>CM071936.1:29264136-29584441 GCA_016081115.2 Rehmannia glutinosa
AAATGGATTTTTGCTCTCGTTGGGATTGGTTGGTGGATGTCTTTGTGTGCTCTGTGATTTTCGAAAACTAGTTTAGATGTTTGGGTCTTGAAGGGTATGGGGTGAAGAGTCTTAGGTTAAATTGGTAACTGTTCCTTACCGTCTTATTGATGATCTTGGAAAGTCCATATTCAATAACCATTGTATAGGATATTAAGGTGAAATCTTGTTGGTGTATGGATCGGGATTTGGCGAAGATGTGTAATCCAGCCAATTGTTGCGGCAGCAAAAAGATAACGAACTTTGGTAGTTTTCGCAGGCGGATGTTTACGGAAAGTTTAGTGTCTCTTGTTCTTGATGGTGAATGAGAGAGGGAAAAACAGAGAAGAACACGAGTATGAAAGGTAAATCTATAATTTGAATGATGTTATAAATAGGTTTTTGAGTAACTATATATCTGAGATTTGATCGATTAGGCCTATGATCTAGTCATTTCCATTTTTCGTTGTGTAATGTCAATATAAAGAACTATGTTATAATGCTAAAGGAAGAGTGTTTGCAAACTCTAAGAAAAAGTGATTTTCAGCTTCTAGTTGTTCTACCTAGAAGCGAGTCCTTTCGTTTAGAATTTGCAAACACTCCGTGGACTTAACTATAAAGTTGTTTTGTAGAAGAACTGATTGTGGAAGAAAAGCTGTTATCTGCTGAGCTGTATTGTATTGCTGTATTGTTGATTTTCTGCCTTTCTTGGAAGGAGCTTTTCCTTTCTGGCTTATCTCATCTTTATGAGTAAGACTGGTTTTGTCTCAAATGTGATTTCAAATGAGTAAGAACAAATGGAAGTAACTTGGATATTATCACATGGAATTTATCCGACTTGAAAATACTGGAGATTTCTAATTATTTGGTCAATTACTTATCCGATTTCCCCATATGTTTTGGCACTCACATGAGAAAAGAGAACGCTGACAAGACCGAATTAAAAATGCCATTTAAATTAAGTCACTGATAAGGTAGTTACCATTATTAATCTGGGCCTCACAAAGATTCTCTCTCCCCATTGAGAGCTACATTATATGGAAAAGTCTTAAATAAGATCCGGCCAAACCCATTTCAAGTCATGTGGGTTTTACACGACAATATCCGGCAATTTTGAAATTTCCAGCCAAATTTAGATCCAATTTGAGTCTTTTATTAGCCAGAAAAATTTTGAATCCGAATTTTATTGTCGGGGTTTCTATTCAAATCAGTTGGCTTTCTCGTATTCCAAATATTTTAATTACACACCAAGTGTAAATAATAATGTCATCGTTATACTTGGCGAATGAAATGATATTTGGAATGTGAGATGATATGATTGAAATAGAAAATATTGTGCGATATATCTGACATCCCCGTTAGTTACAAGACCAATTTGTATTTTTGCCCTTTATGGAGAGTAGCTTAAGAAATGACTGGGTGAAAGAGACTGAATGAATTATGGAGTGATGGCTGTCAAATAAACTTGAAGAGACCTCATATGTGCCAAAATTATTTGCCTCTTATCCTGATTTCTGTATCTGGAGTCAGCTTGTTATGCATTTATTCTTTTTTTGCATTCCAACATTTCATTTCTTATAAGAATTGCATTTGTTTTAGAGAGGGAAGAGTCCAATGAAAATTCTTGTAAATAATACTATGGGAAGTGCACTGCCATTTTGTTCTTGCCTAATGTTTATTCACCTAATTAAAGCATTTCATTGTGGTTCAAACTCCTTGCTTGTACCTTGCTGTGAACATATTAATCATTCTTGTTATTGAAACCTGATCTTCATGAGTTTGATGAAATTCCATTTTTCATTTAATCGTCTTCTGTGAAAATAGTTAAAAAGAAAAAAAATGTTTATGTTATTTTTATTGGTCAGCCTATCGCACAAAAACTTGCCTAGAGGATTTACCGGCCGGTGATTTGTAGAGTTATTGCGCTAACTCGAATGTTTACCCAAAGAGTAGTGTTTGTGGGCTTCGCTAAAAAAAAAAAAAGAGTTAAATTATCCACATAAATAAGAAATATATAGTGTTATAATTGTATTCCCTTCATGAAATTATTTTACATGTTAAAAACTTAAAATAAACCTCCTCCACTAAATACATCTTTGTTTATAATTATAAAATTGTAATTTGAAATTTATTTGACAAAAAGTTCTCAATAACAATATGATTTAAAGTTACTAAATTTATTAAAAATGTAATGGCATAATCATCCCTATCCTAAGTGAGATTGTTTATCTGTTCATTTCTAATTTTCCTGCTGATAATATTAAAAGAAATGAAATAAAAGAAGAATTAATTTTGGAGCGTATACTTGGATATGAAATGAAAAATATAATGATATAGTTGTGTGGTATAGAACAAATGAATAATGATTGGTTATGCTTGATGATAGGAAATGAGAGAGATGGGACTAATGTAATTTGTAAGATGACAATTTAATGATAATAGTTAATTCGTTGTTTTTTATTTAAATACTGAATGTATGATTGGTTATAGAAAAAGTGGAGCAAAAAATATTTATCCAGCAAAAGAAGTGAAATTTTTGGGGGATATTACAAGAAGACTCCTGAGGTTTGACCTAACTACAAAAAACCCACCTAACTTTTAAAATTACAAATAATAATTCTAAGTTTCATTTTGTTTAGATTTAAACCTTTAATAAGCAAAAACATTTAAAACCACTCTTTTATAAAAATATTACAATAATTCTTTAGTTTTAACACCGAATCAAACCTTTGGGGATACTTTTTGTAATTTTAAAAAGTTTGAACTGGTTTTTTGTAATTAGGTCAAACCTCGTAATATTTTGTAATTATCCCGAAATTTTTGGTATAAATCACAACCTAAAGCATGTTACTTATTTACTCAAAAAAAAAAAACAAAGCTTTTAGGCCCTCAGATGCATTATATTTTCTACTTGACTCATTTCTATTTCTGTTTTTTAAAACTGAATTTTTTGAGAATTTGCTGGTTTTCGTGTGAAAACTGTAATTCATGCTTGGACGAAATGAAATGAAAACCCAGCTTCATGTGAGGCTAAATGGCATTGCCTTTATTGAGTGAATTTTTTAGCTTAGTATTTATGTATATAGTAATTCCAGTGTCTTGACAGCTGGGGAATATTTTAATTGAATATATAATATTATATTTTTAAGATCAGAGTCATGTATCCTATTGGGAGCATATATGGTAATATTATCCCGTCCCAAAAAGATAAGCTACCTTTCCTTTTTCGGCTCCATCCAAAATTATGTGCTTGTTTTCTTATTGGAGAGTACACTATACAACAAATCTTTTTGCTCCTATTTAATTCACTTTGTTTTTAACAAATTTCATTTTTTTCAATGTAGTTGGAATACTAAATTATAATGATATACCACCATTTAAAATGGAAAGGGCAAATTATGAAGAATAGCGGAAAAAATTATAATCTCAATTACATTTATTATGTTTTCTTAACTGTGTGGGAATGTTCTACTTACCTATTTTTATGGGATTTTATGAGTATAGAGAGCAAAGCTGATAATGAGTATCCTGTTTATATTTGGATAAAACGAGAATAATGCATCGGCTCCACTTGTTTGGAGGATAAAGATAGCTTGAAAAATCAAATTATAGCAGCCTTAGATGATTTTACGTGAAAATGCAAAATGTAAAATGATGATTTATATTGTAAAATTTATAAACAAAAATACGATTTAATTTCTATTAATACAACAAAATCAGTGTATCCACAATCCTTAAACATAAAACAAACATGACCTTAGATACAATTGAATATGAGAATATTCATTCTTCTTCCACTTTTAATTTTTACCCCAAAATGCGATCGATATGAAAGTTTCAAAAAGAGAGGGCAAGAAAATACAAACATTCACTCACTCTCACTTTTTTTCTTTTACCAATCATTCTATACTCTCATTTTTTTTAAAGAGAAAATAAATCATCAAATCATCGATCATTATTACATATTTTCCACAAAATCCTACACATACACCACACACAAAAATCTATATCTTGTTAGTCCATGGCTACGATAGTCTATAGGTGAATAGATTTTATGCCATTTTTGCAATTAGCCCTTTTTCGAATGATCAATCAAAGACAGAATAAATGTGCGGAAATTAAACAACACGCCGAACAGGTGATGTTCAAACCCATCTAGGGCCTAGTCCTCTACCACCCCGATTCCTGATGGATTTCAAAAAGAAAAAGATTTTTTATTAATTATCACCTAATTAATACAACATCACCTTACAACACTCTCTTCGAGATTACTTTCAATCTCCTCAAGATTACCACACCTTCTACGCCCTTGTGAAGATTACCAACCTTCAACCTTAATACCAAATTCTTCAACACCTCAATTACAAGATTACCACAATCTTCGACCTAACACCTAGATCACCCAAGCTGTGTTCTTACCACGTTAACACTCACGTGACATCTCATAATGACCCATTAACCCAAAAATTCAAGATTACAACTCTATAACGAACAATACAATTTCGAGTCACAGAATTGCACAATCCGCTCCTGCACCTCAAGATGTGAAAGTGAAATACTTGTGCTATAAATACAACAAGAGTGTCAATTGAAAGCTTAGAAATTTCTGCATTTCTTGTCAGTGGTATTCACAGGTTGTACTTGTTCTGTCTTCAAATCATCCTCTATTTATAGAGAGTCTTCACAAACATAAGCTTCTCCTTCACTTTTGTTCAAAAGAAGATCATGAAGATGTAGAAGGATTACAAAAATGAAAACAAATCACTGGAGAATGATGTTCAATCGACAAATTTTGTTTCATAAAGATTACACAACATGTAATTCGGCATTTATAGTGTAAATTTCGAATGCTAAAGGAAATTAGTGCGATCCAGATACAGTTGTGGTCCTACTGTCACAGCTGGGGTTTTAACGCCGCCCTACTCGACCGACGCCTCCCTTTTTTTTCAGACTGCTTTTTGTTTCATTTTTCGTGTTTCGGATCTGGTCGACCATTTGTCACTGGCCGACCCAAATTGAAATGTTGTCCCGATTTTGTCAAAAATAAACTTCAAAATACTCAAAAATTAGTAAAATATTTTAAATCAATTTGGAGTATTTGGACAACATTTATAAACATTGTTTTGGTATAAAACTCATTTAAATAAAATCATCAAAATCTTGATAAAAATATTTATCTAACAATCTCCCCTTTGATGATTACAAACCAAAAATAATTTTAGGAGATCGATTTTAAAAACAAAACACATTTTCCTGGTCTAATACATCAATCCATAACAAGCAACATTTGTCATAAGTACAAACACTAGGATAGAGCAAATATATTTCAAAATATTTTTGCACAAGCTTCCCTATCAATATGCACATCAAGAACAAGTATAGAAGCAATTATCTAAAAGCTAAAGCTTAGCTTTTACAAAATAAGCTTGAATTATTTGAGTTGAAGTTCCCCCTGTCACAAAGACATCATTAGTTAAGCATAAAAGTTCATAACACATCAAAAAGAATGTTAGCACTAAGTGTTATTCAGCTTTTTTGGTTTTTAATAAATTTCTAGCTTATAAATTTTTCTTATGAGCTTATTTTTTGATTCTTTGAGCGTATGAGTGTTCTTCCGTTTCTCCCCCTTCGAATCATCAAAAAGAATGTTAGCAAAAACATCATATTATATCAAAGTCACGGAATTTAATCGATTTATCGAGCATTTTGAACATTGAAGCTAAATTCCAAATAAAAGGAAAAAATTGCTCATATGATTTGCAAAAAAGCTCATTTGATGGATAAAACATGATCTCTATAAAACTTATAAGACTTTTCAAATCAAGAGAATTATGTAGGTGATGAATTTTTCATAAAACATTTTTGTTTAACATTTGGCATCCGTTCTAATAAAACAAGAGATATATAACGCCTTTGTATTTCATTTAAGCCAAAAATTTCATCACCAAATGCAATATAATAACATATATCCATCAACAATCAACATATACATTATACTAATCAAGAATTTCATCAAAATATCAAAATATGAGCACATTTTTCATGGGTTCAACCCAATTTAGATTAAAAAAGAAGAATTCTTACCAATCAATCGGAGGTCGGATGATAATGATGAAATATAAGTTACATAAACTCAAAAGTATAGATTTTATAAGAAGAAAATCATTTTGAGTGAATTTTGAGTGAAAAAAAATGCGAAGGGGTTCGATTTTGGAAGAAATAGCCAAATGATGAAATGAAGGACAAAACAATTTTATCCCCAAATCACACTAGTATGCGACATTCGGTAGGCGACCGGCGGCTCAGAATCGCCGAGGTGCACGAACACCGCCAGCTTTCCGTTCCGTCCGGTTTTGCACCAAAATCCGATTTTTCACCCCTAAGTTTTAAAACATGCAAATTGGTGCATATGTGACCTCATTCAATATACATTATGCCTAAACAAACTCGAAATGAGGTAAAAGACTACGGCGATTTAATGGTTAAAAACAAATGTCCGCGAGTTATCCTTGAGACGGAATTAAACACGCCTCACCTCTTCCATTAAGAACACAATCCCTTAAAAAATATCGAATCTCAATATGTTTAGTTCGATTATGAAGAACCAAATTTTGAAAATTATATTCACGACTTGTTCTCCTTAAATATATTTAATATTTTAAAATTTTGATAAAACAATATATTAGAAGTGCCTTTCAAATATTTAAAATTTATTTTAACGGACTTTAATGAGATTTGGGATAGTTTTGAAATCGAGCATATAGGCATAAGTCATGAAGAATCTAGTCTATAAGAATAATGAAAGTTGATAAACATACCTCAATTTATTTGTCAACCAATACGCATTTGCAATCTTGACACTTTATGACGTGAGATGACAATGGATGAGTCTACGATCATTTGTTCCTTAATACCAAAATATTTTCTGCAAAAACTTGACAAAATATCTTGCACAAGAGCATAGTGACATCGAATAATATACACAATATTGAACAACATAGAAGTTGAACAAGTAGCCGCATACTATGCTATTTATTTAATCAACAAAAGTTTGATAAAACAAGTGCTTATTGAAAATCTATATAAGGTCTCTTTTGAAATTTGAAAATCCGATAGTATAAAATTGAGACCTCATTTTTAAGAAACATTTTTATAAAGAATTTTGACAATTAATACAAAAACTAAATACACAATGTGAAATGCATACTACAAGAAGAGGATAAAGAGTTACCAATTTCCATTGCCAAGGGTTGTATCTATCCCATTGTTGATTATACCTTCTTCTTGAAAAATAATTTTGTTGGTAATATCTCATCGTTCGATCATATGGCGCGATCGTTTGTTGTCTATACGACAATTTAAAACTCTTTTGATTTTTATTGCCGAGTACCTAACATAAAATTTTCTTGTGGTACCCTCAAGTGTTTGGGTCCTTTGGGATTAGTTTTGAGACTTTTAGGTCTCCAAAAATAATTAGAGCTATTTCTAGCCCGACAAATATTAGTCGTGTGACCCTTTTACCGCAATAAAAGCAAGTAATAATTCTAGGAGCATAATGACCAACATGCATAGAGACTTGACTATTTTTCATATGATTAACATCATTAGGCTTATGATCAAGTCCTTTATCACAACATTGAACATCAAGAATTTTGGTCATTTTATTGGTACTCAAATTAAACTTCAACATATCATTTTTCATGCAATCAATATCCTTAACTAAAGTACTATTTTCTTCTTTAAGAATTCTAATCTTATCAAGTATAACATTATGAGCACTAGTAAGAGATTCATAAGAAGCATGTAAACTATCCTTTTCATTATTCATGGTGTTGAATTCCTTTTTCAAATTCTTATAATTAAAAAGCAAGGTTTGGAATACATTTTGAAGCTCATCAAAATCATTTTGTAATTCATCATAATCATCATGCAATCCATTACTAAAAGGAGTAGAGGGATTAGAGCGTACCTCATTTTCTTCTTCGATTCCCATTAGACATTGCTCGGCTTCTTCATCGTCGGAAGTTGTAAGGAGCTCATCCCAAGTTGTTATAAAATCCGGTTGAGAGGTGGATGCTTTTGAATTACTTCTTTCATTTGCATATGCTTCATAGATGATAAGATTTCCAATAAGCTCATCAAAATTTAGAGTTTCTAAATTTTGAGCTTTCATGATAGTCACCTTTTTCGGACCAAGAGTCGGAAGAACATTTAAAACTTTGGTAACTTTGTCTTCTTCCGAAATAACTTTTCCGAGTGCCCACCAAGAATTTACAATATTGTCGAGCCTTTCAACCATTTTTTGAAATCCCTTCACCCTCGAGCATTGTGAAATTTTCAAAATCTTTAACAAGCATTGTTTTTCTAGGTTGTTTAACTTTCTTGGTGCCTTCATAGATATTTTCTAATTTTTCCCACACATCATGAGCGGATCGAATACCTCTAATTCGATTATACTCCGTAGCGATAAGAGAACAATGAAGAATATTAAGAGCTTTACCGTTTAAGGAGAATATTTTCTTGTCTTCATCATCATAATCCTTGAGGGCTTTGGGAATTTGAGTGCCGTCTTCCTTTTTCTTCATCGGGATGGATACTCCATTTATAACCGTGTTCCAAATATCGAACCCGCAACCTTGTAAGAAGCATTCCATTCGATCCTTCCAAAATGCATAATTGTTGGAGTCGAAAAGAGGCGGTCTATGCGCTGGTTGGTAGATAGCTCTCATTCGTAGGCATGTATCTTTCCTCTTTACTCGGAACGAGCTAGCCAAAGAGTTTGTCTCTGATACCACTCGTTAGTCCAAGTGGCTACGATAATCTAGAGGGGGGTGAATAGATTATGTCGATTTTTGCAATTAGCCCTCCTCTTTTTCGAATGATCAATCAAAGACAAGAATAAAGGTGCGGAAATTAAACAACACGGGATAGAGGTTCAACCCACCTAGGGCCTAGTCCTCTACCATCCCAGTATTTCCGGGATGGATTTCAAAAAGAAAAAAGATTTTATTAATTACCACAATTAATACAACATCACCTTACAACACCTATTTGGAGATTACCTCAATCTCACTTGAAGATTACCACAATCTTCTACGGCACCTTGTGAAGATTACCACAATCTTCAACCTTGAAGAATACCAAATTCTTCAACACATCAATAAGAAGGTTACCACAATCTTCTCTTTTTAACACCTAGATCACCCAAGTGTGTTCTTACCACAAGAACACTCACAAGGATATCTTTTTTGAGTGCAAGTGTAATCAAGAATCAAGCCCCTAGACCTCAAGATGTGAAAGTGAAATACTTAGCTATAAATACAACAAGAGTGTTGAATATGAAAGCTTAGAATTTTGCGATTTCTTGTTGTGTATTTGCTTGTGTTGTACTTGTCTTGTGTCTTCAAATCATCCTCTATTTATAGGAGAGTCTTCACAAACATAGCTCCTCCTTCTTCACTTTTTGTCTACAAAAAAGAAGATCACAAGATGTAGGAATATTGTATAAAAATGAAAAGCAAATCTGCCGGTAAGGATGTCCAACAAAGATAAATTTTGTCATTAAAAGATTACACAACAGTGACCTCAGCTTCTATAGAAAATTTTGAACGTTAAAGGAAATTAGTGCGATCCGCGAGTCAGGTTGCGGGGGTCCGACCGGTCACAGGGGGTCCCACCACTCACCCTAGAACCACCTAGGTCCCTTACTCGACCGTTGCCGCCTCCCTCTTTTTGTCACAATATTGCTTTCTGCTTTTATTTTTCGTATTTCGATATGGGTCGACCATTTGCTCGACTGACCGACTCCAAATTGAAATGTTGTCCGATTTTAAATCAATTGGGAGTATTTGGACAACATTTATAACATTGTTTTGGTAAAAACTCATTTAAACAAAATCATCAAAATCTTGATAAAAACATTTATCTAACATATCTGACCATCTTAGGACCTGTTTGGTTTTAGGTTCCCCTCCCACATTCATAGGGTTGGTTTAGTAATATATTCCATTCCATTGCTTGGTAAATTTAATAATAGATAAAAAATAATTATTTCAAATTAATTTTCATAAATATCAAATATAAATTGACAATTATACAAAATTATTGTTTGGTTATACATTTGCATGATGACATGATCTACTGTTAGTTTGAAACAAAATGTAAAGATTGACATTTTATTACCGACACATTTCTAACTTTCAAAATAATTATCTGACACTTGATTTTAAAAATAATCATAATTACAAAAATAATCTAAACCAAACAGAGTTAATAGTTTTAGAAAAATCTATAGTTTTTGTGGAAATGGTGCAAATTGGCCATTTCCAACTTAAAAAGATTAAAAATAGCCAACCTTTTCAAACACATCTTTTTAGCCATTTTGGGCTATGAAATGACATTCATGCCTTTAAGCATATTACATTAGTCATATACCTCTATTTCTCCTTTTCACTTTCACTTTCACTTTCTCTCTCTCAAGAAGTGTCTTTGTCTTTAGATTTTAAAGACAAATTTTCCCTATTAATTTCCTATGCGACCCATTTTTTTCGATCGGAATCTCAAAAGAATGTAAGCATTTTGTTCTCTAGCTCATCCTTTATTCATTTCACCGTCGTATTTAGTTTGAGGTTGAGTGTAGAATAGATTTGAAAACCATAGACATGAAAAAAATCAGTTAAAATAACCCGAACAACGACTGAATGTAACTTCGAGATTGACTCGATTTGAGTCAAATCTAACTTCGATTGATTACAATTGACTTCGATTTCGAGTTAGATGTAACTTCGATTTTGAGTTACATTTAACTCGAATCGAGTCATTGTAACTCAAATCGAGTCAATCTCGAGTTACATTGTTCGAGTTACATGTTCAGATTTGAATTTCATGTGTTTTTTTTGTATGTTGTTGTTGGTTTCAGATGGAGGATGATAAAGTGATAATTGTCCATAGTGGTTTTTGGGATGGTAGTTTTTATAGGAATGGTGAAGAAGTACTCGTTTTTTACGTCGTTGTGGATAATATCATATAGTGGGTTTGTGGATATTGTTCATAACGTTGTAAATGGTTGTGTGAATACAAATTACACTGTTTAATGCCAACTGGGGTGGTTATGAGGTTAAATCTTTGATTATGTGTGAACGGGATCTTCGACGTGTAGTGAGATTTTCAAAGATCCCGAATATGTGTGACCTTGCAACCAAAAGATCATGGGATGGTGGGGACTTCATACACCGTAAAATAGCAATCCATATGATTTTATGAGCCTCATGGTTGCTCAATCGTATTCATATGGTATCGATAGTCAATTCATGCCACTTAAATCCATATAATTCTCACTGCTGCGCATGAATTATATATATAGTCCACCACGCAGTATGCCAACCTATATACAACATGTTGCGCCCGATAATTGTCCAAGTAATAATAGGACCTTGAAGCCTCAACCAACGTTTGTGTAATATGTAGTGCCCGATAATTGTCCAAGTAAATCTCCTATCTTGGAGCATCAACTGAGAATCAATAATAGTGATCTTGTGGATGGTCATGATGATGATGATGATGATGGTGGTGGTGGTGGTGGTGGTGGATTTAATGATGATGTTGGGAGGTATGATGATTTCGGGGGTGGTGGTCATTTAAATGACCAGGATTTAGTTGGTGATCATAACCAACAAGATGAACAATTTGTTCCCGATGACCATGAAGGGAATGACGGTGACACATCCGAGGAAGAAGATGATGATCCAAAGTACGACGTTGACAATGAACTAGTCCGTCGATTGATTTATGATCACTTTGGATGGGAAAAAGATGACTATTTTTTTCCCGATGACCGTGAAGGGATTGATGTGAACAATGATATCATATGAGACAATGATGAGCATGTTCTTCGGAATAGATGATTTACAATCCATAAGGTACCTCCTTCGATGCCAACGAAGTAGATAATGAGAACGCCGATCATACTGAGCTCCCAATGGTTAGGTGTAAATATGCTTGGATGGCTCCTGAACGCCTTATCAATATCCCGACCGATTACATTCCACAAGAACCACGTAACATTGAGCGTGACTTATTCAAAGGTGCAGTGCTTGAAAGCAAGGAAGAAATGGTAACAAAGTTAGTCTTCTACCATCTGCACCATCATGTGGAGTATAGAACAACTCGGTCTTCGACTTCACGTTACGAGGCTGTTTGCAAACATAAAGGATGCACCTTTTCTTACTGCAAAACGCTATCCAAGGAGAAAATTGGGAGGTGACTAAATTCGAGCAACCTCATACATGTGAAGCCAACTTAAGTAGACATGCTCGACAATTGCCTTTCTCAAGATTATTGGAGCACTGTTCGCGCCAAAACTACTAAAGGAGGGACGATCCCTTAAACCTAGGGATATTATTGCTGATTTGTCTGCTGAACATGGGATAGAAATTTTGTACAATAAAGCACTAAAATCACAGCATCGTGCTTACAGCTACATACACGGTGACCACTTGCAGTCTTGGGGGATCTTGCCTGCATTCTTGTACATGTTGAAAAAAGAGAACCCTGGTACAATTGCGCTACACGAGACTGATGACAATGATAGATTCAAGTATGTTTATATTGTTTTACATGCGTCAATTAAAGGATTCAATGAGTGTTGTAGATCTGTTATTATTGTTGATGGCACACACCTAAAGGGCAAGTTTAACGGTGTGTTGTTTGTTGTGGTTACAAAAGACGGTAATGAACAAGTGTTTCCACTAGCATTTGGTGTGGCTAATAAGGAGAAAGACGAATCATGGGAATGGTTTATGAAGCAATTACGCAATACATATGGATGCCCTGAAAATATGCTCATTGTATCCTAACGTCATAAAAGAATTAAGAATGTAGTTGGTAGTGTATTTCCTGACGCAGTGCATGGTATATGCACATATCACTTGAGGAAAAATATAAGAAATTATCGAGGCCAAGTGGTGACCTTATACCAAAAGGTCGTGCATACACTTATTCTCCTGAAAGATTCAAGAAGATAATGACCCTGATTCAAAATGCAAACGAAAAGGCCTACGAGGAGTTGGTTAGGGCTGGAATGAAAAGGTGGGCATGTGCACATTGTCCAGTTAGACGCTATGGGTTCATGACATCGAATGCAACAAAGGTTCTTAATGCTAGACTTGTCTGGTCGAGGAAATTGCCCATTTGTTCGTTGCTCGATTCTACTTGAAACCTCATTCAGGAGTGGTTCCACGAGCGTCAAATTGCATCCCAAAACATGAACAATGAAGTCACCACATATACAACTAAGAGATTGACATAAGCAGGTGCACTGGCTGATAAGATGCACGTGTCACCTGTTAGTAGCCTAATTTATTCTATGAAGGATGGGGTGCGTTCTTTTGTTGTTGATTTGGCAAAGAGAACGTGCACTTGCCGAAAGTGTTTTGATTTGATCTATTACCGTGTCCACATGCGATTAAAGCAATCGGTATATTTAAAGTGTTTTACTAAATTACTAATTATTTCACCTCTACCATATCCTTATATACATTTTTTGCTATTTATTTCAAGTAGGCAAATCAATCACTACAAGCTTCTTGCACAACTACTATAAAAATAAACATCATGAAACTTTACTCCCCAATCGTCATGCCCATTGAACATCCTAAAGACTGAATGTGCGGAAATGATACGACTTCCGTTGTCAAGGCACCTCTAAATCCTCGACAGTCGGCCGATCGAGGACTCGACAATTCCATCTAGTGGTCCATCTAAAGCGCTCACAACGGTCCATAATATGCTCTAGATGTCGTCAAGAGGGTCACAATCGTTCTACATGTAATGTAGTGCTCCCTATTTGCCATGATGCAACAAGTGCTAGTGGAAGCAACACAATTGATCAGTCGACTAGAAGAACTCCAAGAAAATGCGGCGTTTGTAAGAAAGAAGGACACACAAGAAAGGTTTGTCTTGATAGAGTTTCAACACAATCAATAAATTGAACATATAATTTAGTTGTACCCAAAGAGTATGACTTGATATCGTGTTATATCATGTGATAAAATACTTTGTTTCAAACTTTCAAAGATGTTTCTTGTCATACAAGACTTTGTTTCAACTTTTCATTGATGTTTCTTGTCATATAGTATTTTGTTTCAAATTTTCATTGATGTTTATTGTCATACACAGATTTCAACTTTTCAAGATTTTCTTGTCCTTGTGAGATTTTCATGCAGTGCAATATGAATCAGATAATTTTTCTATAAATACCCCCACAATGAGGAATACATCTTCATCTTTCATCCATCTACATCAAAATGAGTAATACATCTTCACCTTTCCTTAATGTGCTTTACAATGAAAAGAAAACTCCGTGGACAACGCCGATGGATATCCTACTTGTTGATTTTCTGGTGAGCGAGTTGAATAAAGGCGATTGAGAGGTCGGTGGGTTTAACAATACTTCCGTGTTGGGTGCTAAGGCTCTTTTGAAGTCATGGTTTGACAAAACTTTCACATTTGCATTAAGCATCTTCAAGCTCGCTACAATGTTTGCGCTAATATGCTTGCCACTCCAGGCGTTGTTTGGGACCACAAACAAGATTTCGTTCATTCTACTAATCGACCCGGCTTGACCGGGCCAGGGTAATTTGAAGTTCATTTTCTACTCATCATTCTACTCATCTTCGAGCACTACATTTGACTTCTCATTTTCTAATTTTTGTTAATTTTCTGTTCATGTAGGTTGATGCAATCCTTGCAACCGCTTACGAGTTCGATGGGGAACCACTGTTCGACAAACTCGCCCTGCTATTCAAGATGGAGCCTTGGAAGAAGGAAGTTATCGAAATTTTGCCATGGACACCTGTCCCTCGATATTTGCCTAAGCGCCTCCGTTTTGAGGAAGGAACTTCATCAAAGTCCAAACCTGTGCAGAACTCCATTTCCATTGCCAATTGGTGTATACATTCAGAACCCCATCAAACTCCTCCTTGATATCCGCTATCAAGTGGCACTTGGTGTATACATTCAGTTTTCCCTTCCATTTCTGTGCAAAACCCCATTTCCATTGCCAATTCTGTAAAAAAAAAACACAAACATTCAGTTCAGTAAATGGCTTGCTTGCTTTCATGTAACTCGATTTCGAGTTACATGTGTAACTCGAAATCGAGTCACCTGAAAAAAGTGACTTGATTTCGAAGTTACACATGTAACTCGAAACCATCCATATCAAAAGTTCAAAATCGATCGTGATTTCGAGTTACATGTGTAACTCGAAATCGAGTTACCTTTTATGTAACTCAAATCACAACCGCTCCTTCTTCTTCTTTCCTCTCTCACATTTCCCTCCATTAACAACATATCAAGCTCACAAAACCAAGTATCACCATAAAAACCTAGAATTTCTATAACAAATCATAACCTAAAACAAGTATTGACAATTTAAAACAATAAAAATACATGAAATTAAGGAAATAGGGTTCGAATTACATACTCCGAAAAGTCGAAGCACCTCCATATCCTCGCTAGTCGTCATCGTCTCCGTCGCCGTCGCCGATTTTAGAGTTTTTGCGTGAGATTTTGGTAGTTTTCGAGTGAGGAAATATGGATTTTACCGTGAGATTTTCGAGTGAGAAGAGTGTTGGGTGATTTCGAGTGAATGTGGGCTTAAACTACTAAAGGGCGCTTATGTTTTTTACCCCAAAACGACTAAAAAGATGTGTTTGAAAAACACGACTAAAAAGATTTTCAATTGGCCAAAAAGCTAAAAAAAAAAAAAAAAAAAACCACTCGATAATTTTTTATATTTTAATGAGTTTTTTTCCCTTCAACCTTTTTCTATTTTGAACACTCCAATTCCTCAAATGACCTACAAAATAAAACAAAGACAACCTATTAATACATTGACTAGAATTCAAAATCCCATAAATGATGACATTCCACAAAAGAAATCCAAGCACACATTAACAAATTGTCTAGAATACTTTATTTTACCAACAAATTGTCTCGAATCTAACCTAGTCATTTTTAGTACAATCTAACTTAGTTATTTTCATCATTTATTTTCCATTAAAATTATTTTTTTAAAAATTTAAAAAGTTTGTTACCATATTCACAATATCACATGATGACAAAATACTAATAGTCAAGGATATGGATCAAAATTAAGGGTATTCTTTTCATTAAACTTACAATAAACTTCAACTTCAATGTAATCATCATGGCAACATGTGGGTGTATGTATTATCATTAGTAATCACCTAGGAAGCACATACACTTCTCTTAGGATGCCGTATCCGTACCCGATATGTATCCGATATGATACTTTATCCGATATTTCATGGATACTCCATGGATATATCTATACATGGAAATATATAGAATTTATTCTATTGCTCATTTTTTCAGCATCTTTTGTGTGTTTATGTGATTATCACATTTCAGATTTGAGTACTATGAAATTTTGGTTTTTTATAATTGAAACATTATTTTCTTAATTATACTTAGTACTTCTGTATTTTCAATAGTATAAAAATATATAATTTTATATGTATATATATACCGTACTCATATCCTAAATTTTTTTAAATATGTCGTATTCTTGTACCCATATCGTATCGTATCCCGTATCCATATCAATGCTTGCAATCACGTAGATGTAAATGTCCTTTTTTAATAGAAAATAAATAGTAAATAAAATATAAAAAGAATCTGTTCACTCTTAGCACCTGCTTGTTCTTGTTTGCTTTCACCATATAATCCGGATTCCTGTCTTCAAATCTGCAATATTACATCTTCATCAGAAATTTGTTAGCCTCATAAATTTGAAAAACTTTGCTGTAAATTTTGTCAACCCATTACGTGTTTCTTCATTTTTATTTTTATTTTTTTTTTGTCTTTTTAAAAACTGTGAACATACGCGAAATACACACTTCCCATTTCAGAGAAAAATCCATTACTGATTGATACAAATACATATATATTTTACATGTATATGAATATATATAGTTACACACAGTAACATGGAGACATCATGACTTGACTACGCCTCACCTGTTTCATCAAAGCACTCCACTAGCCCTTTGAGCATAAAGGGGTCGTTTTTCTTTGATGGGTCTACTATTTATACTGATGCTCTTTTTGATTGGTCGAAATTATCTGCTGTTTTGTATTTCTGTTTGATGAATTTAATGGGTTTATGAATTAATTTGTGTATGGGGCTGTGGTTTTTGTACGAGTTGTGATTAAGCTAGGTTTTGAGTGATGGTGGTGTCAAGGAATGATCCGTTAGAGTCGTTTTTGAACTCTATTCAGTCTGTCAAGAATCCATTAGAATCGAATTTTCAAAAACTGTGGAGAATTTCAAGCATTGCTTTAATGGGGTTGTAAAAAATGAGAAATTAAGTGGCACTGCTGATTATACTAATGTTGAGCTGGTGGAAGCTCAGTTGAATGTGAAGAAGAGTGGTCAAAATGTGGTTATCAGTGGTGATGATTGGAAAAAAGGGGAAGATCCAATCAATGTATTTCTTGGGATATATACAGAAAAATGTGGAAATAATGATCATAACAATTTTGATTTTAGCTGTGATTCGGTAGAGAAAGTGAAAAGAAGTATGTCGAAAAAAGGGTTGGAAGATAGGTATGGAAATAATAATGGTGCCAATTTGTGTGGTGATTTCTTGCGTTTTGAGGTGGAATTTCCGTTTTTTATTAATGGTCTATTGAAGGATGAGAAAAATGGGGTTGAAAAGCTGAGTAATGAGGATAATTCTTGTTATGATGATTCTAAAGTGAGAGTGAGAGTGAAACAGAGGAAAGATTTGTCATTTGAGTACCTAAAAAGGTTTATATTTGATAAATTGAGTAATTTTCCAATGTCTGATTTGAGTGCTCAAGCTTATGACTGTAAGAACGATGGTAAGGAAGCTTTGACTCGACCTGTAAATCAATTAGACCATTTTAAGGCACTTCTTAGTGTTTTAGGAGGTAAAAGAGAATTTGTGCATGGATTCTTGCGAAATTTGAAGTTTGCACGAGTGGGAGGTGTGCCGTCAAGTATAGGTGGAGTGCCTCTTGTGAAGGACGTGGACGAAGGAGTTGTTAGTGCTGTTCATGAGGAAGATGGTGAAGGAAATTCATCACAAAAGTTGGCGAATGGGTTGCTTAGTGTTCCATTGTCCAATGCTGATTGTTTAAGATCAACACTTTCCACCGTTTCATTAACAGAATTAATCGACCTTCTGCCTCAGATAGGGAGACCTTCAAAAGAGGATCATCCCGACAAGACAAAAATTGTTCTCGGTTCAGGATTTCTTCAGATACACTGAAGCTGAAGGCATGTTTTTCATTTCAGAATGTTCTTTATTTGACTGAAAATACCTGACAATATTTTGTGGGTATGTTAGTGATCAGTTGGACAGTCGGATGGACTCTTTTTTCATGTTCCCTTAGGTTCTATCCATATTGATGTGTAGAATGCAATTGTCTCGAGTATTGAAAGAATATACACCACCATGATATTTATATATATATATATATATATATATATATATATATATATGATCAAATAAATCCAATGTGGTTTGTAGTTTCTCTTTTTGCCATAACTAGTGGAGCCTCTTTTTATAGTTGTACTGTGTACTGTCAACAGCTTTCACATTGGTAAATATGTAGATGCAGTGTGGGAATTCAGCAGTGTCATAGAAAAAGTGGAAAATTCTAAATGTCTGTTATCAGGGTTACTTGGTACATTTAACTGTCATTATTTGTCAGGAATGCGTTTGATTTCTTATTCATGGTTCTGTCTTGCAATATGATTTTGTCTTTAACTTTTTCTCTCTTCTGAAATTGGTATCGTAGACCTTTTATTTTTTATGGGAATTCTGAAGAGCATGGGAAATTAAAATACTTAGAGAAGAAAAATGCAACCATTGGTCTTTTCAATGTGGATTAACATTGAAAAACTTTTCTTTTGGGAGAAAATTCTATCTCAAGTAGTAAGCTGTCAACTACTTGAGGTGACTAAAGGTTGTGAGCAATTCAGTTCATCTCCGCATATCTTCATCTTTTTACTTTTTTCTTTTCTCTTGAGTTATAACATTTTAAAGGAACTAGTATAATTTTGGCAATTCAATGTGAAAAGGACTGCGTTCTATAATATGTTTTCATCAGTTTCATGCCGGATCTCAATGAAATCTCTCTTTCTGTAGGAAAAAGGTTTTTTCAGGAATTGGACAGAGATGTTGATGGGAAAGTTACTCTGGAAGATCTCGAAATTGCTATGAGAAAGAGAAAACTGCCTAAGAGTTATGCTCGAGAATTCATGCGGCGAACTAGAGTCATTTGTTCTCGAAATCTTTGGCTGGAAACAATTCTCATCCTTGATGGAAGAGAAAGAGGCATCGATTCTTCGGGCTTATACCCGTCTCTGTTTGAGCAAATCTGGAACATTCCAGAAAAGTGATATATTGGCATCATTGCAGAATGAAGATAATGCTGTTGCCATGATGCGTTTTCTGAATGCTGACACTAAGGAGTCTATAACTTATGGGCATTTCCGAAATTTTATGCTTTTGCTCCCATCAAACCAACTTCAAGAAGATACACGGTAAATTAAGGTTTCTCTTTTGTTCTGCCCTTTTTTAGACGTTTTATCATCAATAATGGCATTGTGCTGTTCCTGGTTGTCTTTGTTTTAAAATGTATTAAGATAGGATTCAAGTCCATAGATAATGTATAATTGGCGTTGTGAATACCGCTAGATATAATTAGGGTATGCATGTTGAAATCGTTATCATAGAATCACTTTTACTTATTGAATAATCCTTCAGTGTGAGTTTGTTAGTCTATTGTTAATTTTTGTTTTGCTTTATTTCTATATTATTAGAAAATTCATTCTCATACAATTTGGGATCGGCATTGGAGAAGGTTTATTTTGTGTCGTAGATGGAGAGTCATTTGGAACTTGCATAAGTTAATTCTACTAGGATTATTAGATTACTTTCATAAACATGAAGTTTGGTGTAAATTTCAGTTGCTGCCACTTTCCAAGAGTCAGATTAGTATCGTGATTTTTACACAACTTTCTCACTTTTGAGCTATCATCCATTCTATTTACAGAAAATCATGGTCATAAGTTACACTACTTGGAAGAATGCAGATATAGACATATGTCATGTATGTATATATATTCTACACACACATATATGTGTGTTCATATAGAGTATGTTATTTAGTTAAGAATCTTCACAGGAGAGCTTATATTTGACGCCTCGAAAGTACAATCGTAAGTTGATGTTTTTTTCTTTTTTTTTTTCTTTTATTTTGTATTAAGGAGTGCCAGCTCTGAAGCTGCTGGTGTTGCTGCTGACAGTGTTCTAAAATCAGCATTGGCAGGAGGACTTTCCTGTGCATTTTCTGCAGCTTTAATGCATCCTGTTGACACGGTGAAGGTAAAGTCTTGAGAAACACACAACTGCATGCATAATTCAAGTCTGTTCTTTTTTTTTTTAATTATTTTAAAACCCATTCTAGTATTTTCATGTCTTTTAGGCATTGTTCTTAAATCCAATTAAATTTATGAATTTTGGTGATGGTGTGCTTGCATGTTGGGATGTCCACTGCTTGCAGACATAGTATTCCTACAACTATTTACATACATGTCTAGGCACACTAATAACTGAGAAGTATTGGGATCAACCTTGTGCTTCACTGGTAGAGTCTTGTGTTGTAAGGGCGGTTGACCCGGGCTTCGATCCCACACGAGTGCGTGTGTCCCCTCCCCTATTATCCCTCATTGTACTAAAATAAATCAACAGAGAAGTCTTGGGAACTGCTACTTAAACTTTATTTCCGTTCTCGAGTTTGGCTATATGCTCGGGTAATAGATTATAGAGAATACATGACTTGATTTTAAGAGAACTGGTTTTTTGGAAAATCAAATGTGTTGGATTCGATTTCAAGAGTTACGGAGCTTAGGGATAGGCATAAGAGGAAAAGTAGGTGAAGGTATCAGTTATCACGCTGTGGTAAATTTACTATTTCCACGATTTTTGCAGATTGCGATTTATAGGTTTAGCAGCTCAAGAGTCCGAACTGAATGCATTTTTGGCTACTAAATTTATATGGTCACTGTGCTTGATTCTCCACATGATTTTAGGTCTTCTAATGAAAGCTAACTCTTCTTTGGTGTTTTTTGCTGTCATTTTACTCCAATATGGTTAGTACATGGAGTTGTATCACAGGAAACTTTTGTTTTTTCTTTAGGGATAATTACAAAAGACCCCCTGAGGTTCGGCTAATTACAAAAACCCCTTGACATTTGATTCCGCTTACATTTCTCCCTTCATATGCAAAAAACATTTCAACCCCCACCCCAATATTTCTAGAAATTTTACAATAACTTATATTTAATACATAATCAAACATGAGGTTTTTTTTTTTTTTTTTTTTTTGTAATTTGAAACATCTCTGTGTGTTTTTGTAATTAGCCCAAACCTCAGGGGTCTTATGTTATTATTCCTTTTCTTTATGGTACACCTCTGTTGTTTCATGAAGGTGACTGATTCAGCTAATGTTCCTTCACTTAGTGAATCGGGTTAACTGGTATAATTTGATTTCAATATTCCAACTTTTTTGCCAGACATGGGTGCAAGCTTCAACCACCCTTACCTTCCTAGAAGTTCTATCGAACCTTCCTCAACATGGAGTGCGGGCATTATACAGGGGATCTATTCCAGCTATATTAGGGCAATTTTCAAGGTATAATTTGACTACCCTTTCTCTTTATTACGACAAATGACTACTTTACGTTTGTGGATTTTAAGTTTTAATGTATAAATGCAGCCATGGTTTGCGAACTGGAATTTGTGAAGCAAGCAAGCTTGTGTTGGTTAATGTTGCACCGACACTCCCAGAAATACAGGTGAGGGCTGTGATTGTGTATTTTGTCGTTAACTCAATTTTTCCTATTACAGTTTCCTCATTTATGTCAGTCTTTAGATCCTTTCACTACATATTCTATCTTTAGTCGTGATTTCACGCCTTTACTTGAATTCATCATAGCTATGTCTGTTCGATTTTTTCCAGCAACCAGAATTTTCCTTTAGTGTACGCTTATTTTTCTTCTCATGTTGAATCTGTTTCTTTCATGTTATGTGAACTTCACTCAGTAACTGTTACAAAGAAGTTTTTATTTTTGGGATAATTACAGAAACTACCCCTGAGGTTTGGGGTAATTACAAAAAGACCCACAAAATTTTTAGAATTACAAAAACTACCCCTGAGGTTTGATTCTGTCTTTAATTTTAAGGGGTTAATGTTAATCGTAATATATCTATACATGTTAGGGGGGCTTTTGAATTTATTATCTTTCTTATGAAGGGTAAATCTAAGACGGAATCAAACCTCAAGGGTTTCTTTTTCTTTTTTTTCCTTTTGTATAATTTTGAAACTTCTTTGGGTATTTTTGTAATTACCCCAAACTCAGGGGTGGTTTTTTAATGGTAGTTGGTAAGTAAAGCTTAATGATTTAGGATATGTTGTTAAGAGCTTTCTTTTTCTATATTTAGCAGCTTAAATTCCACAGGCTTCATACTAATTACTAAATAAGAGTTGCTTATTGGGAGCATGGTTTTTAGGTTCAATCTGTGGCATCATTCTGTGGCACTTTTCTCGGAACAGCAATGCGAATACCGTGTGAGGTGTTGAAGCAAAGATTGCAGGCTGGTCTATTCGAGAATGTAGGCGAAGCTATTGTGGGAACTTGGCAGCAAGATGGTCTCGGGGGTTTTTTCCGTGGCACTGGTGCTACTCTCTGTCGGGAAATACCCTTCTATGTTGCGGGAATGGGCCTTTATGCTGAATCCAAGAAGGTACAAGTTATCTTAATGGGTAAATTACCAAAAATACCTTAAAGTTCAGTCTAATTACCAAAAAAAAAAACAATTATCTCGAAAAGTACAAATACCCCTTTATGTTTGTTTCTATTTTAATTACAAAATTGCACCCTATTAGGGATATTTGTTATGCAAATACAAATCTCCATGAAATATTTGTAATACCTTAAGGAGGAGGTATTTGTAATTTTGAAAGATAACTGATTTTTTTGTAATTAGACCAAACCTCGAGGGTAGGAGTGGCAAATCGTGTTATCGTGTCGTGTTTCATGTCGACACGATAACGACACGACATGATAAGCTCAAACATGAATACAATACGATAAGAGATTGTACTTACATGAACACGAACACGAACACAAACACAAAGTTTTTCTTGTTGACACGATAAGGCATGACACGATAAGTCGAAAAAGAAATAAAATTTGTTAAATTTGAACGATATAGTGTTACACGTTAATACGATAACACATTACACGACATTACACAATGTTACACGACATTACACGATACAAACTACAAACTATCCAATAAAAACATATAAAGTATCGATCGTGTTTGAAGCATATCATGTCACGAACTGACTAACAAAACGTTCTATCTGTTAATTTTTGTCGTATTTATCGAGTTAACACGAACATGACACGACACAAAAGTTTCGTGTCCTTATTGTATTGATACGATAAGGACACAAAACGATAAAACTAAAGCGTAACCTGTTATTTTCGTATCGTTTTTGTGACATATATTCTACTGACTTGTCGATTCGTTACTTATCTGATTCCCACTTGCACTACTTTCAGGCGGCCCAGAAGCTTATAGGACGAGAGCTAGAACCTTGGGAAACAATTGTAGTTGGGGCTTTATCCGGTGGGCTAACTGCTGTCTTAACAACTCCAATCGACGTAATAAAGACGAGGATGATGACAGCTCCTCAGGGACAGCCAGTGACATTATCAATTATAGTACTCTCTATTTTGCGTCACGAAGGGCCCCTCGGATTATTTAAAGGAGCTGTTCCCCGGTTTTTCTGGGTTGCTCCTCTTGGTGCGATGAATTTTGCTGGTTATGAGCTTCTGAGGAAGGCCATGGATTAAACTGAGGGAAACAGTGCAGAAAATAGTTTGCCAGCCCAGTCCAAAGTTTCTCTCAGGCGACTATTATTTTGTAAGGGATAATTCGAAAAAAACCTGAGGTCGGGCTAATTACAAAAACTCCAGAGGTTTTTTCAAATTTACAAATAAAACCCGATTGGATTCCATCTTACATTTTCCTAATAAGCAAAAATATTTCAAAACCCGCTCATATTTATAGAAATATTACAGTTTGCCCCTTAAACTTAAGACATAATCAAACCTGTGCAGGCTTTCTGTGCTTCTGTAATTTTGAAACATCTATGGATTTTTTTGGGATAATTACAAACACTACCCCTTAGGTTTAGCCTAATTACAAAAGTCCCCAGTTGTATTTCAAACACCCTATTGAGATTTGAATATTTACCCAATAAATACCCCCTCATGATGGTGCAATTTGTAAAATAGAAACAAACGTGAAGGGGTAGTTGTAATTTTGAAGATAAAATGAGTCTTTTCTGTAATTAGGCTGAACAATAGGGATAGTTATTGCAATTATACCTGTTTTTGATCTGTTTCCAAGATATAGTAGCTGTTCATGCTCGCTGTCTATCCGTCCAATTTCATTTTAATTTGGTCATACTTTGACATGTTTTTGAGTTTTTTAGTGATGAACTTGTATCTTTTGAATGCGAATTTACTTGTTCTTTTTTGGAGTTGTTTTGTTTTATCCCGTCTTTTCATCCTAATATCGGTCGTTTTAGAAGATAAGAGCCAGATGACAAGATATTGTTAGCGTAGTATGGGACTGTTGACAGGAAATGAAGTTAAATGTTTCCTAGATTTGGAGTTCCTTTGGACTGTTTGGTGGATATATAGATGGTCTGTAATAGCAAAATGTGTGTTAGTAAATATCCATACGCTCTACTATAATATGCGTATATTGAATTTTGATATTAGTTGTTTAGGGTCATTAATTAGATTTTCCAGTGAGCCTGTTTGAACTATTACATATTAAATGTGTCTTATGTTGAGGGGTGATTCGTCCAACATTGGTGTGTGTATGGAGTCGTTTGTGCGCTTATATATGAAGGTAATGAATTAGGAGTTATTTTTTCTATTTTCCTTTTGGGTTGATGAATATAGGGTCATCATTAAATATGATCTCATGTCGTAAGCATAGACATAGTAAAGAGTTGCGATGAATAAAAATAAGGGATAATTACAAAATACCCCCTGAGGTACGGGCTAATTACAGGAAAACCCATAAATTTTTGGAAATTGCAAAAAAGACCTTTAGGTTTGCATTTACTCCTTTATATTAAAAAAATATTTCAAAAGCTCTCCTTACGTTTATGAAAATATTATAGTTACCCCCTTAAATTTAATGCACAATCATACTTCAAGGGTTTTTTTTGTAATTTTCAAAAACTTCTTGATTTTTTTTTTAACTATCCCAAACCTTAGGGCCTTTTTGTAATAATCCCTAAAAATAATAATTTGGGAATTGCTTGGTAGTACTCTAGTGGTATGACATTTGTAAAACTCAGATATGTGTCTGGGTTCGATTTCTATTTTTCTCTCCTCCCAAAATTTGTACCAAAAGAAATATAATAACAACAACAAATAATAATAATAATATAATAATAATAATATTGATGATCATGATGGGGATGATGCGTGTGTGTATATATAAATATATAATAACTCATAAAAGTTCAAGTTTTAATGTTGGAATTGGATTATACTTTTAGGCGATGCATTTGTCAAAAACTTTAGAGTATTTTGGTGTGTAAAGGGTCCAATTGGATGTGAAAGGGGGCTTCTTATTACAATGACAAAAGGGCAAATTGCAGCCTCAAACTAATTTAAATTGTTGGCCATTTAGAAACAGGAAATGAAAGAATTTTGACTAACTTACTAAGACAAGACATATTTATTGGTCTCAACTCTTGGCTCAAAGTTAGTCAAGCCTCTCAACTCTTTGGACTTGGGCAGGATTCAGGAAGCATTCGTTGGTCTCAACACTTGGCAAAAGTCAACCAAAAACAATCGATTATAAAAACTATCATAAGATTTACCAAGCCTATTTAAAGAAAAACTTCAATTATCTTTCAAAATTACAATTACCTGTTAATGTGTTACAAATACTCCCACTGAAATTTATATTTACCTAATAAATACTCTTCTCCTAAAGGTGCAATTTGTGAGACAAAAGTAAATATGAAGGTGGTATGCTAGTAATTGTAATTCCAAAAGATGTCTGCTTTTTTTTTTCCGTAATTAGGCTGAAACTAATAATAATAATAATAATAATAATAATAATAATAACAATAATAATAATAATAATAATATAAACTAGTGGTGATCAGCAGGGGCAGAACTATGTACTAATGAAGGGGGGTCCTGCCTCAACCTTTCCACCTACTCCTTTGTCAAAAAAAATATCAATGGACTTTGGGGCCTCCACCATTCTATGTCAATTCACGGAAAACTATTGAAAAGGAAAGTTCAATTTTTGTAAAAAAAAGACTAATGGGCGTTGGCCCCCACTGTTATGCTAATTCGTAAAATCTAACGATAAAGAAAATTAATCAAATCTTATTTCACAATTAAACTATACCTAACAGACGACGGTTGATATTGAAATAGTCTTACAGAGAACAGAGTAAAGATGATGTTGAGTTTATTTTAATTCATTGATTTTTGGCTTTTGATATTTTGGTGCTATTTTTATGATATGTAAACAGTTTTAGGTTAAAATTCCAAGCCCTCATTAGTATTAATTAATTTTTAGTTTTTTTTTTAAATTTCTAATAGGTTATTGATTAGATATTGAGATTAGTTATTGATTATATATTGAGATTGAAGTAATTTTGATTTTTGTGTGAAACTTTTGATTGGCCTATACTCCTCTGTAGATGAAGACACAAAAAATCGATGTATTCTTCAGAAGAAAGAATATTAAAATTCCTACATCTCAATCACATCCATCTACAAATAGTGATTCTGTGAATTCTGAGAGTCGTCCTACAAATCCTTTGAGAGTTGAAGTCAATGAAAACTTTGATATTCAATCATTAGAACATGATCTAAGATTGCAACGACCAATAATGGAGTATCCAATTGAAAAACGTGATGAAGTTCGAAGAGCTTATATTACATCCGATCCATATTAATGTATATTTTCAAAGTAACCAAAATCTGGAGAAAACCATCCTCGTAGTTTTCAGGCACCATGGTTCACACTTTTTCCGTCTTGGTTGGAATATTCTCCTAGTGTCGATGCAACATTTTGTCTTCCATGCTATGTATTTCACACTCAAGATGGACCTTCGGGGCTGGAAGCATTTACTACTACTGGATTTCGATCATGAACGAAAGTAAGAGATGGAAAAAATGTTCATTTCTGGCACATAATGGAAAAGATCTCACTTCACCTCATCGAAATGCTGAGAAAGCATGTGCCGATCTCATGAATCAACATTCACATATTGTAAAAAGTATTGCAAAGTTCACATCTCAATAAGTTGCTGAAAATAGACTTTGCTTGAAAGCTTCAATTGAGGCAACTAGATGGCTTGCATTTCAAAGATGTTCTTTTAGAGGTCATGACGAGTTTATAACATCAATCAATCATGGAAATATTTTGGATCTATTGAGTTTCATAGCCTCTTATAATGACAAAGTAGCAGAAGTTTTGGATAAAGCTCCAAAAAATGCATCGTACACATCACCAAAAATACAAAAATAAATTTTGCATGTCTTGGCAACTAAAGTCAAGAATGCCATTCGAGAAGATATTGGTGATGCCAAATTTTGTATTATTTTAGGTGAAGCTTGAGATAAATCTAAAAATGAGCAAATGTCAATTATACTGAGATTTGTTGACAAGGATGGCTATGTACAAGAACGTTTTTTTGGGCCCATTCGGGTTAAAGACAATACTGCATCAACATTAAAAGAAGGTATTTTTTCTGTCTTATCACGCCATTCCCTTGATGTTCAGAATATTCGGGGACAATGTTATTACGGTGCAAGTAACATGCGTGGGAAATGGAATGGATTGCAAACATTAATTGTAAGTGGATGCCCTTATGCTCATTATGTTCATTGTTTTGCACATCACTTGCAATCAGCACTAGTTGCCGCATCAAAGGAAGTTTTCCATGTCTATCAGTTTTCACCAAATGGAATTCTATTATCAATATCGTTGGTGCCTCATGTAAGCGTAATGACCAATTAAAAATTGCTCATGCATCGAACATTGCTCATTTGCTTAGCATTTATGAACTAGAAAGTGCGAAAGGGCTTAATCAAACTGGTTTGTTACAAAGGACAGGTGATACTCATTGGAGTTCTCATTTGAAATCTATATCCAGCTTGATAAAGAAGTTTAGTGCAACATGTGAATAATATTATTGAGGATGGAACTATATATGCTCAACGTGGAGATGCAGATGCAGCTTATGCGGTGCTAACTTTATTTGAATTTGTTTTCATTTTGCATCTTATGAGAAAATCTTGGAGATTTCTAATATGCTCTGCCAAGCTTTGCAACTTCAATCTCAAGAAATCTTGAATGCAATGCATCTTGTGTCATCTACGAAGTTGCTCATTCAGAATTTGAGATTCTGAGATGATGGATGAGATGAATTAGTTACGAATGTGACTATCATTTTGTGAAGCAGTTAGTATACCTATGCCAGATTTTGATGATCAATATCTTGCAAGAAGAGGAAGGGCACACCATCAACAAGATGAAATTACAATCGGGCATCATTATATAGAGTTGATATTTTCAATGCAGTGATAGATTCTCAATTGCAAGAATTAAATAGCAAATTCAGTGATAACACAGTGGAGTTGATCATACTTAGCTCGACACTAGATCCAAGAGAGATGCTGATATCATTCAGGATTGATGACATTTGCAAGTTGGTTAAAAAGTTTTATCCAAAAGACTTTGCAGAGCATAAATATTACAATTAAGAATGCAATTTGAGCATTTGATCATGTGCGGCAACCTTCTAGATTTTGGGACGTTGACAACTATTTCTGATTAATGCATGCCAGTGGTTAGTCATAACTAGAAAATCAGAATCTTAGAGTGATAACTCTTATTCTCACCCTTCCAGTGTCGACAACTACTACAGAGCGATCTTTTTCTGCTATGAATATAGTCAAGACCACACTTCGACATAAGATGGAAGATGAGTTTCTTGTATACTGTTTGCTAGTATATATTGAAAAGAAAATTGCACAAAAATTTAGTATAGACTCACTTATATATGATTTTCGTGATATATAAGAGAGACGATCTAAATTTTAAGATATTTGGATTGTAATTATATATTTTGGGATGCTTAATGGTGAGTATTGACGTTGTATTTGATATTATGTAATATATTTTGATTTTTATTATTATATAAAAAAGTATTTGATCTTCTAATTGTTGTCCCCCCTAGTCGAATTTTGGTTCCGCCCCTGGTGATCAGAATGTAGACTTGTAACATAAGCCATGAGTGAGTATTTGCAAATTGAAAGAAGTCATAGTTGAGGTTATTATAAGATGAAGCTATGAAGATCATTGTGTGATACATTAATTAAAAATTTCTCGTACGTGTTGTCTCACAGTCATATCCATATGAGACTGGCACGTTCTACAAACTACTACTTTTTATATATATGTTTCGTATTCTTAAATCAATTGAAATCTCGCCAACATCTTTCAGAATCTCTAGACATCGGTTTTTTATTTATTTTCTTCCGAAATCAGTGACATGTGACGAGCCTATTGTTGGAATTGTGTTTGGTAAAATGGGTGTTGACCCGATTTTGACCAAATAATTAAGTGGTTTCCATTAGTGAAAAATGGAATTAAATTATTTGTAAAAATTTTACTAAGAGAGTAGATGAGAATAGCATTTAGAATTTCTCAAAACCAATTATGGGTGAATGAGAAATTAATGCTAGAAGTTAGCTACTTAATACAAGTAAATGGCATGGAAAAGGGAAAATGTGGGGAAGGATAAATGCTCCATCCCACATAGGAAAAGGAGACAAAGTTTGCTCACTTGATATATCCCAAGTTGGACTTATGGGTTTGGGCCCTTGGGGCCACCCAAGTTTTTAAAGAGATAAGGACCTACATGCTTGTGGGTTTGGTTCAAAGAAAACATGCGCACCGGCCGGCTCGGCTCGGCCCGGCACGGGTCCAGATCGTGGGCCTGGGCCTGGGCTTGGGCTTGGGCTTCAAGGCCCTTATTCTTTTTGGACAAAAAAACCTTTAAAATAATTAATTAATTAATTTTAATTAATTAATTAATTTTAATTAATTAATTAATTTTAATTAATTAATTAATGGATTCCAACTGGGAAGAGTTCGCATCCGCACACGGGCGGACGCACAGCCCACGCGTCAGGTCATGCGTCAAAGCGCATCCGAGCACGGACTGAAGCATGGCCCGTGCGTCAAGTTGAGACTTTGTCATTTTGGTTCGCATCCATGCACGGGCCGTGCGTCGATGCGAAAGGCTGAACAGATGTGCCTGTTCAGTGTAAACATGTCTTTTTGAGCCAAAAGACATGATCTTTCCGTACGGGGCACCTGGTGCCTATATAACTCGACCCCTGCAGAAGGAAAAACACACGAAAATAAGATTAAAACCGGTCATTTGCATTCGAGCATATTGTTATCCCTCTGTCCAAAAGCTTGAAAAGTTTTATACACTTAAAGTTCGCTGAAGTTCCGATTTTTGCAAGTGCTGCTAAACCGGAATAATAAAATAGTCGTTGTATCTTAGGGACGTACGCTAGAACCATTAGCACTCGTATACGGGACGTTTTTGTCTTGCAGAGACTGAATCCAATTCCGGCCTCGACTAAGCCAAACACTCATACACTTAGCCGTTTTCCTAAACAGAAACCTTCCATACTTTACCCACCAATCGCAAGACGAAAATTATTCATTTCTGTTCAAGACGATGGCTTCAATCTCGTTCACATCGATGGCTGATGCTCCTGCTCACGGCGAAAAGCTTCCCAAGTTCTCCGGTGTCGACTTCAAACACTGTCAACAGATGATGTTGTTCTACCTTACCACCTTGGGCTGTCTCGTTTTCTGAAGGACGACCCCCCTTCCGTTGGCGATGAAGAAATCGACAACAACCGGAGAATCGCTGTGGATGCTTGGCATAACAATGATTTTCTGTGTCGAAACTATGTTTTGAACAGGCTAGACGACACCCTCTATAATATCTATAGCACGTTCAAAACGTGTAAGGAGTTGTGCGACTCTTTGGAGAAGAAGTACAAGACGGAAGATGCCAGCACAAAAAAATTTATTGTCGGCAAATTTCTCGAGTATAAGATAGTTGACACCAAGACAGTGATCAGCCAAGTTCAGGAGATTCAAATCATACTTTACGACTTAGTGTCTGAAGGGATGATTTTGAATGAATTCTTTCAAGTGGCTGCAATAATCGAGAAATTGCTTCCATTGAGGAAGGATTTCAAGAATTACCTTAAGCACAAGCGCAAGTAGATGGGGCTTGAGGATCTGATTGTTCGGCTTCAGATAGAAGAAGACAACCGAAAATCAGAAGCGAAATCCAGTAAGTTTGGAATGGAGGCCAAGGCCAATCTTGCTGAATCGAGCACTAACAAGAAACGCAAGCACTCCGGAAAAGATAAGGGAAAGGCCAACATGTTTAAGGGTAATTACTACAACTGTGGCAAACTGAACCACATGGCCAATGATTGCCGACACCTGAAAAAGGGCAATCAAGGTGGCAACCAACAAACCAGTGTGACGGAGGACAAGTCGGTTCCAATCGACCTGTCAGAGCTCGATCTCTCTGCTGTTGTATTTGAAGCCAATATGGTGGATAATCCAAGGGAGTGGTGGATAGATACCAGGGCTACTCGTCACATTTGTGCCGATAAGGAGATGTTCTCCTCCTACACCCCGATAAATGGAAGGAAGCTTTTCATAGGAAATTCTTCGACTTCCAACATCGTGGGGCTTGGCAAGGTTGTGCTCAAGATGACTTCCGGAAAGGAGCTTACGCTTGTAGATGTGCTGCATGTCCCGGACATCAGCAAGAATTTGGTTTCCAGTCCTTTGCTTAGTAAGGCCGGGTTTAGACTAGTGTTTGAGTCCGACAAGTTTGTAATGACAAAGAATGGTCAGTTTCTTTGCAAGGGCTACCTTGATAAGGGTCTTTTTTTAAGATGTCTGTAATGTCTGTTTTCCGCCAAGAGGCGAAGAATAAAACTATTACTTCTGTTTACTGGTTGGATTGTTCTAATTTATGGCATGATAGATTAGGACACATAAACTTCAACACAATTAAAAGGTTAGTGAATCTGGAATTAATACCTATGTTTAAAACCGATTCACAAGACAAATGTGAAATTTGTGTTGAAGCAAAGTTGGCCAAAGCACCATTTCATTCGGTAACGAGAAGTACCAAACCACTCAAGTTAATTCATACAGATGTGTGTGATTTAAAACTTGTGCAAACTCGAGGTGGGAAAAAGTACTTCATACCGTTTATAGACGATTGCACAAGATATTGTTATGTGTATCTTTTGAAAAGCAAAGATGAAGCTTTAGTAACTTTTAAGACTTATAAGAATGAAGTTGAAAATCAGCTTAATTTAAAAATTAAGATGATTCGAAGTGATAGAGGCGGAGAATATGTTGCTATGTTTGAAGAATTTTGCTCGGAAGCGGGTATAATTCATCAAACTACTGCTCCCTACTCACCTCAATCCAATGGAATTGCAGAACGCAAAAAATCGTACTCTTAAGGAGATGATGAATGCAATGTTGTTAAGTTCTAGCTTACCCCAAAACTTGTGGGGGGAAGCCATACTTTCTGCGAACTTTCTTAATAAGATTCCACACAAAGGTAAAAATAAAACTCCATATGAGTTATGGAAGGGACGTAAACCGTCATATAAATACCTCAAAGTGTGGGGGTGTTTGGCTAAAGTCAAAGTACCTAAGTTGAAACAAGTTAGAATCAGTCCAAAGACGATCGATTGTGCTTTCATTGGATATGCTAACAATAGTAGTGCATATCGTTTTCTTAGTGCACAAATCAACTATTCTTGATATAAATGAAGGTATGATCATTGAGTCAAGGAATGTTGTATTCTTCAAGAATATCTTTCCGAATAAAGAAAGGAATGAAGAAAGTTCAAGTAAACAAACTTATGAAACTGCAAGGTTACCTCAAAGTGATGATGAAGAGGAACCAAGACGCAGTAAAAGGACAAAAGTAGCTAAGTCTTTTGGTCCTGATTTTCTAACTTATATGTTAGAAAACGAACCTAGAACTATTCAAGATGTATTGTCTATTCTAGAAGCCCCTCTCTGGAAAGAATCTATCAATAATGAGATAGAGTCCATCAGGCAAAATCACACTTGGGAGTTAGTTGATCTCCCACCGGGTTGCATACCTTTGGGATGCAAGTGGATCCTTAAAAGGAAGTATAAAGCAGACGGATCTATTGACAAGTATAAAGCCCATTTGGTAGCTAAAGGGCTTAGATAAAATGAGGGATATGACTTCTTCGATACATATTCTCCTGTTACGAGGATTACATCCATTCGTGTTCTCATTGATATTGTAGCATTGCATAACCTTGAGATATATCAAATGGACATTAATACTGTCTTCTTGAATGGTGAGCTTGAAGAGGAGATCTATATAGAACAACCCGAGGGGTACGTTGCACCCGGTCAAGAGCGAAACGTGTGTAAACTTGTTAAGTCACTTCATGGACTAAAACAAGCACCTAAATAATGACATGAAAAGTTTGACTAGACTATGAAGTCAAACGGTTTCAAGATCAATGAATGTGACAAGTGTGTCTACATTAAAGGTACTACAAATGATTACGTGATATTATGCCTTTATGTAGATGACATGTTGATTATGGGAAGTAGTCATGATTTAATCATGAATACTAAGAACATGTTAAAGAAGAACTTTGACATGAAAGATATGGGAGTATCTGATGTTATATTAGAGATTAAAATCTCTAGAACTTCAGATGTAATTGTCTTGTCACAACCCCATTATGTCGAAAGCATACTTAGAAAGTTTAATGCTTTTGATAGTCCTCCGGCTAAGACACCTGTAGATCTAAGTCTACACTTGCCCAAGAATAGAGGCGAACCAGTTTCCCAGCTGGAATATGCAAGGGTAATTGGCAGTCTGATGTACTTAACGAATTGTACACGTCCAGGCATTGCATATTCAGTGAGTAAGCTAAGTAGGTTCATAAGTAACCCGAGTACGGACCACTGGAAAGCCGTGAAAAGGGTACTTAGATATTTAAAGTATACCATGAGTTATGTAATACTTTATACGAGATATCCATCAGTATTAGAAGGATACTGTGATGCCAATTGGATATCCGACACAAAAGACTCCAAGTCTACAAGTGGATATGTTTTCACAATATGTGGAGGAGCGGTGTCATGGAAGTCTTCTAAGCAAACGTGCATAGCTCGATCCACTATGGAATCCGAGTTCATTGCTTTAGATAAAGTTGGAGAAGAAACATAATACTTAGAAACTTCTTAGAGGATATTTCTTGCTGGAATAAGCCTGTGCCTGCTGTTTTGATACATTGTGATAGTCAATTAGCAATTGGAAGGGCACACAGTAGTATGTATAATGGTAAGTCTAGACATATACGTCGGAGACACAATACCATTAGACAGTTGATTTCGAATGAGGTTATTTCGGTTGACTAAGTGAAGTTAAAGGAAAACCTTGCGAATTCGCTTGCGAAAGGCATAAATCAAGATCAATTGTATAAATTATTAAGGGGAATGGGTTTGAAATCCACAAACTATTTCATAGCGGTAACACAACCTTGTGAATTGGAGATCCCAAGACTTTAGTTCAATGGGAGAACTAAGTTATGAATGTTCAGCTAAACACTTGAAAAACGTGTTAGCTCATTCTCGAAACATCCAAGTGAATCAAAACCTTCTGAATGTGGTGAGGTTAAGTTTAAGACTTTTAATGATTCCTATACCGAAAGGTGGAGTATGGCAGGATACTCTTCAATAGGAGATCACCTATATAAGCGAGAAATAATGACCGCTTCAAAGAAACACTTATGAATCTAAGATATAGTCCAGGGCCGAAATGGAAACAACGTGAGAACAACAAGTGTTAGAATTGTTATTGTGTAAGTATTATTGTCTCGGTTTACACAAACGGCTGAATAGTTCAAGACATCGTGTTACTAAGCAACTAGTAAATCCGATAGTATTTTACTAAGGAAGGTTCAAAGCCACAAGCTACCTATCCTAATGCAATAACAGTTCGCCGAGACTTTCAAGCAAATCTACATACACGCATGCATTAATTTCATTCGTGTGGGTGATTGTTGGAATTGTGTTTGGTAAAATGGGTGTTGACCCAATTTTGACTAAATAATTAAGTGGCTTCCATTAGTGAAAAATGGAATTAAATTATTTGTAAAAATTCTACTAAGAGAGTAGATGATAATAGCATTTGGAATTTCTCAAAACCAATTCCGGGTGAATGAGAAATTAATGCTAGAAGTTAGCCACTTAATACAAGTAAATGGTATAGAAAATGGAAAATATGGGGAAAGAGAAATGCTCCATCCCACATAGGAAAAAAGGAGGCAAAATTTGCTCACTTGATATATACCAAGTTGGACTTATGGGTTTGGGCCCTTGGGGGCACCCAAGAATTTAATGGGGTGAGGACCTACATGCTTGTGGGTTTGGTTCAAAGCACACATGTGCGCGTCACCGTCGCCCGCCGGCTCGGCTCTGCCCGGCCCGGCCCGGCCCGGCCCGGGTCCGAGTCGTGGGTCGTGGGTCGTGGGCTTGGGCTTCAAGGCCCTTATTCTTTTTGGACCAGAAAACTTTTAAAATAAATAAATAATTAATTTTAATTAATTAATTAACGGATTCCAACTGGGAAGTGTTCGCATCCGCATATGTGCACGCGGGCCGTGCGTCAAGGCGAACTCGTTCGCATCCGAGCATGGGCTGGCGTACGGCCCGTGCATCTTGTTGTGCGTCAAGTTGAGACTTTGTCATTTTGGTTCACATCCACGCACGGGTCGTGCGTCGATGTGAAAGGCTGAACAAATGTGCTTGTTCTGTGTAAACATGTCTTTTTGAGCCATAAGACATGATCTTTCCGTACGGGGCACCTGATGCCTATATAACTCGACCGCTGCAGATGGAAAAAAACACGGAAAACATAAGATTAAAATCGATCATTTGCATTCGAGCATATTGTTATCCCTCTGTCCAAAAGCTTGAAAAGTTTTATACATTTAAAGTTCGCTGAAGTTCCGGTTTTTGCAAGTGCTGCTAAACCGAAATAAAAAAATAGTTGTTGTATCTTAGGGACGTACGTCGGAACCATTAGCACTTGTATACGTGACGTTTTCGTCTTGCGGAGACTGAATCCAATTCAGGCTTCGACTATGCCAAACACTCATACACTTAGCCATTTTCCTAAACAGAAACCTTCCATACTTTACCCAACACTTATATTGTGTTGTGACAAACTGATAAATATTGCAGTGGTATTACTTAACCCTTTTTAACGGTCTTGATCAATATTCAAACTTTGAGCTTTCAATTTCTTTGGAATTTATCTCTTCCTTTCTAACCACTCCTCCCAATTAACTAGTTAAAAAAACTTACCTAAAAAACCTAACAACACATTTATAATATATATATCTCGCTCCGTAATATTTATTAATTTTCTGGCCGTCCCTACTTATATGAACATACATTATAAGGCAAGAACACATTTAAGGTTATATTTGTGAGAAAAGGGTATGAAAGTCAAGATAGAAAGACTGCTTTGGGTTAGTAGATATTGAAGGAAGCCACAAAATAACAAAAGCCATTATTATTAGATTATAAAATAATGAATTAGCAATTTTGCAAGTGGAAGTTTTGTAGTTGGATGCATTGCTTCAAAATTTAAAATTTTCAGATACGGCTGACAATCCAAGTTAACAGTCTTCTTGTTCCCATTTATTCCATAATAAAGTAATGATTTTTTTTTTATTTTAAGTACATATCTTATTTGACTTCTTGAAGCGAACTACTTTTATTGTGAGATATATTGTCCCACAATAAGAGGTAGATAATGTATATCAATATATAGTTATGTTTCGAGAATGATTTATAATTGACTAATAAATAAATTAACCCCCAACCTGAAATTCCAAATCCTGAATAATAAATTTCGATTTAATTTCTAATAGGCATTAATTTCAGATTACTCTATCTATAATATCAAGTTATATATTTAATTTACATATAATTTAAAATTTTCTCCTCTAAATATAAAAATTATCCATCTATATGAGCCATAATAAATATGTATTAATTTATATATAATTAACATGAAACTTTAGTTTTTTTTTCCAAAATTGCCCTTCCATATAAGCCAAAAAATATACCTAGTTTTCTAAGACTAAAAACTTTTAACTATATATAACTGGTTTTCTATACTAATTTCTTTTCACATCTTATATCTCCTAACCCAAAAACTAATTGGTATATTAATCTAAGGATTTAATATTAACAGAATTTAAAAAAAAAAATACGACCACTGTATGCTCAGTTACGTTTAACGAATAATTTTATTTTTCATTTGAATAAATTTCGTTCAAATACTATTTAAATAAGACCGATTTCACACGCATTTAATTTGGACTACGACCAATATTAGAGATATGGTGTAGAAAATCAAAGGTTGATGCATGCACGAGGGGCATATTAAAGGTAATCATGAATCATGTTACAAAATAGTGTATTTCTTGATTATGTCTAACTTTCTTGACCAAGATTTCATAAAAACATTCCTATCCCCAAGGGCATGTCGCGTTGTCACTTTGTCAATTAACATAAAGTTTTGAGTGATGTGTGAAAAATCAGGATTAAAATGTGTAGTTTGCCGATATACATTGTTAATCATGTTTCAAATCATATTGCAAGTCTTTGCACTAGAAATGTCACAATATAAGAAAAAGAAAAGTTGAATATTAGTATAACACACAGAGGGCCGTTCCTATAATTTAAGGGGTCTGGTGCGAAATGAAAAAGGAGCCGTTATAATGTAAGTTGATAACCTCATGCTCTTCAAGTCTAATAACAATTTAATCAATTTTTATCCCAATTTTTTCTCCACAAGAATCAGCTGCTTAGGTAAAAAACAAAAAACAAAACAGAATTTGTATAGTTTGAGGGTCAAACACGCGTCATCTGACATGAAAGACAGAGAACAAACCACTCTACCAAAGAGCTCCTTTGTGAACTCCTATTATTTATTTTCATTTATTGTTCTAATCCGTCCTGCTTAGGCCAAAAAAAAAAAAAAAACAGATTTCACATTAAAGTAGACTAGAACACGCGACCTCAGGTAATCACAAGAGCACACAAGCCGCTGCAACCATGAGCTCTTTTGTGCAAATTTATTATTCTTTATCATACATATACTAAAAAATTAAACAGTTAAATTAATTAAAAAAAAAAATCGGGGCTCGGGGGCCCTCGCCGGAGGGGGCCCTGTGCGGCGGCGCTGCCTAGGCCACCCCTAGAACGGCTCTGAACACACACAAGACTCTACATGCATCGAATGTGGATAACACACATGCACAAGAATTTGCATCACATAGAAGTGTGGATAGAAAGAATAAATTCACAATCTTTGTCCCATGCAGTGGCGGATCCAAAAATTCGAAAATGGGGGTACGATAAATTTTAGGCTAATCGTAGTTAGATTCTATAATTATTTTTTGGGAACAAAGTGTTTGTAGGGGGAAGAAAATGTGTAAAAAATATGTAAAATATTTTGATTTTTTTGGATTTTAATTGTTAAAAATACCATTTTATGTTTGATACATGTTTTTATCTTAATTTTGATGATTTTATTTTTACACCAAAATAATATTTTTAATTGTTGTCCAAATACTCCTAAATGATTTAAAATGGTTTTAATATTTTTCGGAGTATTTCTTCAAGTTTTACTTTAGATAAAATTGGACAACACTTTTAATGATTTTATGTTTATAAGTTTTTATTTCAAAACAAGGTTCCTAAATGTTGTATAAATACTCCCGATTGGTTTAAAATCTTTTTACTATATTTTCGGAGTATTTCTTGGGTTTTATTTTCGACAAAAATTGGACAATATTTACTGTCTCGAGGTCGATCGGTCGCCCTACAGGGCAACCCGTGACACGAAGATGAATTTTGAAACAAAAATGAGACGGAGCGAAAAAACGACCAGGTCGACCGGTCGACCAGGGTGTCGGCCGTGACTTGACCAGCCGACACCCACGCGTCGACCGACTGGCGTTTAATTGAAAGCAGAACTTGATTTTCTCTAAAACCATTAAGGGGACCTATTGATGATAGGGGACGACGGCCGAGGTACACGCGTCGGCCGGCCGCTGTATAAATTTCCGTGTTTCGTTTCTAACTTCTATTTACGTGCGACCGTCGCCTGCCTGCTGACAAAAAAAATATGACCGTTTGACAAACAGACATATTTCCTTAAAATGTGGGATTGATTTCTAACATCTATATTCTTGATTTTAATTGTATTTTTTTAGTAGATTTTCAATCCCCAAGAGGAGCCTATTCTTGATCAATCATCTCCTATAAATAGAGGAAGTTTTGGAGCAACCAATACAACAATTGAGATACAACACAACAAGATACACTTCAAGCAAATATTTGTTCTTCATTGTTATTATTCTTGTTGTAAATTTGCCTAGCTTATCACTTTCACATCTTTGAGGTCTAGGCTATTCTTGATTACACATTGCACTCAAATTGTAATATTCCTTATTGAGTTGTAATCTTGATTTTTGGTTATCATTCAAACACAAGATATCCTTGTGAGTGTTCTTGTGGTAAGAACACACTTGGATAATTTAGGTGATAGGTGCAAGAAGATTGTGGTGATCTTCTTATTGAGGTGTTGAAGAATTTGGTATTCTTCAAGGTTGAAGATTGTGGTAATCTTCATAAGGTGCGTTGAAGGAAGATTGTGGTAATCTTCAAAGGGAGATTGTGGTAATCTCCAAAGGTGGTGTTGAAGAAGAGTGTGGTGCTCTTCAAGGTGTTGTAAGTTGAGTTTGTATTAATTTTGGTAATTAATAAAATTCTTTTTCTTTTGAAATCCATCCCTGATATCTTTGGGGTGGTAGTAGATTAGGCCCTAGGTGGGTTGAACTACTATAAATCGACGTGTGCTATTTACATTCCGCACCTTTATTATTGTCTTTGAGCATTCGGTTCGAAAAAGAGGGCGAAATCGAAAAGATGGAGATAATCTATTCACCCCCACTCTAGATTATCGTAGCCGCTGGACTTACAAGTGGTATCAAAGCCAAACTCTTTGGCAAGCTCGTTTCACATCGCGAGTGAAGAGGAACGATCGTCGGCTACGAACGAAGCTCATCCTACCGGCACCTCCACCACCAAGCCACCACTATTAGATTCCAAAAATTATATATTTTGGAAAGAAAGAATGAAATGTTATTTACAAGGTTGTGGGTTCGATATTTGAAACACCGTCATAAATGGAGAATCCATTACGATGAAAGATACACCACACACCTACAAAGGCTTCAAAGAGCTCAATGATGAAGAGAAGAAAATCATCTCCTTAAACGGTAAAGCTCTCAATATTTTGTATTGTTCATTTACTAATTTGGAATATGAACATATTGTAGGAATTCGATTGGCACATGAAGTATGGCAAAAATTAGAAGCCATATATGGAGTATTTGCAAATGAAAGGAGTCAAACAAAAGCATCTACTTCTCAAAGGGATACAAGTTCAAATCTAAGGAACAAGCCTCTTACAACTTCCAACTATGAAGAAGTTGAATATTTTTTATGGGCATCAAAGAAGAAAAACGAGGTATGTCTTAAACCCTCTACTTCCTATGATATTGTCATTCAAAATGATCATAGTGATTTGCAAAATGATTTTGATGAACTACAAAATGAATTTCAAGGATTGCTTGTTAAATACGAAAATTTGAAAAAGGAATTCATTGTTTTGAAGAATGATAAGGATAGTTTATTTACTTCCTATGAATCACTATCATGTGCTCACACCACCACACTTGATAAGGTGAGAAACCTTGAGAAAGAAAATAGTACTCTTGTTGAAGATTTGAATTGCATGAAAAATGATTTATTAAAATGCAACTTGAGTACCAATAAAAAGACCAATATTGTTGATGTTCATAATTGTGATAAAAGACTTGATCATAAGCTTAATGATGTTAATCATATGAAAAAGAATCAAGTCTCTAAGCATATTGGTCATTATGCTCCTAAAGCTATTACTTGCTTTTATTGCGGTAAAAAGGGTCATACGGTAAATACTTGTCGGGCAGAGATAGCTCTAACTATTTTTGGAGACCTAAAAGTCTCAAAGCTAATCCTAAAGGACCCAAGAACTTGAGGGTACCACAAAATAATGTTGTATTAGGTACCCGACGAAATAATAATCGGAGAAAATTCATATCGCCTAGAAGACATCAAATGACCAATTCATTTGATCAAAGGAGAAAACATTTTCATCAATTTCCAAGAAAAGGATATAATCAAAAATGGGAAGAACACAATCCTTGGAAATGGCAAAGACATCATCAACAAGATGATTTTCAAAGAAGAAGAGACTATCAACAATGGGAAGGACAAAAATCTTGGAAATGGAGTAATCAAAGGAGCTATCATCAACAAAGTGACTTCTCAAAGGGAAGATATCATCAACAATGGGAACGGCACAACCCATGGAAATGGTGAAATTGGTAACCCGTATCTCCCTAGTTAAATATGCATTTTATTTTGTTATTATGCATGCTTTTATTTGTGTCGTAATTGCAAAACGAGTTTTTCAAATATTTATTTTTTGATTAAGGTCTTCAATATATATTTGTGCTTTTAAATTTTTTTTAAAAAACAAATTATGTGGTCTATTATCTCTTATGTATTTTTATAGCATAAGCATCTTTCTTGATATCTCCTATTACTTGCCTACACTTGTGCTATTGTGCAAATTTTGTTTAAGAATTGTGTAGGATATATATCTCATATTCATTGGCTATTTCGTCATCAAGTTTCTTAAACTATCGAGGTATGTTCACTCGTATTTCTCTTAGAACTCGATATTATGCTTATGCACATATCTTTCAAGATATTTCATTTTAACCCCTTAAGTGCCCCTAAATGATTTTGCAAATTTTTCTTAAAAGGGCACCACTCGTTAAGTATCGTTTTTCTCGAATATATGTTTTCCCGAAACCCGTATTTGTTGGACTTGGTCCAAAATTATCTTTTTGCAAAGTTTTAAAAACTTTTGGGGTAAAAAATCGAATTTTTGAAAAACCTGGAGAATGAAAAATTGCACTGGGATGGTCAAAGCGAGGGCGACGGTCGCTTCACTGCACCGACCGGTCGCACCCACCTCGCCGTGCGCCAGGGCAATTTCTCAAGATATAACCGTCTGCCTTCAGTTTTAAAACAGAACAAGAAACCCTCGTTCCCTTCGCACAACAGCAAATATTACCCCTTTTCTCCAAAATGTCCTATTCTTCATCATTTTTCACGATTCTTGTTGCTAATCCTCTTATTTTTGCAAGAATCTCACATTTATGGCTCCTCCAAGAAATTCTACCGGTCGAAATCCCATCTCCAAGCGTAGAAGGGGCGGAGAGGGTTCTTCGAGAAATCGGCAAGAAGGAGCCGAACAAAGGGACATTCGAGCTACCCGAGAAACGTGGCTCGAAGGTGTTGACGTTCAAAATCCCATACTCTCTCGGGCTAAATTGCCGAGCTCCGCGAACAATTTTGCTCCAAAATTGCCGTTAGGCGAAAAGTAAGAAATCTTTTATTACTCAAGCTCCTCATTCTAATAATGTTCTTAATTTCATCAATAAATTTGCGGAAGATTCGGGAATGGGAGGAAAATCGATTGCTCGGAGTAAAATGTGTCGTTTTAATTCATTTACAAATGAATATCCTACTATTAGAGGATTCTTTGAGAGCAAGGTTGGATGTTTTTATGGGAGCATGCTTATGTCCTATATGATAATGATATTATCCAACTTTTTTATGCTAATATGTGGGTGCAATATGATGATCAAAGGAAGCCAATTGCCGTTAATTCGTTTGTAAGGGTCGTCATTTTAGGTGGACTCCTAATGATATTTGTCGGCTTTTACATGTTAGAGAAGGTGGTTGGGACTATTTCTCTTGTGGTACTTGGAATGATGAAATGTTGGGGGTGTCTATGAAAGAAGTTAAGACGTATTTGGGCGTTTGGCCAAAATATTCTCTGTTGGTGATGACACTTGAGCACCGTATTTTATCCATTATTGTCACCTATCTTGTATTTACGGAAAGGCGGGTAAGATGCCTAGCAACATGGATTATTTTTTGACTTATAAGATTGCTAGGAGGGAACCGCTTAACTTTGGCGCCATACTTATTCAATGTCTAATCGAGTCCATCACTCAAGGTAATAAGAAGTTGGTTATGGGAAATTAGATTTGTAAACTTCTTATACAATCGGGACTACCTTCGTCGGAGTGTAACTCGGAGGTATTTCAAAATGACTTTGACATTGATAACATCTCCCAAATGGTCACTATGCGCAAGAATATGGACATCCGACCAACTAAAATGGCTAGAGGAAGAGGTCAAGATTCCCCTGATCCAAACGACTTCTTTGATGATGTCGAGGCCGCGAGATTGGCAGAGGAAGGCGAACAGAGCAATCCGGAGGGTAATACCGGTGCTCAACCGCCTAGGAGGTACACCCAAGCCGAGTTTGAACCCTTGAGAATCTACTTTGTTTATGCCTATTATTTGTTGGATATATGTTGAAAATTGCTTTTGGTGATGGTATGATAAACTTGGCTAGATTTCTTTTACAAGGGCTATATACAACTTCTTTTAATTTTCATGCCCACAAAGTGTTCGATGAAATGTCACAATGAAATTTTCAACTTCTACATGAGTCTCTTGCTTCCAAAAGTCTTCAATACTTATTGAGATCATGTTTTGGCAAATAAAATGAGTGTATAAACTCTTCATGACACATTTCTCCCATTTTCCTTGGATTTTTTAAGCGTAAAATTGCTCAATGGTTGATAAACCGTCTCTTTAGCGCACTTTGAAGTATTTGTATGACGTTTTTATCATCCTAACATTCTTTTTGATGATTACAAAGGGGGAGAAATAGGAAAATGGCTCATTAGCCCAAAGAAGCTAATAAAAGCTCGTTATAAAAGCTATAAGCTATGGCTCTTTAAAAGCCATAAGTTGTGAATTATATTTAGTCATTGTTGCTTGATGGATTTATATACTTGTCTAATGATGTTTTATTGACAGGGGGAGCTTATAAGCTCTTGAACATTATGTAAAAGCAAAGCTTTTGGCTTATGGTTAATTGCTTTTACATTATTCTTGATGTGCTTGTTGATAGGGGGAGCTTGTGCTTATTATGCCTATTATTGAATATAATTACTCCCTTTCTTGGTTGCTTATGTATTTTGGAAATTTTGGTTGCTTCCAAACGGTTAGATGTTTTTACCGGAAAATTGTTTTTAAAATTGTCCCTCTAATATTTCTAAAAATTGTTTTGGTTTGTAATCATCAAAAAGGGAGATTGTTTGATACATGTTTTTATCTTAATTTTGATGATTTTATTTTTACACCAAAACAATGTTTTTAATTGTTGTCCAAATACTCCTAAATGATTTAAAATGGTTTTAATATTTTCCGGAGTATTTCTTCAAGTTTTACTTTAGATAAAATTGGACAACACTTTTAATGATTTTATGTTTATAAGTTTTTACTTCAAAACATGGTTCCTAAATGTTGTCTAAATACTCCCGATTGGTTTAAAATGTTTTTACTATATTTTGAGTATTTCTTGGGTTTTATTTTTCGACAAAAATTGGACAACATTTACTGTCTCGAGGTCGACGGTCGCCCTATAGGGCAACCCGTACATCAAGATGAATTTTGAAACAAAAATGAGACGGAGCGAGAAATGACCAAACGGCCGACGATCGAGTGTCGACCGGTCGACACCCACGCCGACCGATTGGGCGTTTAATTGAAACAAACTTGATTTTCTCTAAAACCATTAAGGGGGACCGGTTGATGATAGGGACGATCGATCGAGGTACACGTCGACCGGTCGCCCTGTGTAAATTTCCTGTGTTTCGTTTCAAACTTCTATTTCTGTGCGACCGGTCGCCCTGTGCTTTGACAGCAAAAATATGACCTTTTGACAGCAGACATATTTCCTTAAAATGTGGGATTGATTTCTAACAGCTATATTCTTGATTTTGATTGTATTTTTCTGTAGATTTTCAATCCCCAAGAGGAGCCTATGCTTGATCAATCATCTCCTATAAATAGAGGAAGTTTTGGAGCAACCAATACAACAATTGAGATACAACACAACAAGATACACTTCAAGCAAATATTTGTTCTTCATTGTTATTATTCTTGTTGTAAATTTGCCTAGCTTATCACTTTCACATCTTTGAGGTCTAGGCTATTCTTGATTACACATTGCACTCAAATTGTAATATTCCTTATTGAGTTGTAATCTTGATTTTTGGTTATCATTCAAACACAAGATATCCTTGTGAGTGTTCTTGTGGTAAGAACACACTTGGATAATTTAGGTGATAGGTGCAAGAAGATTGTGGTGATCTTCTTATTGAGGTGTTGAAGAATTTGGTATTCTTCAAGGTTGAAGATTGTGGTAATCTTCATAAGGTGCCGTTGAAGGAAGATTGTGGTAATCTTCAAAGGGAGATTGTGGTAATCTCCAAAGGTGGTGTTGAAGAAGAGTGTGGTGCTCTTCAAGGTGTTGTAAGTTGAGTTTGTATTAATTTTGGTAATTAATAAAATTCTTTTTCTTTTTGAAATCCATCCCGGATATACTGGGGTGGTAGTAGATTAGGCCCTAGGTGGGTTGAACTACTATAAATCGACGTGTGCTATTTACATTCCGCACCTTTATTATTGTCTTTGAGCATTCGGTTCGAAAAAGAGGGCGAAATCGAAAAGATGGAGATAATCTATTCACCCCCACTCTAGATTATCGTAGCCGCTTGGACTTACAAGTGGTATCAAAGCCAAACTCTTTGGCAAGCTCGTTTCACATCGCGAGTGAAGAGGAACGATCGTCGGCTACGAACGAAGCTCATCCTACCGGCACCTCCACCACCAAGCCACCACTATTAGATTCCAAAAATTATATATTTTGGAAAGAAAGAATGAAATGTTATTTACAAGGTTGTGGGTTCGATATTTGAAACACCGTCATAAATGGAGAATCCATTACGATGAAAGATACACCACACACCTACAAAGGCTTCAAAGAGCTCAATGATGAAGAGAAGAAAATCATCTCCTTAAACGGTAAAGCTCTCAATATTTTGTATTGTTCATTTACTAATTTGGAATATGAACATATTGTAGGAATTCGATTGGCACATGAAGTATGGCAAAAATTAGAAGCCATATATGGAGTATTTGCAAATGAAAGGAGTCAAACAAAAGCATCTACTTCTCAAAGGGATACAAGTTCAAATCTAAGGAACAAGCCTCTTACAACTTCCAACTATGAAGAAGTTGAATATTTTTTTATGGGCATCAAAGAAGAAAACGAGGTATGTCTTAAACCCTCTACTTCCTATGATATTGTCATTCAAAATGATCATAGTGATTTGCAAAATGATTTTGATGAACTACAAAATGAATTTCAAGGATTGCTTGTTAAATACGAAAATTTGAAAAAAAGAATTCATTGTTTTGAAGAATGATAAGGATAGTTTATTTACTTCCTATGAATCACTATCATGTGCTCACACCACCACACTTGATAAGGTGAGAAACCTTGAGAAAGAAAATAGTACTCTTGTTGAAGATTTGAATTGCATGAAAAATGATTTATTAAAATGCAACTTGAGTACCAATAAAAAGACCAATATTGTTGATGTTCATAATTGTGATAAAAGACTTGATCATAAGCTTAATGATGTTAATCATATGAAAAAGAATCAAGTCTCTAAGCATATTGGTCATTATGCTCCTAAAGCTATTACTTGCTTTTATTGCGGTAAAAAGGGTCATACGGTAAATACTTGTCGGGCTAGAGATAGCTCTAACTATTTTTGGAGACCTAAAAGTCTCAAAGCTAATCCTAAAGGACCCAAGAACTTGAGGGTACCACAAAATAATGTTGTATTAGGTACCCGACGAAATAATAATCGGAGAAAATTCATATCGCCTAGAAGACATCAAATGACCAATTCATTTGATCAAAGGAGAAAACATTTTCATCAATTTCCAAGAAAAGGATATAATCAAAAATGGGAAGAACACAATCCTTGGAAATGGCAAAGACATCATCAACAAGATGATTTTCAAAGAAGAAGAGACTATCAACAATGGGAAGGACAAAAATCTTGGAAATGGAGTAATCAAAGGAGCTATCATCAACAAAGTGACTTCTCAAAGGGAAGATATCATCAACAATGGGAACGGCACAACCCATGGAAATGGTGAAATTGGTAACCCGTATCTCCCTAGTTAAATATGCATTTTATTTTGTTATTATGCATGCTTTTATTTGTGTCGTAATTGCAAAACGAGTTTTTCAAATATTTATTTTTTGATTAAGGTCTTCAATATATATTTGTGCTTTTAAATTTTTTTTAAAAAACAAATTATGTGGTCTATTATCTCTTATGTATTTTTATAGCATAAGCATCTTTCTTGATATCTCCTATTACTTGCCTACACTTGTGCTATTGTGCAAATTTTGTTTAAGAATTGTGTAGGATATATATCTCATATTCATTGGCTATTTCGTCATCAAGTTTCTTAAACTATCGAGGTATGTTCACTCGTATTTCTCTTAGAACTCGATATTATGCTTATGCACATATCTTTCAAGATATTTCATTTTAACCCCTTAAGTGCCCCTAAATGATTTTGCAAATTTTTCTTAAAAGGGCACCACTCGTTAAGATCGTTTTTCTCGAATATATGTTTTCCCGAAACCCGTATTTGTTGGACTTGGTCCAAAATTATCTTTTTGCAAAGTTTTAAAACTTTTGGGGTAAAAAATCGAATTTTTGAAAAACCGGAGAATGAAAAATTGCACCGATGGTCAACGGGCGACGGCCGTGCATCGCACTTCGACCGGCGCACCCCACCGACCGGCGCCCGGGCAATTTCTCAAGATATAACCGTCACGCTTGGTTTTAAAATGAACAAGAAACCTCGTTCCGTTCGCTGACAACAAATATTACCCCTTTTCTCCAAAATGTCCTATTCTTCATCATTTTTCACGATTCTTGTTGCTAATCCTCTTATTTTTGCAAGAATCTCACATTTATGGCTCCTCCAAGAAATTCTACCGGTCGAAATCCCATCTCCAAGCGTAGAAGGGGCGGAGAGGGTTCTTCGAGAAATCGGCAAGAAGGAGCCGAACAAAGGGACATTCGAGCTACCCAGAAACGTGGCTCAAGAAGGTGTTGACGTTCAAAATCCCATACTCTCTCGGGCTAAATTGCCGAGCTCATGCGAACAATTTTGCTCCAAAATTGCCGTTGGGCGAAAAGTAAGAAATCTTTTATTACTCAAGCTCCTCATTCTAATAATGTTCTTAATTTCATCAATAAATTTGCGGAAGATTCGGGAATGGGAGGAAAATCGATTGCTCGGAGTAAAATGTGTCGTTTTAATTCATTTACAAATGAATATCCTACTATTAGAGGATTCTTTGAGGAGCAAGGTTGGATGTTTTTATGGGAGCATGCTTATGTCCTATATGATAATGATATTATCCAACTTTTTTATGCTAATATGTGGGTGCAATATGATGATCAAAGGAAGCCAATTGCCGTTAATTCGTTTGTAAGGGGTCGTCATTTTAGGTGGACTCCTAATGATATTTGTCGGCTTTTACATGTTAGAGAAGGTGGTTGGGACTATTTCTCTTGTGGTACTTGGAATGATGAAATGTTGGGGGTGTCTATGAAAGAAGTTAAGACGTATTTGGGCGTTTGGCCAAAATATTCTCTGTTGGTGATGACACTTGAGCACCGTATTTTATCTGTTATTGTCACCTACTGTATTTCTGGAAAGGCGGGTAAGATGCCTAGCAACATGGATTATTTTTTGACTTATAAGATTGCTAGGAGGGAACCGCTTAACTTTGGCGCCATACTTATTCAATGTCTAATCGAGTCCATCACTCAAGGTAATAAGAAGTTGGTTATGGGAAATTAGATTTGTAAACTTCTTATACAATCGGGACTACCTTCGTCGGAGTGTAACTCGGAGGTATTTCAAAATGACTTTGACATTGATAACATCTCCCAAATGGTCACTATGCGCAAGAATATGGACATCCGACCAACTAAAATGGCTAGAGGAAGAGGTCAAGATTCCCGATCCAAACGACTTCTTTGATGATGTCGAGGCCGCGAGATTAGCGGGAAGGCGACGAAAGGCAATCCGGAGGGTATCTAGGTGCTCAACCGCCTGGAGGTACACCCAAGCCGAGTTTGAACCCTTGAGAATCTACTTTGTTTATGCCTATTATTTGTTGGATATATGTTGAAAATTGCTTTTGGTGATGGTATGATAAACTTGGCTAGATTTCTTTTACAAGGGCTATATACAACTTCTTTTAATTTTCATGCCCACAAAGTGTTCGATGAAATGTCACAATGAAATTTTCAACTTCTACATGAGTCTCTTGCTTCCAAAAGTCTTCAATACTTATTGAGATCATGTTTTGGCAAATAAAATGAGTGTATAAACTCTTCATGACACATTTCTCCCATTTTCCTTGGATTTTTTAAGCGTAAAATTGCTCAATGGTTGATAAACCGTCTCTTTAGCGCACTTTGAAGTATTTGTATGACGTTTTTATCATCCTAACATTCTTTTTGATGATTACAAAGGGGGAGAAATAGGAAAATGGCTCATTAGCCCAAAGAAGCTAATAAAAGCTCGTTATAAAAGCTATAAGCTATGGCTCTTTAAAAGCCATAAGTTGTGAATTATATTTAGTCATTGTTGCTTGATGGATTTATATACTTGTCTAATGATGTTTTATTGACAGGGGGAGCTTATAAGCTCTTGAACATTATGTAAAAGCAAAGCTTTTGGCTTATGGTTAATTGCTTTTACATTATTCTTGATGTGCTTGTTGATAGGGGGAGCTTGTGCTTATTATGCCTATTATTGAATATAATTACTCCCTTTCTTGGTTGCTTATGTATTTTGGAAATTTTGGTTGCTTCCAAACGGTTAGATGTTTTTACCGGAAAATTGTTTTTAAAATTGTCCCTCTAATATTTCTAAAAATTGTTTTGGTTTGTAATCATCAAAAAGGGGAGATTGTTTGATACATGTTTTTATCTTAATTTTGATGATTTTATTTTTACACCAAAACAATGTTTTTAATTGTTGTCCAAATACTCCTAAATGATTTAAAATGGTTTTAATATTTTCCGGAGTATTTCTTCAAGTTTTACTTTAGATAAAATTGGACAACACTTTTAATGATTTTATGTTTATAAGTTTTTACTTCAAAACATGGTTCCTAAATGTTGTCTAAATACTCCCGATTGGTTTAAAATGTTTTTACTATATTTTCGAGTATTTCTTGGGTTTTATTTTTCGACAAAAATTGGACAACATTTACGTCCTCGAGGTCGTCGGTCGCCCTATAGGGCAACCCGATACTGAAGATGAATTTTGAAACAAAAATGAGACGGAGCGAGAAAATGACCAGGTCGACCGGTCGACCAGGGTGTCGGCAAATCGACACCCACGCCGACCGATACTTGGGCGTTTAATTGAAAGCGAACTTGATTTTCTCTAAAACCATTAAGGGGGGACCTAGTTGATGATAGGGACGATCGATCGAGTACACGTCGACCGGCCGCCTGTAAATTTCCCGTGTTTCGTTTCAAACTTCTATTTCTCGCGGCGACCGGTCGCCTGTTTGACAAAAAAAATATGACCTTTTGACAGCAGACATATTTCCTTAAAATGTGGGATTGATTTCTAACAGCTATATTCTTGATTTTGATTGTATTTTTCTGTAGATTTTCAATCCCCAAGAGGAGCCTATGCTTGATCAATCATCTCCTATAAATAGAGGAAGTTTTGGAGCAACCAACACAACAATTGAGATACAACACAACAAGATACACTTCAAGCAAATATTTGTTCTTCATTGTTATTATTCTTGTTGTAAATTTGCCTAGCTTATCACTTTCACATCTTTGAGGTCTAGGCTATTCTTGATTACACATTGCACTCAAATTGTAATATTCCTTATTGAGTTGTAATCTTGATTTTTGGTTATCATTCAAACACAAGATATCCTTGTGAGTGTTCTTGTGGTAAGAACACACTTGGATAATTTAGGTGATAGGTGCAAGAAGATTGTGGTGATCTTCTTATTGAGGTGTTGAAGAATTTGGTATTCTTCAAGGTTGAAGATTGTGGTAATCTTCACAAGGTGCCGTTGAAGGAAGATTGTGGTAATCTTCAAAGGGAGATTGTGGTAATCTCCAAAGGTGGTGTTGAAGAAAGAGTGTGGTGCTCTTCAAGGTGTTGTAAGTTGAGTTTGTATTAATTTTGGTAATTAATAAAATTCTTTTTCTTTTGAAATCCATCCCGGATATCTTTGGGGTGGTAGTAGATTAGGCCCTAGGTGGGTTGAACTACTATAAATCGACGTGTCTATTTACATTCCGCACCTTTATTATTGTCTTTGAGCATTCGGTTCGAAAAAGAGGGCGAAATCGAAAAGATGGAGATAATCTATTCACCCCACTCTAGATTATCGTAGCCGCTGACTTACAAGTGGTATCAAAGCCAAACTCTTTGGCAAGCTCGTTTCACATCGCGAGTGAAGAGGAACGATCGTCGGCTACGAACGAAGCTCATCCTACCGGCACCTCCACCACCAAGCCACCACTATTAGATTCCAAAAATTATATATTTTGGAAAGAAAGAATGAAATGTTATTTACAAGGTTGTGGGTTCGATATTTGAAACACCGTCATAAATGGAGAATCCATTACGATGAAAGATACACCACACACCTACAAAGGCTTCAAAGAGCTCAATGATGAAGAGAAGAAAATCATCTCCTTAAACGGTAAAGCTCTCAATATTTTGTATTGTTCATTTACTAATTTGGAATATGAACATATTGTAGGAATTGATTGGCACATGAAGTATGGCAAAAATTAGAAGCCATATATGGAGTATTTGCAAATGAAAGGAGTCAAACAAAAGCATCTACTTCTCAAAGGGATACAAGTTCAAATCTAAGGAACAAGCCTCTTACAACTTCCAACTATGAAGAAGTTGAATATTTTTTTATGGGCATCAAAGAAGAAAACGAGGTATGTCTTAAACCCTCTACTTCCTATGATATTGTCATTCAAAATGATCATAGTGATTTGCAAAATGATTTTGATGAACTACAAAATGAATTTCAAGGATTGCTTGTTAAATACGAAAATTTGAAAAAAGAATTCATTGTTTTGAAGAATGATAAGGATAGTTTATTTACTTCCTATGAATCACTATCATGTGCTCACACCACCACACTTGATAAGGTGAGAAACCTTGAGAAAGAAAATAGTACTCTTGTTGAAGATTTGAATTGCATGAAAAATGATTTATTAAAATGCAACTTGAGTACCAATAAAAAGACCAATATTGTTGATGTTCATAATTGTGATAAAAGACTTGATCATAAGCTTAATGATGTTAATCATATGAAAAAGAATCAAGTCTCTAAGCATATTGGTCATTATGCTCCTAAAGCTATTACTTGCTTTTATTGCGGTAAAAAGGGTCATACGGTAAATACTTGTCGGGCTAGAGATAGCTCTAACTATTTTTGGAGACCTAAAAGTCTCAAAGCTAATCCTAAAGGACCCAAGAACTTGAGGGTACCACAAAATAATGTTGTATTAGGTACCCGACGAAATAATAATCGGAGAAAATTCATATCGCCTAGAAGACATCAAATGACCAATTCATTTGATCAAAGGAGAAAACATTTTCATCAATTTCCAAGAAAAGGATATAATCAAAAATGGGAAGAACACAATCCTTGAAATGGCAAAGACATCATCAACAAGATGATTTTCAAAGAAGAAGAGACTATCAACAATGGGAAGGACAAAAATCTTGGAAATGGAGTAATCAATGGAGCTATCATCAACAAAGTGACTTCTCAAAGGGAAGATATCATCAACAATGGGAACGGCACAACCCATGGAAATGGTGAAATTGGTAACCCGTATCTCCCTAGTTAAATATGCATTTTATTTTGTTATTATGCATGCTTTTATTTGTGTCGTAATTGCAAAACGAGTTTTTCAAATATTTATTTTTTGATTAAGGTCTTCAATATATATTTGTGCTTTTAAATTTTTTAAAAAACAAATTATGTGGTCTATTATCTCTTATGTATTTTTATAGCATAAGCATCTTTCTTGATATCTCCTATTACTTGCCTACACTTGTGCTATTGTGCAAATTTTGTTTAAGAATTGTGTAGGATATATATCTCATATTCATTGGCTATTTCGTCATCAAATTTCTTAAACTATCGAGGTATGTTCACTCGTATTTCTCTTAGAACTCGATATTATGCTTATGCACATATCTTTCAAGATATTTCATTTTAACCCCTTAAGTGCCCCTAAATGATTTTGCAAATTTTTTTAAAGGGTACTACTCGTTAAGTATCGTTTTTCTCGAATATATGTTTTCCGAAACCCGTATTTGTTGGACTTGGTCCAAAATTATCTTTTTGCAAAGTTTTAAAAACTTTTGGGGTAAAAAATCGAATTTTTGAAAAACCTGAGAATGAAAAATTGCCTTTGGGATGGTCAAAGCGGGCGGCGGCAGCATCGCACTTCGACCGGCCGCACCCCACCTCGACCTCGGCCGCCCCAGGGCAATTTCTCAAGATATAACCGTCGCCTTGCTTTTAAAATGAACAAGAAACCCTCGTTCCCTTCGCACAACAGCAAATATTACCCCTTTTCTCCAAAATGTCCTATTCTTCATCATTTTTCACGATTCTTGTTGCTAATCCTCTTATTTTTGCAAGAATCTCACATTTATGGCTCCTCCAAGAAATTCTACCGGTCGAAATCCCATCTCCAAGCGTAGAAGGGGCGGAGAGGGTTCTTCGAGAAATCGGCAAGAAGGAGCCGAACAAAGGGACATTCGAGCTACCCAGAGAAACGTGGCTCAAGAAGGTGTTGACGTTCAAAATCCCATACTCTCTCGGGCCTAAATTGCCGAGCTCCGCGGAACAATTTTGCTCCAAAATTGCCGTTGGGCGAAAAGTAAGAAATCTTTTATTACTCAAGCTCCTCATTCTAATAATGTTCTTAATTTCATCAATAAATTTGCGGAAGATTCGGGAATGGGAGGAAAATCGATTGCTCGGAGTAAAATGTGTCGTTTTAATTCATTTACAAATGAATATCCTACTATTAGAGGATTCTTTGAGGAGCAAGGTTGGATGTTTTTATGGGAGCATGCTTATGTCCTATATGATAATGATATTATCCAACTTTTTTATGCTAATATGTGGGTGCAATATGATGATCAAAGGAAGCCAATTGCCGTTAATTCGTTTGTAAGGGGTCGTCATTTTAGGTGGACTCCTAATGATATTTGTCGGCTTTTACATGTTAGAGAAGGTGGTTGGGACTATTTCTCTTGTGGTACTTGGAATGATGAAATGTTGGGGGTGTCTATGAAAGAAGTTAAGACGTATTTGGGCGTTTGGCCAAAATATTCTCTGTTGGTGATGACACTTGAGCACCGTATTTTATCTGTTATTGTCACCTCTTGTATTTACGAAAGGCGGGTAAGATGCCTAGCAACATGGATTATTTTTTGACTTATAAGATTGCTAGGAGGGAACCGCTTAACTTTGGCGCCATACTTATTCAATGTCTAATCGAGTCCATCACTCAAGGTAATAAGAAGTTGGTTATGGGAAATTAGATTTGTAAACTTCTTATACAATCGGGACTACCTTCGTCGGAGTGTAACTCGGAGGTATTTCAAAATGACTTTGACATTGATAACATCTCCCAAATGGTCACTATGCGCAAGAATATGGACATCCGACCAACTAAAATGGCTAGAGGAAGAGGTCAAGATTCCCCTGATCCAAACGACTTCTTTGATGATGTCGAGGCCGCGAGATTGGCGGAGGAAGCGAAGCGAACAGCAATCCGGAGGGTAATACCGTGCTCAACCGCCAGGAGGTACACCCAAGCCGAGTTTGAACCCTTGAGAATCTACTTTGTTTATGCCTATTATTTGTTGGATATATGTTGAAAATTGCTTTTGGTGATGGTATGATAAACTTGGCTAGATTTCTTTTACAAGGGCTATATACAACTTCTTTTAATTTTCATGCCCACAAAGTGTTCGATGAAATGTCACAATGAAATTTTCAACTTCTACATGAGTCTCTTGCTTCCAAAAGTCTTCAATACTTATTGAGATCATGTTTTGGCAAATAAAATGAGTGTATAAACTCTTCATGACACATTTCTCCCATTTTCCTTGGATTTTTAAGCGTAAAATTGCTCAATGGTTGATAAACCGTCTCTTTAGCGCACTTTGAAGTATTTGTATGACGTTTTATCATCCTAACATTCTTTTGATGATTACAAAGGGGAGAAATAGGAAAATGGCTCATTAGCCCAAAGAAGCTAATAAAAAGCTCGTTATAAAAGCTATAAGCTATGGCTCTTTAAAAGCCATAAGTTGTGAATTATATTTAGTCATTGTTGCTTGATGGATTTATATACTTGTCTAATGATGTTTTATTGACAGGGGAGCTTATAAGCTCTTGAACATTATGTAAAAGCAAAGCTTTTGGCTTATGGTTAATTGCTTTTACATTATTCTTGATGTGCTTGTTGATAGGGGAGCTTGTGCTTATTATGCCTATTATTGAATATAATTACTCCCTTTCTTGGTTGCTTATGTATTTTGGAAATTTTGGTTGCTTCCAAACGGTTAGATGTTTTTACCGGAAAATTGTTTTTAAAATTGTCCTCTAATATTTCTAAAAATTGTTTTGGTTTGTAATCATCAAAAAGGGAGATTGTTTGATACATGTTTTTATCTTAATTTTGATGATTTTATTTTTACACCAAAACAATGTTTTTAATTGTTGTCCAAATACTCCTAAATGATTTAAAATGGTTTTAATATTTTCCGGAGTATTTCTTCAAGTTTTACTTTAGATAAAATTGGACAACACTTTTAATGATTTTATGTTTATAAGTTTTTACTTCAAAACATGGTTCCTAAATGTTGTCTAAATACTCCCGATTGGTTTAAAATGTTTTTACTATATTTTGGAGTATTTCTTGGGTTTTATTTTCGACAAAAATTGGACAACATTTCTGTCTCGAGGTCGATCGGTCGCCCTATAGGGCAACCCGTACCTGAAGATGAATTTTGAAACAGAAAATGAGACGGAGCAGAAAATGACCAGGTCGACCGGTCGACCAGGGTGTCGGCCAGTCGACACCCACGTCGACCGATGCTTGGCGTTTAATTGAAAGCGAACTTGATTTTCTCTAAAACCATTAAGGGGACCCTTGATGATAGGGACGATCGATCGAGGTACACGCGACGACCGCCCCTGTAAATTTCCTGTGTTTCGTTTCAAACTTCTATTTACGTGCGACCGTGCATGCTTGGCAACAAAGAAAAAAAATATGACCTTTTGACAAAGGACATATTTCCTTAAAATGTGGGATTGATTTCTAACAGCTATATTCTTGATTTTGATTGTATTTTTCTGTAGATTTTCAATCCCCAAGAGGAGCCTATGCTTGATCAATCATCTCCTATAAATAGAGGAAGTTTTGGAGCAACCAATACAACAATTGAGATACAACACAACAAGATACACTTCAAGCAAATATTTGTTCTTCATTGTTATTATTCTTGTTGTAAATTTGCCTAGCTTATCACTTTCACATCTTTGAGGTCTAGGCTATTCTTGATTACACATTGCACTCAAATTGTAATATTCCTTATTGAGTTGTAATCTTGATTTTTGGTTATCATTCAAACACAAGATATCCTTGTGAGTGTTCTTGTGGTAAGAACACACTTGGATAATTTAGGTGATAGGTGCAAGAAGATTGTGGTGATCTTCTTATTGAGGTGTTGAAGAATTTGGTATTCTTCAAGGTTGAAGATTGTGGTAATCTTCATAAGGTGCGTTGAAGGAAGATTGTGGTAATCTTCAAAGGGAGATTGTGGTAATCTCCAAAGGTGGTGTTGAAGAAGAGTGTGGTGCTCTTCAAGGTGTTGTAAGTTGAGTTTGTATTAATTTTGGTAATTAATAAAATTCTTTTTCTTTTTGAAATCCATCCCGGATATCTTTGGGGTGGTAGTAGATTAGGCCCTAGGTGGGTTGAACTACTATAAATCGACGTGTGCTATTTACATTCCGCACCTTTATTATTGTCTTTGAGCATTCGGTTCGAAAAAGAGGGCGAAATCGAAAAGATGGAGATAATCTATTCACCCCCACTCTAGATTATCGTAGCCTTGGACTTACAAGTGGTATCAAAGCCAAACTCTTTGGCAAGCTCGTTTCACATCGCGAGTGAAGAGGAACGATCGTCGGCTACTGAACGAAGCTCATCCTACCGCACCTCCACCACCAAGCCACCACTATTAGATTCCAAAAATTATATATTTTGGAAAGAAAGAATGAAATGTTATTTACAAGGTTGTGGGTTCGATATTTGAAACACCGTCATAAATGGAGAATCCATTACGATGAAAGATACACCACACACCTACAAAGGCTTCAAAGAGCTCAATGATGAAGAGAAGAAAATCATCTCCTTAAACGGTAAAGCTCTCAATATTTTGTATTGTTCATTTACTAATTTGGAATATGAACATATTGTAGGAATTGATTGGCACATGAAGTATGGCAAAAATTAGAAGCCATATATGGAGTATTTGCAAATGAAAGGAGTCAAACAAAAGCATCTACTTCTCAAAGGGATACAAGTTCAAATCTAAGGAACAAGCCTCTTACAACTTCCAACTATGAAGAAGTTGAATATTTTTTTATGGGCATCAAAGAAGAAAACGAGGTATGTCTTAAACCCTCTACTTCCTATGATATTGTCATTCAAAATGATCATAGTGATTTGCAAAATGATTTTGATGAACTACAAAATGAATTTCAAGGATTGCTTGTTAAATACAAAAATTTGAAAAAGGAATTCATTGTTTTGAAGAATGATAAGGATAGTTTATTTACTTCCTATGAATCACTATCATGTGCTCACACCACCACACTTGATAAGGTGAGAAACCTTGAGAAAGAAAATAGTACTCTTGTTGAAGATTTGAATTGCATGAAAAATGATTTATTAAAATGCAACTTGAGTACCAATAAAAAGACCAATATTGTTGATGTTCATAATTGTGATAAAAGACTTGATCATAAGCTTAATGATGTTAATCATATGAAAAAGAATCAAGTCTCTAAGCATATTGGTCATTATGCTCCTAAAGCTATTACTTGCTTTTATTGCGGTAAAAAGGGTCATACGGTAAATACTTGTCGGGCTAGAGATAGCTCTAACTATTTTTGGAGACCTAAAAGTCTCAAAGCTAATCCTAAAGGACCCAAGAACTTGAGGGTACCACAAAATAATGTTGTATTAGGTACCCGACGAAATAATAATCGGAGAAAATTCATATCGCCTTAGAAGACATCAAATGACCAATTCATTTGATCAAAGGAGAAAACATTTTCATCAATTTCCAAGAAAAGGATATAATCAAAAATGGGAAGAACACAATCCTTGAAATGGCAAAGACATCATCAACAAGATGATTTTCAAAGAAGAAGAGACTATCAACAATGGGAAGGACAAAAATCTTGGAAATGGAGTAATCAAAGGAGCTATCATCAACAAAGTGACTTCTCAAAGGGAAGATATCATCAACAATGGGAACGGCACAACCCATGGAAATGGTGAAATTGGTAACCCGTATCTCCCTAGTTAAATATGCATTTTATTTTGTTATTATGCATGCTTTTATTTGTGTCGTAATTGCAAAACGAGTTTTTCAAATATTTATTTTTTGATTAAGGTCTTCAATATATATTTGTGCTTTTAAATTTTTTTAAAAACAAATTATGTGGTCTATTATCTCTTATGTATTTTTATAGCATAAGCATCTTTCTTGATATCTCCTATTACTTGCCTACACTTGTGCTATTGTGCAAATTTTGTTTAAGAATTGTGTAGGATATATATCTCATATTCATTGGCTATTTCGTCATCAAGTTTCTTAAACTATCGAGGTATGTTCACTCGTATTTCTCTTAGAACTCGATATTATGCTTATGCACATATCTTTCAAGATATTTCATTTTAACCCCTTAAGTACCCCTAAATGATTTTGCAAATTTTTCTTAAAAGGGCACCACTCGTTAAGTATCGTTTTTCTCGAATATATGTTTTCCCGAAACCCGTATTTGTTGGACTTGGTCCAAAATTATCTTTTTGCAAAGTTTTAAAAACTTTTGGGGTAAAAAATCGAATTTTTGAAAAACCTGGAGAATGAAAAATTGCACTGGGATGGTCAAAGCAGGGGCGACCGGTCGCCCTGCACTTCGACCGGTCGCACCCCACCTCGACCGGTCGCCCAGGGCAATTTCTCAAGATATAACCGTCTGCCTTCAGTTTTAAAACAGAACAAGAAACCCTCGTTCCCTTCGCACAACAGCAAATATTACCCCTTTTCTCCAAAATGTCCTATTCTTCATCATTTTTCACGATTCTTGTTGCTAATCCTCTTATTTTTGCAAGAATCTCACATTTATGGCTCCTCCAAGAAATTCTACCGTTGGCCGAAATCCCATCTCCAAGCGTAGAAGGGGGAGAGGGTTCTTCGAGAAATCGGCAAGAAGGAGCCGAACAAAGGGACATTCGAGCTACCCGAGAAACGTGGCTCGAAGAAGGTGTTGACGTTCAAAATCCCATACTCTCTCGGGCCTAAATTGCCGAGCTCAGCGGAACAATTTTGCTCCAAAATTGCCGCCGTTAAAAAGTAAGAAATCTTTTATTACTCAAGCTCCTCATTCTAATAATGTTCTTAATTTCATCAATAAATTTGCGGAAGATTCGGGAATGGGAGGAAAATCGATTGCTCGGAGTAAAATGTGTCGTTTTAATTCATTTACAAATGAATATCCTACTATTAGAGGATTCTTTGAGGAGCAAGGTTGGATGTTTTTATGGGAGCATGCTTATGTCCTATATGATAATGATATTATCCAACTTTTTTATGCTAATACGTGGGTGCAATATGATGATCAAAGGAAGCCAATTGCCGTTAATTCGTTTGTAAGGGGTCGCCATTTTAGGTGGACTCCTAATGATATTTGTCGGCTTTTACATGTTAGAGAAGGTGGTTGGGACTATTTCTCTTGTGGTACTTGGAATGATGAAATGTTGGGGGTGTCTATGAAAGAAGTTAAGACGTATTTGGGCGTTTGGCCAAAATATTCTCTGTTGGTGATGACACTTGAGCACCGTATTTTATCTCGTTATTGTCACCTCTTGTATTTACGGAAAGGCGGGTAAGATGCCTAGCAACATGGATTATTTTTGACTTATAAGATTGCTAGGAGGAACCGCTTAACTTTGGCGCCATACTTATTCAATGTCTAATCGAGTCCATCACTCAAGGTAATAAGAAGTTGGTTATGGGAAATTAGATTTGTAAACTTCTTATACAATCGGGACTACCTTCGTCGAGTGTAACTCGGAGGTATTTCAAAATGACTTTGACATTGATAACATCTCCCAAATGGTCACTATGCGCAAGAATATGGACATCCGACCAACTAAAATGGCTAGAGGAAGAGGTCAAGATTCCCCCATCCAAACGACTTCTTTGATGATGTCGAGGCCGCGAGATTAGCGGAGGAAGGCGAATGCAGAGCAATCCGGAGGGTAATACTGGGTGCTCAACCGCCAGAGAGGTACACCTGAAGCCGAGTTTGAACCCTTGAGAATCTACTTTGTTTATGCCTATTATTTGTTGGATATATGTTGAAAATTGCTTTTGGTGATGGTATGATAAACTTGGCTAGATTTCTTTTACAAGGGCTATATACAACTTCTTTTAATTTTCATGCCCACAAAGTGTTCGATGAAATGTCACAATGAAATTTTCAACTTCTACATGAGTCTCTTGCTTCCAAAAGTCTTCAATACTTATTGAGATCATGTTTTGGCAAATAAAATGAGTGTATAAACTCTTCATGACACATTTCTCCCATTTTCCTTGGATTTTTTAAGCGTAAAATTGCTCAATGGTTGATAAACCGTCTCTTTAGCGCACTTTGAAGTATTTGTATGACGTTTTTATCATCCTAACATTCTTTTTGATGATTACAAAGGGGAGAAATAGGAAAATGGCTCATTAGCCCAAAGAAGCTAATAAAGCTCGTTATAAAAGCTATAAGCTATGGCTCTTTAAAAGCCATAAGTTGTGAATTATATTTAGTCATTGTTGCTTGATGGATTTATATACTTGTCTAATGATGTTTTATTGACAGGGGAGCTTATAAGCTCTTGAACATTATGTAAAAGCAAAGCTTTTGGCTTATGGTTAATTGCTTTTACATTATTCTTGATGTGCTTGTTGATAGGGGGAGCTTGTGCTTATTATGCCTATTATTGAATATAATTACTCCCTTTCTTGGTTGCTTATGTATTTTGGAAATTTTGGTTGCTTCCAAACGGTTAGATGTTTTTACCGGAAAATTGTTTTTAAAATTGTCCCTCTAATATTTCTAAAAATTGTTTTGGTTTGTAATCATCAAAAAGGGGAGATTGTTTGATACATGTTTTTATCTTAATTTTGATGATTTTATTTTTACACCAAAACAATGTTTTTAATTGTTGTCCAAATACTCCTAAATGATTTAAAATGGTTTTAATATTTTCCGGAGTATTTCTTCAAGTTTTACTTTAGATAAAATTGGACAACACTTTTAATGATTTTATGTTTATAAGTTTTTACTTCAAAACATGGTTCCTAAATGTTGTCTAAATACTCCCGATTGGTTTAAAATGTTTTTACTATATTTTCGGAGTATTTCTTGGGTTTTATTTTCGACAAAAATTGGACAACATTTCTGTCTCGAGGTCGATCGGTCGCCCTATAGGGCAACCCGTACCTGAAGATGAATTTTGAAACAGAAAATGAGACGGAGCAGAAAATGACCAGGTCGACCGGTCGACCAGGGTGTCGACCGGTCGACACCCACGTCGACCGGTACTTGGGCGTTTAATTGAAACAGAACTTGATTTTCTCTAAAACCATTAAGGGGGACCGGTTGATGATAGGGACGATCGATCGAGGTACACGTCGACCGGTCGCCCTGTGTAAATTTCCTGTGTTTCGTTTCAAACTTCTATTTACGTGCGACCGTCGCCTGCGTGCTTTGACAAAGAAAAATATGACCTTTTGACAAAGAGACATATTTCCTTAAAATGTGGGATTGATTTCTAACAGCTATATTCTTGATTTTGATTGTATTTTTCTGTAGATTTTCAATCCCCAAGAGGAGCCTATGCTTGATCAATCATCTCCTATAAATAGAGGAAGTTTTGGAGCAACCAATACAACAATTGAGATACAACACAACAAGATACACTTCAAGCAAATATTTGTTCTTCATTGTTATTATTCTTGTTGTAAATTTGCCTAGCTTATCACTTTCACATCTTTGAGGTCTAGGCTATTCTTGATTACACATTGCACTCAAATTGTAATATTCCTTATTGAGTTGTAATCTTGATTTTTGGTTATCATTCAAACACAAGATATCCTTGTGAGTGTTCTTGTGGTAAGAACACACTTGGATAATTTAGGTGATAGGTGCAAGAAGATTGTGGTGATCTTCTTATTGAGGTGTTGAAGAATTTGGTATTCTTCAAGGTTGAAGATTGTGGTAATCTTCATAAGGTGCCGTTGAAGGAAGATTGTGGTAATCTTCAAAGGGAGATTGTGGTAATCTCCAAAGGTGGTGTTGAAGAAGAGTGTGGTGCTCTTCAAGGTGTTGTAAGTTGAGTTTGTATTAATTTTGGTAATTAATAAAATTCTTTTTCTTTTTGAAATCCATCCCTGATATCTTTGGGGTGGTAGTAGATTAGGCCCTAGGTGGGTTGAACTACTATAAATCGACGTGTGCTATTTACATTCCGCACCTTTATTATTGCCTTTGAGCATTCGGTTCGAAAAAGAGGGCAAAATCGAAAAGATGGAGATAATCTATTCACCCCCCTCTAGATTATCGTAGCTGCTTGGACTTACATTTTATATAAAAATTGGGGGTACAAAATATTATTAATATTATTTTTTAAACTATTTTTTTTTTCAAATTGGGTGTACAGCTGTACCCCCAAACCTTCACGTGGCTCCGCCACTAGTCCCATGGTTGGTATGCAATAATCAACTAAATATACAAAAGTCATCTCTCTCTCACTCTCTCTCTCTCTCTATATATATATATATATATATATATATATATATGAATTGGTTCAAATGTGACACATTTCCTGGAGTGAGACAATATGTACTAACCCTAATTGCTGATCTGAATTTTTAGACGGTTGTGATTGTTTCAGTATTTTAGGTGAATTTTCTTTTTTTAATTTAATTAAGGGTATAGTGGTAATTATCTAAAAGGACAATTTTTTTAGAGTTGTTTGACTTTTGGTAATCATATTTTATGGGTTCAATTATAACCGCCTTATCTAATGACATTATTTTAAGGGACATTTTTTTCCAATTTTGTTTTCCGGGATCCAGTCTAGTTAGTGTTCTTTTGCTGCCTAAATAGCTATTAGATAACGCATAATTAGTTGATTTTTGTTGCATTGTTTTTTATGACACTTATTGCATAGCTGAGTATAATGTATTGCATATCTAGTTTTTACACATTGCATAGATAACTTATAGACAATGCATAATTAGTTGATTTTTGCTGCATAGTTTATGATACTTTGCATAATTGAGTATAATATACTGCATATTTAGTTTTTTTATACTGCATAGATAACTTCTAGACAATCCATAATTAGTTGATTTTTGCTACATAGTTTATGACTTTTGAATAATTGGGCATAATTTGCGACATATTTTTTTTAAAAGGCTTAGATAGTTTCTAGCCAAAACATAGTTAGTTGAATTTTGCTGCATAGTTTTCAACTATGCACTTTCAATAGTTATATGCATCGTTTCATAATTATCTATGCACAATCGTCTTTGTGAAAATTATAATTTTAATAGTTTGTTGTTAATGACCTGGTTCGAAATCTCCATCAATATCTAATCCATCAACGTTGGCTATGACAAGTTCTTGTATATTACTGATGTTTTCATCGTTTAGAATTCTTCCTCTGATTTTCTGATTCTTTCTGTACCTGCAAAGCTCATCAATGGTGGTGAGAAGTAGAAATTCAATGATTTTTTATTTTTTTGAAGAATGTCGTGTATTTAGGTAACATAATCTTCGTGAGTGATTGGTTTCCATATTGTAATTTTTTCTTTATTTTGTGTTTTGACATTCATAACCTTTTGTTGATTAAATTAATTATTTAATGTAATGTTTATCCATTTAATTAAGTTATTGATTAATAGGTGGGGATGGTTGAGATTAGGCCACACTGCCTCACTGCAGACAATTGTCTCATTAGATCCAACCCAAGAATATATGGATTGGATCAAATGAGCCAACCCCCTTACCATGAGACCATAAGGACTAATCACAACCGCTAACATCAAATAATTAACAAATAATATTATAATTAATATTAATTCATTAAATAATTATTATGACATAAAGAGGGTAACAAAGTAAAATAACAATATGGTGTAACCAACTTCCTACCAAATCTGCTGACTAAAAGTGGAAAAGATCTCCTTCATATCAATCAAGTTCCGTACATATATATCAATACCATAAAAACCAATATCAATCCCACAATCAACTCTCTCTCTCTCTCTCTCTCTCTCTCACACACACACACACACACAAATATAATTATTTTGACTTTACTGCATATTTATAATAAGTATACCACATAGATAGTTAAGAGGCACTACATAGTTAGTTGTTACTTAATGTATACATAGTTATAAGATACTATATAGTCATATTTTATTTGGTGCATAGATTGTAATGAGGGTAATGCGAAGTTAATTGGTATTTGATGCATACGTAGTTATGACAAATGCATAGTTAGTTGTTATTGGTGCACAATTATTTGTTGTTTGATGTATATATAACTGTAACGCAATGCAGAGTTAGTTATTAATGTTTGATGCATATATAACTGTAACACAATTTATTACTAGTTATTATATGATGGTCGGTACAACGCATACATGGTTTGAATCAAATGCATATTTGACACATATATATAGTACTTATATAGTGGACACTTACTCCACAATTATGTTAATTTTGGTGCATACGTAGGCAGAGCATATTGCATATTTAGAATCATTGTGATACATATTTTGAAAATGAAAAAAACCTTAATCGTGGGAGTTTTCATGTCAGATATACAATCCCTTAAATCATGATATATGAATAGTCACGTTCCTAAAAATAAAATTCAATAGTAAAAGTTCCAGAATGCCCTTAATGAAACGAAATAAATAAATAATTAATTAAAAATGAAAAAATATGATCTATTTATTTTACTAAATAAATGGTAATTGTGATTAATTAGTCCTTACGATCTCATGGTACAGGGGCGGTCTCATTTGATCGTATCCCTATATATATATTATATATATATGCATGGTTTAATAATAAATTGCTTTCCATCAATATGGAGATTTGCCCTTAACCAAAAAACGTACTAATTTACTTTGCAATGAAAATGATCCTGTTTTTTGCTGGTCAAAGGAGCTAGAATTGAACACTACAAGAAAATTCTAGTTTATCGACGGAATTTACAGACAGAAATGATTTTATCATTAAATTTTACAATTAGCTACATAATACCTACAGAATAAAAACTATCATTTTTCCCCAAATTATATATACCGATAAATTACCAACAAATTACTGATAGTTTCTCAATTACCGACAGATTTTCTGTAGGTATTTACCAACAGTTTTAGATTTTGTAGGTAAATATTTTACCTACACTTTACAATTTTTTAATACTTACCTACAGTTTTTTCTGTAGATAAACTGATTTTTTCTTGTAATGGAATCAGAAATATGGCGCATGCAATTACTAGATTAATAATTGAACTAAAATTACTAGTTAATATTTTACCACATTGTTTTCTTTTAAGCGTAAATAAAATGTATGTCATTATAAGAAAACAACCAAATTTCAATAGAATAATTCCAACAAAATAAAAGATCATTGGAATTTTAAAAATTCCAATGGAAGTTCTAATATTAGGACATAGCGTTGGAAAATTCCAACAGAAATTCCAACTAAAAACAAAATTATTGGTATAAACTGTTGAAATTTTCTTCCAACTGAAATTCTAACACCACAACAAACCGTTGGAAATTCCAACAATATTTCCAGCGGTAAACAAAATTGTTGGAAATACTATTGGAATTATAAAAATTCCAATGGAAATTGCACCGTTAAAGCACACCATTGGAAGATTCCAATAGAAATTCCAATGATAAACAAATCGTTGGAATTTTTGTTGAAATTTTGTCATTCCAACTATCATTTCCAATAGCACATTTCATCTGGAATCGATAATTCCAACAGAACTTGGTCAACTTCTAATATATTTTTTCATTGGAATTTCCTTGTTTTCTTATAGTGCAATAGCACATTGTGTATTGGTGATACCTTTATGCGTGCGCCCGGAAACATAGGCCGACTGTACTAGGGAAGGTAAGAGAAGGGCTTGAGTCAGGACAAGATCGATTGAGACAAGTAAGCCGGGATAACTAATTAATAAGCATATTATTTTATGGTTTAACCACTAATTTTTTTAACTATATTTTATCGGATAGTGAAAAAAATATTGATATAATTATTTTGACTTCGTCTTATATATGAACTTTTGATGACATCCATACACATTGTCATTATTAATATAATTACAAATTTTATTTTTCAATGGCGCTAAGGTTAGTCCTCTTGCATCAATGTAATGTTACTAACAATTCTTGTCACATATCAAATAATTAGGAGCCCCAAGAAAGGGAAAGAAAGAAAGAAAAAATACAAAAAAAGTCACTTCGAGAAAATTGCATACCCAGTCCTACAGGATTAGGCCTATTACAATCTTAGTCCTGTACTTTGCAAAAGTCATCCCACTGTTTCTAGATTTTGCACTTTCAGTCTCATAGTTTTAGAAATGTACATAAATATATAGTCCTGCAAATTTTAAATATTACATTGATAGTCCTAAATTACCATATTATTCAATGCATCACATGTTGTGAAAGCTTTCATTTTATGTCACCTATTTAGTTCGTGGCATTGTTACTCCTACTTAGATCCAGTCTCTATGTAGAAGTTTTAAGTGGATCATGTCAGGTTCCCATCCTATAAACTTAACAGGGCATACTTCTGTAAAGGCCTCACTAACATGTATCCAAATCTTCAATTTGCCCAAGTTTATTAACAGAAATTGATATAGTCTATAACGACCATATCAGACCCAATATGCTTCCGTATAATTAAAACATTCTTTAGAATTCATACCTTTCTTTGGGCAAAACAACTCCGGGTGAGATGACTCGCAACACCAGTAGTCGAAAAATCACTACCGCTAGCGTCGCCATTCAACCTCACCAATCAGGGAAGATAGTTTACAAGTTATCCGACTCATTCAAAAACTGTTCAGCACAACCTTGGTTCATTTCCTACTCCATGCGTACAAGATAATTCTTCAAAGGGATAAATTACTAGAATATTATGAACACATATTAAAGCAAAAAGCCTTTTTTTATTAAGAACTTGAAAAGATATTTATTACATCAGTAATATCCTTTTGGGAGGAGAATACTTGTTTAGCCTTTCATTAATGAGGCTTGAACTTGAAAATACATAAAACTTAAAACAAAAACACTCAGATATTACAAATTTTCACTCAGAATTTATTATAAGAAAACTAAGAGAAATGTTCGATATCCTCAGCTTCCTTCAACTCTTGTTATTTATAACTTGAATCCGGACTTGAAAGGCGGACTCCAAATCTTGTTAAAGTATATGACATCACTGCTTATGTCATATTTCTGAATTATTGCCTTACTTGTTTCCTTTTTCTTCCACGTGGCTCAGCCCATGTGATGGTTAATAGAGAATCTTTTAAAAATTTACTTTGCGTGGTCCCCGAGGATAACGCGTCTTGTGAGTCGGTCTAGCTGTGTGGTTTTGTCGGTCAGGTTTGGGTCAGAATGTTTTCCCAAACTCGGGCTCTTTCTGTTCAGGGCATATCTGACAGATTCGATCGATCCCACAACCAACATGTGCCACGTTACAAGATTTCTGGTAAGTTTCTTTATTGGTCGGAATCTTATTTTCCCAGAGAATTATTCTCTTTGTCTCGAAAAGTTCCTCTGCAAATCTTGTTCTTGATCCTGTCATAGAATTTTGAAGGAAAGATCCATTTGCTGAATTCTGGAAAAACTTGAATGGATACTTGACTTTGTCCATTTCAGTTAGACAAACCCAAAGTTCCCATGCTCGCCTTGTAGAAGCTTCATTTCCTGAGATTGCTCCTACTAGTAATGGTACTTCTTCCAGTGAAGCTGCCTTAATGTATTTCAAAGTATTTCCATCTGGTCTTCTAAGCTTGATGAGATGAAAAGCTTCATTGCAACCTTACTTTACTGGTTCTGGAGCTGCACTGATAAAATAAAGTTCCAAAATGTCTCATCTGGCCAAATTTTGGTAACTTGGAAATTTCTGGGAATCTTGGTGAAAAGTATGTATTGAAGCTAAAACTCCAAAAGTATACCATTCTTGTACTTCATTTGGATGACTTCCTTTTTTCATCCAAACTCTTGGGTATTTGTCGAAGATATGAACCATTGTCGTTTTTGGGTTAATGCCTTTTCTTGTAATCAATTTATCCCATTGTCGTTGATAAACCTGCATTGGAGAAATCTTAATCTTATCAGTTTAAACCTTAGATTTTCCTGTCTGTTGCCTAAGATGCAACTCTCTCTCTTTAACCCTAGAGGTGCTGGTTTGACTTAAAGACTCGGGTTGTGACACTGGAGCTTCAACATTCATTACAGTTTGTACACCCTCAGAGGATGCATCACCTACAACACTTGTGATTATAATATCTGAATCCATAACCTCCAGGTCAGAGCCTTGTTCTCTAATAGCCTCTTTCTGCATCGTAGGAGATGTGGCCTGGTGGAGAGGCCCTTGCAGTGCTAAGAACAATCATCCTTGAGCAAACTGACTTGCTCGTATTTGACTAGAAATGGATTTCTGGTCAGCATGTTAAAGTCATCCAACAACTTTTGTATTAAGACATAATGTTCCAAAATTTCGTTCTAGACTCTTCAGGTTTTCCTTGAGTTGTCTTACTCGTTTAAGGATTTTGTCAGCAATGCGTCCTTCCATCTCGTGTCAAGAAATCTGCAAGAACATTTTTTTATAATGACAATATCATAATCATAATATTGACATTCGGCTTGTCATCTAAGCAATCGAGCCTTTTCGAGTTTAGATTCAATTTTGTTTTTCAAAAAAGCCTTGACACTTGAATTATCAATGTTTAAAGCAAACTTTTTAGCCAACAAAAATAAAGGCCATATTTTGAAAGCCTTTCTGACTGCAAAAAATTCTTTCTCATCCACATGCCATCGATTTACTTTACTGTATGTAGATAGAACGCTGCAATATCTGTATGACACTTTTCCGTTTGGTGTGGTTTTCGCAAGGACTGCTGCCCACCAATAATCACTGGCATCTGTATATAGAACCAGTTCATCCTCATCTTGTGGTATTGCAAGTTTCGGAAGCCTTTTACAAACTTCCTTGAGTTGCTTTATCCCTTCTTGATGTTCATCCCCCCATTTGAATATAACATATTTTTTTAGTAATAGGCTGAACACCTTCCTGTAATGTGCCAGATTGTTTCTGAACATTCCAACAAAATTAACAACTCCGAGAAAACTTTGAAGTTGCTTCTTGTCTTTGAGTGTATCTGGAAATCCTTATTTTTTTCCACAATGTGGCTTTGTAGGATGGTTCCAGATTCGTCTATTTCAATTTTGAGGAATTCAATCTGTCTCGTAGCAATCATTGCCTTCTTCTCTGAAAGCACTAATCCTTTCTTGTGACAAACATCTGAAAATATTTTCAAATGTTTAAGATGTTCTTTCATGTTTTTTGATGCGATAAGAATATCATCGATATATACGAACATTAAACTGAAATAATCCTTGAAGAGACTATCCATCTTCCTTTGATGTATCTGGGGGGTGCGTTGGCCAATCCCATAGGCATCACATTCCAAATATAGTGTCCCTGTGGTGTGGAGAAAGCTGTGAACTTCTTACTTTCTTCCTCGATCTTAATCTGATAAAATCCATATTTGAAATTGAACTTTGAGAATATCTTGGCACCTTGGATGCAGTTAACTAGATGTTCTCAACTAGAGATGTAGTATCCGTCGAACTCCAAAATATTATTAATCCCTTTGTAATTAATAACAAGTCTTAGTTTTCCTCTTTTGATTTCTCCATGATTCCTGATTAAGAATCCCGGACTACTGTATGGAGAAACTCCTGGTGAAATTAACTTAAGGCCAAGATGTTCCTTAAGTATCTTTTGCATATCTTCACGATCCTCTTGGTTCATAAGGATCGATTTGAACCTCACGAACTCGTATTCCTTCACTGGTTTGACTTTTAAGAACGCTTTGAGCTTGTTCTTATCCCACTATGCCAAAGGATTTTCATTGTAGTTCCTTTGGATCTTCTTCTTGACATCCTCTAGTGATATTTGTTCCTCTATGGTAACATCACTCTGTGTTTTCTCCATTAGGCTCATCATCAATTCTGCAAAAGCCTATGGAGGTACTCGTTCTTCTCCTTGTATTATGAATGAATACAACTTATTATCCTTCTTCTTTGTATCTTTTTGCTTTGAACCATATTGTCGAAAGGATAATAATGCCTCACCAAATCTTTTTTTATCCGCCCATTTTGGATTTTAAAGTTTGGATTCATCACCACGCTTGCTGCGAAAATTAATTGGCATTTTTTGATAAAATACTTCTCGCAGTCTCTGGACAATTATCTTATGATCCCATAATGTCGTGAAAATAAGCCTTCTTATACCATTTTCCTATGTAAATCTCTTGAATGTTTGTATAAAATTATTTCCTAACAAAACATCTGCTCATGTATCATGGAAATAGATTAGTGACGTCTTTACTTTCTACCATGGGGTACCGCCCGGACCTCCGATCATGATTTCTGCTTGTTTAATTCCTCGAATCGGGATTAAAATCATTTTAGAAAAATCCCTTCCTGCAATAACTGGTAAATCTTCTTTAATTTTTTTAGAAAAAACATCTGGCTTTGCAGTACATATTCTGGCACCTGGATCAATATAGACAGCGAAATACTTGGCCTTATATTCAACATATAACATTCTAATAGAAAATGTATATGGAGAATGGGCTAGTGGTCATCTGATTCTGTATCTTTTATCAGCCACTGTAGACTCCATTCCATCTTGTAATCTTTCCCAAGGTTTATGATCCTCAAGGAATTTAATACCCAATATTAATTGCTCTGGGATTTTTCCTATTGTTCCTGTGATAGTCAACTCAATTTCACTCATTTTTAGGCTTCCTTGATACGTTCCAACTATAGGTTATTGGAGATAATATAGACCATCACAAGGAAAAATGTTATCCTTGTGGGTGATGTCAAATATTACTTCAACTTCTCTCCATCCTTCTGGACATTTTAACTCTCCTTGTGTTTTGGAAACATCTGGGATTCGCTAAACTGTGCTCGATCTTTTTTCTTCCCAACGGCTACTGCTTATCATTCTGTCTTGTTGGAAAGACATCCTCATTGGCTCAATTTTGAGACTTCGACTTTTGTTGAAGACTGGTTGATCTTGAATTTTCATATCTATTTTCTTTATAGTTGGAGACTCAATGAATTCTTGTAGAACCACCCTGGCAAAGTCATCGAAAATTTGTGGGACTTTAATAAATTCCTTTCTCAAGAATACTTCTGAATGATATGTATTCAATAGAGCATAGGAAATCTTGTATGTGATCGAGTAAGGTCTATTTCCTTTTTTGATCAAATCGATTCTTTTGAAATCTTGATGAAGTGTTAAGGCTCTGTTGAAATCTCGATCTCCCAAATTGTATGCAATTCTAGGATAGACATTAAATGCCAATTTTCCTGCATACAAATTTCCTGTGACCGCTCCTAGGCATGAATCCTTGAGATTTGAGATTCACTTATCAAAGATAGCTAGATTGAGTGGCGAATCAATTCCTTCCTTGAATGGTGCTTTAATAATAACTCTTATGTCTCCTATGTGAATCCATGATAGAGAATATCCTTGGCCACATTATCCAAGTTGTATCTCTTTCTGTCATCATTAGTCCATTCAGTCCTTGGTTTTTCAACTAGGGCTGGTCTTGCTTCGACCATAGCTTCCTCTCCTTCAGCTGCAGCAGCTCTCCTTGCAGCTATGTTCACTTTCAATATTTGCAGCGGCCCATCTTCTATCACTAGCCACATTTCATCATGCAAAGTAGATAGATGAGCCTGCATATGAATTTTCCAGTCATCAAATTCTTCAATAGTGAACATGGGAATGCGTGTCAAATTTGCTTCCATTATTATAACTTTGCTATTTAAAAAATGGCTTTTGAAAGAACGAGTGTTAAAAAATTCTTTGAAAGATTGGAGATCTAGTTCAGTAACCAGTGCGGGAGGCTCAATGAACCAACCGCTCTGATACCACTTGTAGGTCCCAAGGGGTGTGAGTAAGGTTTAGAAGGGGGGGTTGAATAAACCTTACAAACTTTTCGATTTTAGTCCTTTTTAAAATAACAGAGTTAATTTCACAAAATGCTATGTCCTTGAGGGACAAGTTAGTTAACTAGCGAGTTAGCCACCAAGCACTTCGATTGAGTTTGTTGATAGAATAACTCACTGTTTAGTCTAAACCTTAACTTGGTCGTGATGAGATTTTCAAAAAGACTTAACACCATTGAATTTGGTTTAAGTTTATTTTAACACTTGATTTTAGCACTTTGTAAATTATCAGTTGGATAGCAAATTATCAACAGATATAAAATAATATTCAGAAATAAAATGCTGAAATGTAAATGACACAATAATTTTTATAGAGGTTCGAAGATGGGGTAATTCTTCTACTCCTCTCTTCTCCAACTCCTGGAGGAATCTACTAAGTATTGATCAGAGTACAAAGTGGTTATCAGTCCAGATACAAGTCTTGATCACACAGATGACTTGATCCTTTGGGACTCAGTCTGGAGATGCCTTGGTCACGCATCTGGCTTCTTGTCCGACTCAGTTTCTTCACAGGGCAGCTGCCTTGCTACTTCAGCTCACTTGCTCAAGCTTCTTGGATTTGATCACGAAGCCCTCCAATAACTTGAGACTGGTTTGACCTTGAACCTTTCTACAATCCTCCTTGGAATGTAGACCCCTTTTGATTCTTCAAAAGTTTCCTCTTCAACAGTTTGAAGTCGTCTTTCCTTCCCAGCTTGGTGTTGGTTCGATTTCCTTTGAAATTTAGGCTTGAGGATTTGCTTGAATAACTTGAGAATATATTGCAGGTTACAGTTCGAATAATTTCTTGATAGTTCGTGGTTCAGGTATGCAAGGTAACCTTTTCTCAAAGTGATTCTTCAACCTTTTATAGTGAACTTTCAAAAATCTGCCCGTTGAAGAGATTGGCTGATTTTCAAAAGTCACTTTGTGTTCGTTGGCTTATCTTGTTGCAGTCCTTGATGTTGATATTTCCTCGTATTAAATGAATGTTCGACTTTTTCGAGTCGACACGAGGTGCAAGTGCTTCCCATTGGTTTATTCCTTTTGCACGCTTCGGGATCAACACTTTCGAGACATGGCAAAGATGGAAGTATTACTTATTTAAGTAAGCTTCTTGACTTCTCAGTGCAACGGATTCTTTTCGCTGTCTTGACTTGACCGCAATTCTCTAACTTCCCCAGGTGACTTCGAGTTAGCTTCCAATCAATGGATGACTCATCTGTCACTTCAACTTGAGACTTGGCTTCTTGAGTTGACTTGATCGACACTTCACACAAATTGTATCCCACTGATACTCCTTCGGGCGAGTTCTTGACTCCTCCTCCTAACAATACTCAATTGTTTCACAGCGGAGTCTTCATTTCAGTTTTCAGTTGACTTCTTGTATATTCAGCCATAGCTGACTTCACTCAGCTTATGCAGCCCTATCTATTACAATGCAAATTACAAGGAAAATGGGGTGCCAACTTTCGAGTCTAAGTTTTACATGGAATTCTTCAAAATCTAAACAATAAATTTCCCAACAATTTCCCCCTTTTTGATGATGCCAAAACTTAAAACATACAAACAAAATGTAAGCATCAAAGATACATACACACAGTATAGTAATAGAGAATGTATGCGTAGAATCAATCTTTATATTGATCATAACATTCTTGTCATTTACAAAGTCATTTACAATGTGTATCATAGCAAACATATCGATCGTATCTACGCAAATATAGAAATTACACAATTTTTATTCATCGTAAATGTAAGACTTACATACATATGTATTTACAACAATAAAATACATGAAGGGTGGACAACAACACTTCATCGCCTTCGCGCCCTCCTTCTTTTTTTTTTTTCACTCTGTCCCCTCCTGGTCTCTTTTTTTCTTTTCTTTTCTTCTTCTTTAGTCGCTTTCTTTTTCTCGTTTGCTCTCTTGGCAGCTTCATCTATCCTTTTCCTTTCTTATCTCTCTTGCCACAGCTGAGTTTGTCTTCTATTTTCTTCTTCGATTCTCTTAACATACTCAACATTTTTCCTCTCCACTTCCAGATTTGTTATGGCATCATATCCAGCCCAATAGATCCCTCATTTATTTCCTGGATCTATGTATTCAATGTTTTTGGGTAGAGGTCTAGGTCTGAAACCTCTTCCTCCACTGCTTCTTCCTCTTCCTTTGGGCGTGTATTGTACTGGAGTCTTCTTCTTTCCAGCAGAGTGACCAGCAGTAGTCTGCTGCTTGTCAGCTTCTTCGTACAGCTTAAGGCCTTTTTCCCAGTATAGGTCCCAGGCTTGGGCCATGGACATGTTCTCGAAGTATCCTTCGGATTCGAGTGTTTTGAATTCATCAACTGATCTAGGCTCATTTCCAATGTTTGAAATGACATCTGTGTCTTTTCCTGCTGGAATGCCTCCGTATTATTTCAATATATCCATCACACGGGCATCCATTTTTCCTTCGACCTCCTTCATCCCTGCTTCTACGATTTTTCTCTTCTCAGACATGGGAACATCAGAGTGTTGGAGCGGCAGAGTTACTGGAAGTTTGTTGATTATGTCAGCTGTGACAAGGCCTTGTTGAGGGGTTTCAGCAAACATTAGAGTCATATCTTTTGAGCCTTCCCCCTCAACTGCTTTTCCCTTTTCGTTCTTCTATTCTTCACTATTTTCTTTTTCTTCTCAACAGCTGCGTCCTTCTCTTTCTCATCCGCTGACCCTTTCAACATCTTCAGGTATTCCTCTTCCCCCTTTTTGGCATTATCAAAGGAGAGAGGAACGTTTGGGAACATGCCGACAAGCATAAAATCTAGGCGGCTAATAGCTGAGTTTTGCTTGGAGTCTGCTGCGGCGTATGCTGTACGAAATTCTGAGCGAGTGGCTTTGGATTCAGCTGCCACCAACTTCCTTTCAGCCATGAGAAGGCTGAATTTGTTATTCATATTTTCCTCTATGCGCAGAAGTTCTTTCCTGTGAAATTCTCGCAGCAGTTCCATTTCAGTGTTGTGGGAGGCATGCATTCTGTCAATATTTTCCTGCATCATCCTCTTCATGTTAGCATTATCAGCGCTCCAGATCAACATTTTGTTGTACAATGCCTTGAAATATCTGACTTGTTCTAGTCGCATTGTATGCTGCTGTTGACACCATTCCCTGATTCTAACCACTATTCTGCGCAGATCGGCCGTAAGATTGGCATCCCTGTTGTCCAGCCGCATATCCAATGTGGCCTGGTGCCGTTCTACCTTCTCAATCTCTGCAAAGATTGTCTTGAAGACCTCTCGTACCTCAGCTGTCACCTCGGTCTCACCAACGGCCAAAAGATCAAAATCAAAGTCTGCTGTGACGATAGTATCTATGGTAATAACTGGGTCAGGTCTGACGTTGAAGCATCGCTGCTCTCGAGCTGTTTCTTCATGAAGTCCAGGCAGCTTAATAGAGAAAGGGAAAGTTTCTTCAAATGCATCATCACGGACATTATGGTATAGATTCCACCATTACTCGTGCCTGTGATGTGCCCGATTGAGTGGACTCTACTGCAGCGTTGGGAGCCTGTGCAGACGACTCGGTTTCAGCTGGGCCGTGGTGAGTGGTTTCGCCAGCTGACTGAGCCTCAACTGTCTTAACAGCTTCTTTGGCCTCAGTAGATTCTGCTAAATGAATTTGCTGTTCCTCAGCTGCACCATCAGCGTCATCGGAAGATGATGAGTCTTGAAGGCTTGGCTCATCATCAAAATTGAATGTTTGACGAGTAGCCTTGAGGTCTGGCTTGCTCGTACTTGGTAGAGCGTCCTCAGCCGAGTTTTTTTGATGTGCAGTTGGGGTAGACTCAGCTTCATCTGCAGATCCCAGGAAGGTTGTATTAGGATCATCCTGGGAGTCATGAAGAGCACTGATTTCCTTCTCTGAATCAACAATAATGGTCTGAGGAATGCTCTTATCTCCTTGATTTTTACCTAGGGAAGTCTCAACCTCCCTTAAGCCTTCATTACCTCCTGCGCAGCTCAATCTGCAGCAGGCACTATGCAATCCCTTCGACAGCGCACTGTCTTAGGGTCTTCTACAGATGGCATCCACAGAGTCTCAACCCCTTAGATTGCACTTTCATTGCCCAGTGTTAACTCCCCGGCGTAACCATCTCAAGCGTCGATCGCATCGCGCGTCATCTTCGCCATAGAGCGCTTGGCACATCACCAGTGACAGTCTCAAGCGTCCGAAGCCGTCACAAGACAACTTGTTGTGTTTCCTTTTCTTGTTCCTTCTCCACTTCGCCTCCTTTCTCGCATGGTGGAGTCATCTGCAGATCCTCCGACCTAGCCGCAGCTGGAGTGAGTTTCCCCCGGTGCACCACCGAGTGACTTAGGTGGGGTCACTCTACTCCGGACTCCGGATTTGTCAAATGATTGTTCACCGCAAAGGCGGTGGTAAGACACCTTCAACAAGGGGTTGGCTCAACTTGGGTGCCCAAATTCCCGGTGTCATCGCCAGTTCCTTAGATCCATCTTCTCGAGTGAATCGGGAAGTGGTTGCGGCAATAACGGTGGCAATCGCTATACCACTCCCAACGGATCAATTTCACCGTGATTTGGAAGACTCTCCGGTCCTTCCATCGCTCTTTCTCATGCATCGGTGTGGATTCCCGCATGGCTTGTTGCATGTCCAACTTTTCTTGTGCAAAGAATAGCGTCCATGTCCTCATCACTGTCTGAGAGTATGTCAAGATGAGGATGAGTATGGTCGCTGGTTCCAGTTAGAGGACAAATGCTGGCTTTCTCACGAGCCTCAGCTTCCCCAGCTGCTCTTGCCTATTCGTTTTCCTTTCGAATTTGCAGCATATTAATACAATTATCCTCATCCACGGCTTGCAGCACTGTGTCAACTTCAAGAAACCTGAAGAGTTCCTCTTCCTCATCAATAAACTCTGGGTGTTCAAACTGCACCCTAGAGTGACTTAGCTTCCATTTCCTCCATGCTCTTAGACGATTTTGGATGTCTGGGTACAATGGGGATCATATGATTACATCATCATCTTCATCCTCTCCCTGGTGCCCTTCCTTTTCAGGAATGGAGGGTAGCAAACTCGCCGCTCTTCACCTCAAAGAACGCCTCCTGCTCCGCAGTGGAGATATAGTCCTGTCGACAGGGGGATTCTTTGTCTCGTCTCACCGCTTGTTCTCACCGTTTTCTATCCACAAACGGGTCTTCAACTTGCCTCTGCTAATCGCCTTCAACAGATTTGGCGGTTTCATCAAGCACTTCTGGAGACCGCACTCTTCCGCAGCCTCAAAGATTTGCTCCACCGAGTTGCGACTCGGCCGTCTTCTCAAGCTCAGAGCTTGGTGAGTCTTCTCCTTTTCTTAGTTTTCACCCGAGGAATGTCCTGGTTCTACTTCCTCCGGTTCCTCGAAAGTAAAGGCCTTTGAGTTGCTTCTTTAGAGGCACCGCTTTCTCGCTTTGGCGATTCTCTTCTTCATTCCCGAAAAGGTATTAGGATTCTTCTCCACCGCGGCCGCAGGGGGCAGGAGACACGGCTGCAGGGCGGGTGACTCAGTACTGCAAGGGCGGTGTGCGGTTTTTTCTTTCTTTCTTTGGGCGACCTTTTCTTTCCAAATTGCATGGGCGGCTTTTCTTATTCGGAGGGGAGGCAACAATCAATCGTTTCCTCAGTGGTCACCGATTCCTCTCACTTTGGTGTCCGCCCGCTTGGCGTATGCTCTTCTTACGGGCTCTAGACAAGTTGGCCCGAAACATCTTCTTGTTAACATGAAATGATTTTCCATGTCGAAGGGGAACACCCTTCACCTCCATCAAGTGGCCAATGACTAGGCCATAGCCCAGTGATCCTCCAAAGGATCCATCATCTTTGAAAGACTTGTTGCCAATGTTCTGGCAAAGTCTGTTGTAGATGAATTCAACCTAGTTAATCTTCTTCTCTTCCATGATTGCAGCCATGACAATCGCTTTGGTTTTGATAGGCGATTGAAGCTTCCAAACTTTATATCCACACATTTTGCGGCGATATCCATTAACTTGTGATAATCGTCCTTCAGCAGCTTCTTGTCAGCTGTGTATACCACTTTCGCAGCACATTCTGGTTTGGCCACTTCCTTCCATGCATCAACCAAATTTACATCAGCCTCAAATATCTTCGGCACACCTTCCGACGACAACAAACAATGCTCCGCTAGATCTTCAACAGTGATTGTAAGATCCTTCCCGTGAACAGAGGATTTGATGCCCTCATCATGAACTTCATCGTTCACGAGAATCAAGGCTTCTTCAACATATGTCATCTGAAACTCCATCGTGAGAAAGGGTTTCAGTCCGAATTTCTCGATTTTATCAGCAATCTTCTTCACAAGGGTTTCATCGGAACCCTGTTTAATATCCCTTCGAAATCTACTGTTGAACCGGTGTGGATTTACTTGCCTAGCTTAGTGAAATCATAGGTTGATGCCATTTTTATGAATTTTTACCGATCAAAACTTGACGAGCTTGCTTTGAAGACATGTAGGGTTTCGAAAGAAAAGATGCTTGCTTTCTTGCTTTGGAGAGATGAACAGTTTTTGAAGTGAAAGAGAGAAAACTAAACGATTGAGTATATAAGGGGTATGAAAGGACGTGTTTTCGATTTTTGAAATATTGATCAAGATCAATGGCTCAGATTTAGCACGTCTCATTTGCATTTAATTGCTCGCATTTAATGCGGCAGCATTTATATCCAATCATATGCTTACTGTGCGTTTTGACTGTACCCGTCATTATTACGCTGACGTCATCCTTAAAAACATTCCCACTTATTAAAGAAATCTACTCAATTATGATACGGCAGCTCTTCTTCTCTTTATTCATATAGTGACTAAGCTGTCAGCGAACTCGATACATCTGACTTTATGATACGGCTGGTTCACTTGGCTGATTCAAGAAATCTACTCAATTTTCATCTTTTCAAGTTTCATCTCTTCTCCTTGAGTCTTCTGAGTGTCAACTCAGCTCAATTAACCCTAGCTCATGCTTGAGTTCTTCAAATCTTGATTCACATAATGGCTTTGTGAATATGTCAGCTAACTGTTTATCAGTTGAGATGTATTCCAAAGTGATGTCTTTCTTCTCAACATGATCTCTTATGAGATAATATTTGACATCAATGTGCTTTGTTCTTGAATGTAGCACAGGATTCTGAGTGATTGCAATAGCACTTGTGTTATCACACATAATTGGAATCTCTTTTTCTTCAATTTCATAATCTCTCAGCTGATGTCTCATCCATAAGACTTGGGCACAACAAATTTGCCGCATCTATGTACTATGCTTCACCGTGGATGTGGCTATTGAGTTTTGCTTCTTGCTAAACCAGAAACCAATCTGTTTCCAAGCATTTGATATGTACCGAAGTACTTTTCCTCGTCAACTCTACATCCAAAGATAGTCGAGTCCGAGTAGCCAATCGCCTTGAATCCATCTTCCTTTGGATACCATAAGCCGACTTTACTTCTCGCATCCCTTCAAATATCTTAGGATTCTCTTAGTTGCAGTCATGTGACTTTCCTTTGGAGCATATTGAAATCTTGCACATACACCTGCTGCAAAGGTGATGTCTGGCCTGCTTGCTGTTAAATAGAGCAATGAGCCAATGAGTGCTCTATATCTGGTTTGATCCACAGGCTTACCATCTGCATCCATATCCATCTTGACTGATGTATTCATTGGTATTTTCACAAAAGACTTCTCTTTCATACCAAATTTCTTCATTAAATCCCTGGTGTACTTTGTTTGACTTATGAAGGTTCCATCATTCAGCTGTTTAACTTGAAGTCCTAAGAAGAATGTCAGCTCTCCCATCATGCTCATCTCAAATTTGTCTTGCATGAGGTTTGAGAATTTATCACACAACTCTTTGTTTGTGGATCCAAAAATAATGTCATCCACATATATTTGAACAAGCAGTATACTCTCTCCATCTTGAATTCTGAAGAGTGTTCTCATTCACTTTACCTTTGGTGAATCCATTATCTCGTCGAAATTGAGATAATGTATCATACCATGCTCTAGGTGCCTGTTTCAATCCATATAGAGCTTTCTTGAGCTTGTACACCTTATCTCCAAGAGTCTTCTGCTCAAAACTTGGAGGTTGCTCAACATAGATTTCTGCTTCCAATGATCCATTTAAGAATGCACTTTTCACATCCATTTGATATACTATGAAGTTCTTGTGAGCAGCATAGGCAAGAAACATCCTTATTGCTTCTAATCTAGCAACAGGAGCAAATGTTTCATCAAAATCTATTCCTTCTTCTTGGCAATACCCTTTGGCTACCAATCTTACTTTGTTTCTTGCCACAAAACCTTCCTCATTCATCTTGTTTCTGAAAACCTATTTTGTGCCAATAACATTTTGATGGGTTGGTCTTTGCACCAATTCCCAAACCTTGTTCCTTTCAAACTGATTTAGCTCTTCTTGCATGGCTTGAATCTAATTTGTGTCATCCAATGCTTGGGACACATCTTTTGGCTCTATTTGGGAAATAAAACAAGTGAACATTGCTTCTTGTTGAGTTCTGGATCTGGCTCTTACACCATCTCTTACATTTCCAATAACTAGCTCTGTTGGATGGTCTCTTAGCCATCTCACATCAAAGTTGAGTAAATCACCGGGTTCGATCGTCTTGCCTTTGTGTTGTCTTGAGCAGCTCTCTCATCATCATTTAGCTGCAGATTCTCCAGCTGTCTTTGAGATTCAGTTGTCTCATCTTCATCTTGGTTGATTACTCCAGCTTCTGCTTCAACATAAGGACTCTTCTGCATAGTTGGCTGATTTAGCTTATCAGCTAACTCTTCAATGTCCTCTCCATTTACATTAGGTTCATCAAAAACCACATGGATAAACTCTTCTGTGACCATAATCCTCTTGTTCGGCACTCTATAGGCTTTGCTTTCAGCTGAGTATCCCAAGAAGATACCCTCACCAGCTTTAGCATCAAAAGCCTATAAATTATCCTTGCCATTGTTGTGAATGAAGCATTTACATCCAAATATTCTAAAACATCCAACATTTGGCTTTCTCCCTGTCTATATTTCATAGGGAGTCTTTGTCAGCTGTCTATTTATCATGCATCTATTTTGAGTATAGCATGCAGTGTTGATGGCTTCACCAAAATCTTTTAGGCGACCAACTTCGGCTAACATGGTTCTTGCAACTTCCTTGAGAGTTCTTTCGCTTACTCCATTCTCATTTGTGGAGTCCTTGTCAGAGATAATTCATGAGCAATACCATTTAAAACACAATACTGAGTTATTATTACATTGACAAACTCAGTTCCTCTATCAGATCTTATCTTTATAATGGTTTGACTCTTCTCATTTTGAACTCTTTTCATCAGTTGAGGTAATTTCTGCAAAGTTTCCTTCTTTTTGCACATGAAGATTGTCCATGTATATCTTGAATAATCATCCACCACTACTAGAGTGTATTTCTTTCCACTTATGCTTTGATCGCTCAATCGACCAAATAAGTCCATATGCAACAGATGCAATATCCTTGTTGAAGATGGACTAGACTTCTCTTTGAATGATGATTTGATCTGCTTTCCCATCTGGCATGCATCACAAACACTTTTCTTTTTGTACACTGAGTCTGGTAGTCCTTCTACAAGATTACTCCTTGCAAGCTTGTTAATTGTCTTGAAATTTAGATGACTCACTTCTTGTGCCACGCCAACTTGATTCGGTGTACTTTTTTACTAGCGACAAGTGCTTGATGTGGCAAATCGACCAATCTACCACATACATGTTCTTTTGTCCGATCCTTGCAACACTACTTCATTTGATTCAGTGTCTTTGATTTGGCACACTCCCATATTGAATCCAACATTATAGCCCTTGTCACGCGAGTTGGGCGATGCTTATGATTGAAGTTAAGGCCTTCAACATATGCAACATCTGTGATTTCTAATCCATTTTTCTTGATGGATCCAAAGCCTCTTATTTCCCCGAGCTTCATTTCCTCCAAATATGACTTTTGCACCTCTAATCTCCTTGAATTTTGACAGATTTTTCTTGTTTCTGTCATGTGTCCGGAACAACCACTATCCATGTACCAGGTTCATTGACACTCAGCTGTTCCCTGAACCTGCAATCAAGGAAATCAGTTTTTAGGTACCCATACTTGCCTGGGTCCTGAGGGGTTAGTGCTGTAAGATGATCCAACCAACCTATAACCAAATGATCTGACTCTAAGAGGTTGCCATCTATTTGTGCCATAATCATAATTCACCTTGGCAAATTGCTTGGGGGCTTTAGGTTCATACATCTGTCTCTTTTGTCTGTATGCCTGTGTGTGAGTTTTAGCAATTACCTTTTTTGGGTAGTTGTGATATTTCTAAGTGTAGTGCTTGGGTGCATATGTGTGCTGATGATAGCTCATTTGCCTTTGGAATGACCTTAGCTGAGTTCTAGGCCTTTGCCATTATGGCATATATTCCATAGGTCTTTGCTTTGATATTTCACATTATTCCAATCAGCTTGGCTTGGGTAGTTTCTACCATTCCCATCATTTGTGTTCCTTTGATAGAACTTCTGGGGATTCTCGGTAGCTCTGCTTTCTTTTCACAGAGTACTTCCTATTTGGAATTATTTGAGACACTCTGGCCGATTTCTTCTCACTGCCCTCTCAAAGATACTCAATCAATCGTTTTCCTTTTCCTTTATATCCAAGGCCGCTTGTTTGTGATTGTGCTTTGGAGTGAATGTGGGTGCAACCTTTGGTGTCTTGGGTTTTGAGATGCTTCATTGCTTGAAGATCCTTTTTCCAAGATCACTCGGGAGTTTGATCGTGCACGAAGGAATTGAATCCTATGCCTGTCTTGTCTCCACACTCTTTTTGGCTCATAATAAGGTCATCCAATGATTTAGATGCCTTAGTGAATGAAGCAATCACATTTTTGAGATCATTTCTCTCTTTTCTATAGAAGCTATCTCTCTTATTAGTTTAGCATTCTCGGCCTTTCGCTCTTTATTCTCATCGGCCTATGTGACTTAGAGTACTCGGCTCCTTAGTCACCGTGAGTTTTAACTTTTAAGTGGATGTTTTCCTCATTTAATAGTGTGTGTGAGGATTTAATGTGCTCAAAATCTTTCATCATTTTGCCTAATGAATCATAAAGATCGATGGGTGATGAAGTGTGTGTGTCACAATCACTATCACTAGAACTGAGTGAGATGAGTTAGAGTGTACCTCATCTTCTTGGTCGGTTGATCTTGTTCTTTAGCCATTAAACAGATCATTGCTTCTTCCTCGAATCACTTGAGTAGTCGACTTCCACTACTCTCGAGTCTCCAGTATCTTTTGACTTAGCTGTTTCAACAGTCTCTGCAGCCAACATAGCCTTTTTCTTCTCTTGTCTTATTTCTCTGAAGACTCTTCTTTCTTCTTCATTCCTGTATTTATTGACTACAGGATATGGATAGTCAATAGCAAAATGTCCTGGTTATCCGCAATTCCAACACACGTTTTCAACTTTTTGGTCAGCTCTCTCATTTCTTGTGTTGTCAGCTCTTTGATATTCGACCTTTTGATACTCAGCTCTCTTTGGTGGCCTATCTTCCCTTGACTTGGATGGAGCTGAATGTCTTTTGGAGGATTGTTAGGAAATTTATTGTTTAGATTTTGATGAATGCCATGTAAAACTTAGAATAGGAAGTTGGCACCCCAATTTTTGTTGTAAAATGCATTGTAAAAATTAGAGCGCTGTCCGAGTTAAGTCGGCCTACGCCCTAACATGCAAGAAGACAATCAAGACTAGAAGGAAGACTCCATTGCAAGACAAATTTGAGTATGGCAAAGAAGAGTAGACGGAACTCTATCAAGAAGAAGCGGTGAGATGCGGTGAGTGGAGTATCAATCAAGTCAACTCGAGAAAAGCCAAGTCTCAAATTGAAGTGACAAAGAGTCACCATGATTGGAAGTCGACTTAAGTCACCTGGGAAAGCAAAGAAATGCAAATCAAGTCGAGATAATCGTAAAAGATCCGTTGCCTAAATCAAGAGAATTACTTAAACAAGTAATATCTCCATACCACCTTTCTCGAGTGCTCACGGTCGGAGCGTGCAAAAGGAATGAACGAATGGGAAGCACTACACCGTGTCGAACTCAAAAGGTGAAAGAACAATTCATACGAGGAAATGGCAATTCCAAGGATCAAACAAGACAAGCCAACGATCGCAAGTGACTTTCAAAAATAAGCCTATCTCTTCAACGGGCAAATTTTTGAAAGATCAATATAAAAGGCGATGAGTTTGTTTGAGAATAAAAGGAGATAAAAAAATATATATATGAGAGTGACACAAGTTACTGGATCCAACCAAACAACGTTCAAGCAATTATTAGAAAATCAAACATTCTCAATCCTCAAGCCTACACTACGAAGAACATCAATCCAATACTCACCGTGAAGGAAAGATAACTTCAATCGGTTGAAGAGGAAAACACCGAAAAATCAAGGGGTCTACATTCCACGAAGGATTGTAGGAAGGTTCAAGGTCGAACCAAGTCTTAAGCTTTTGGAGGGCTTCGTGATCAAATCCAAAGAGCTTGAGCAAGTGAGTCAGTAGTAGCAAGGCGGTGCCTGTGAAGAAGCCGAGTCGTCGAGAAGCCACCGAGTGATCAAGGCGTCTCAGGTCGAGTCCCAAAGGATCAAGTCACCAGTGTGATCAAGACTTGTATCCGGACATTACCACTTTGTATACTTGATCATTACCTAGTGGATTCCTCCGGGAGTTGGAGAAGAGAGGAGTAGAAGAATTACCCCATCTTGAACCTCTATAAAAATTTCATTGTGTCATTTACATTTCAACACTTTAATTCCTGCATTTTTAACTCGCTTATATCTCATGATAAATTTGCTATCCACCGATAATTTATAAGTACTAAACCAAGCACTAAACTCTTGCTTAATCAAACTTAAGGGTGTTAAGTCTTCCAAAAAACAAAACCACAAAGTTGAGTTAATTTAGAACCAACAATCGAGTTATTCCATCAACACTCGGTTAGTCTCATGAGAGATTAACTCTACTGAGTGGCTTAATTGATTGTCCATCAAGGACACGATTGTGTAGTACAAACTCGTATATTTAAAAGGACTAAATCGAAAATTTGGTAAGGTTTATTCAACCCCCTTCTAAACCTTACACTTACACCCCTTGGGACCTACAAGTGGTATCGGAGCGGTTGGTTCATTGAACCCTCCGCACCGGTTCTTGAACTAGATCTCCAAACTTTTCAAAGTCTGCTTTAGTACTTAAACTTTCAAAACTCTTTTTATCATTAAAAGTTATTATCATGGAAGCAAATTTGACACGCATCCCTATGTTCACAATTGAAGAATTTGATGATTGGAAAATTCGTATGCGGGCTCATCTATCGATTACATGATGAGATGTGGATAGTAATAGAAGATGGGCCACCGCAAATCTTAAAGGTGAACACACTGTAAGAAGAGTCCGCTGCGGTGAAGGAGAAAGAGGATGTTGCTCCCATCTACCATGGTTGAAAAACCAAGAACCGAGTGGACAAATGATGACAGAAAAAGATACAACCTGGACAATGTAGCCAAAGACATCCTTTACAAAACCTTGGACAAAGCCATGTTCAATAAAGTCAAATCTTGCAAAACGGCTAAAGAAATCGGGACAAGCTAACATTGATTTGTGAAGGCTCGGAGCAAATCAAAGAAAACAAATTATCGGTGGTCGTCTGAGAAATTTGAGAACTTCAAAATGATCTCGGAGAGAGAACCTGGATCAACCGGATGCTCGGTTCACAAAAATCACAAATGAGCTGCTCGCACTTGGAAATGAATATACACGAGAAGAAATGTGTATGAAGATCCTAAAAAGTCTTCCAAATGAATGGGAAATGAAGGTCATGGCACTTTGAGACATTCCATGGACCTATCAAAGACATCCAACCATGAATTATTCTCGGACCTCAAAGCCTACGGGTTTGAGTGAAGAAAAGACTGGAAGAGACAAATTGCACCCAAAACAAATTGCTCTAATTGTTAAAGATGGGAAGAGAGCTCGTTCAAAGAAGTCATTGATCCGGAAGAAATAGCCCGATGGTTAAGAGGTTCAACAAGTTCTTCAATAAGAACTACAAGAGAGGAAAGGGTGAATCTTCCGAAGACACTCGACTCCCTCCAAATCAAGGGAAGATAGGCCAACCAAGAGAACAAATCATCAAAAAGTTGAGTACCAAAGGGTGACAATCCAAGAATGGAAAGAGTCGATCAAAAGGTCAATATCTATGTTGGAACTGTAGACAACCAGGTCACTATGCCATTGATTGCTCATATCCTCGTAGTCAACAAATACAGGAATGAAGAAGAAAGAAAGGTCTTGAGAGAAAGAAGACAAGAAAAGAAAAAGGCAATGATAGTCTGCAGAGATCTGCTGAAACAGCCAAGTCAAGAGAGAGACAATGATTCGAGAGCAAAAAGTGACTACTCAAGTGACTCGAAGAAGAAGCCCTGATCCGCTTGATGGCCAAGGAACAAGATCAACTGACCAAGAAGATGAGGTACACTCTAACTCATCAAACTCGGACTCGAGTGATAGTGATCAGACACACACACTTCATCACCCACTGATCTTTATGATTCATTAGGAAAAATGATGAAAGATTTTGAACACATTAAATCCTCACACACACTATTAAATGAGGAAAACAGCCTACTCAAGAGTCAAAACTCAAAGTGACTAAAGAGCCAATACTCTAAGTCAAATAGCCGATGAGAATGAAAGTTTAAAGGCCGAAAATGCTAAATTAATAGCGAAATTGCTCGCTATAGAGAAGAGGGAGAATGACCTCAAAATGTTATTGCCTCATTCACTAAGGCATCTAAATCATTGGATGATCTTATTATGAGTCAAAGAGAATGTGGAGACAAGACAGGCTTAGGATTTAATTCCTCTCGTGCTATGTCAAACCTCAAAAGTAATTTTGGAAAAAGGATCTTCAAGCCATGAAGAATCAAAAATCCAAAACTCTAAATGTTGCACACACATTCAATCCAAAGCACCATAACAAGCAAACCGGCCTTGGTTATAAAGGAAAAGGAAAACAACCGATTGAGTGCGCCCGAAAGGGCAAAGAAGAGATTCACCGAGTTCTCAAAAACTCCAAACAAAAATACTCAGTAAAGAAGAAGCGAGCTACCAAAACCCTTAAAATCTATAAGAGAAATACATATGATGGGAATGGTAGAAAATATCCAAGCCAAGTGATTGGAATAATGTGAACCATCGGCATAGATGACTTATGGAATATAAGCCCAAATGGCAAAGGCCTAGAACTCAAAGAAAGGCCATTCCAAAAGTATAAGAGCTTTCATCAAAGACACATATGCACCTAGGCACTACACTCAAAGACACCACAATTACTCAAGAAAGGCAATTGCTAAAACACATATGCAGGCATACGAGACAAAAAGAGACAAAATTGTATGAACCTAAAATCCCCAAGCAATTTGCCAGGATTAATTATGATTATGGCACCGATAGATGGCAACCCCTTAGAGTCAAATCATTTGGCTATAGGTTGGTTGGATCATCTTACAATTCTAACCCCTCAGACCCGCACAAGTATGGGTACCTAAAACCTAATTTCCTTGATTGCGGGTTGAATGTAGTGAGTGCAAGGAACCTGGTACATGGATAGTGGTCGTTCCGGACATATGACAGAAATAAGAAAAATCTGTCAAAATTCAAGGAAGTTAAAGGAGCAAAAGTCATATTTGGAGGAAATGAAGCTCCCGGTGAAATAAGAGGCATTGGATCCATCAAGAGGAATGGATTAGAAATCACGACGCGTTGCATATGTTGAAGGACTCAACTTCAACTCAGAGCATCAACTAACTCGTGACAAGGGTTACAATGTTGGATTCAACATGGGTGTATGCCAAATCAAGGATATTGAATCAAATGAAGTTGTCTTTGCAAGGATGTAGACAAAGAATATGTATGTCGTGGATTGGTCAACCGCAACACCCAAAGACTGTCTCTTAGCAAATAGCACAAGAATCAAGTTGGTCACGGGGCACAAAAAGTCGAGTCACCTAAATTTCAAAACGATTAACAAGCTTGCAAGAAGTAATCTTGTGGAAGGACTTCAGTTCATTCAGTATACAAGAAGGAGAGTATATGTGATGCATGTCGGAAGGGAAAACAAATCAAATCTTCATTCAAAGAAAAGACATGTTCATATTCAACAAGAATATTGCATCATGATCTACACATATGGATCTATTTGGCCCAAAGGAACCAAACAAAGATAAGTGGAAAGAAATACACCTTGGTGGTAGTAGATGACTACTCAAGATATACATGAACAATATTCATGTGTAAGAAGAAAGAGACTCTACAAAAACTACCACAATCGATGAAGAGGATTCAAAACGAGAAGAGCCAAACCATTATCAAAATAAGATCGGGACAGAGGAACCGAGTTTGTCAATGGAATAATAACTCGATATTGTATTGAAAATGGTATTGGTCATGAACTATCGCCAAAGAACTCCACAAAAAGAGAATGGAGTTGCGAGAAAGAAGAAACAGAACCCTCAAAGAAGCGAAGGACCATGTTAGGTCAAGGGGGTTACCAAAAAGATTTTGGGTCAAGCAATCAACACAAATTTGCTACACCCAAAACAGATGTATGATAAAAGACGGTGACAAAAGACTCCCTATGAGATTTGGATGAAGAAAACCAAATGTTGCATATTTCGAAATATTTGGATGTAAATGCTTCATCCACAACAATGGCAAAGACAATCTAAAGGCTTTTGATGCTAAAGTCGATGAAGGTATCTTCTTAGGATACTCACCAAAGCAAAGCCTACAAAGAGTACTCAACAAAAGAACTATGGTTGCGAAGAATCCATTCATGTGGTATTCGATGAGCCAAATGTAAATGGAGAAGACATTGAAGAGTCACCGATAAATCAATCATCCAACCATACGAAGAGTCCCTATGCCGGTTTGCCGAATTTATCAATTCGAGAAGAAGATGAGATAGCTGAATCTCAAAACGGTGGAAAATTCGCGGCTAAGTGATTACGAGAGAGCCCCGGCAACAACACACCGTAAGTCGATCAATCCACTAACTTACTCCAACTTTGATGTAAGATGGTGAGAGACCATCCACGTAACTTGTCATTGGAGATATAAGAGAAGGTGTCAAAACAAGATCCGAACTCAACAAGAAACCATGTTCACATGCTTCATCTCGCAAATAGAGCCCAAAGACGTGTCACAAGCATTGACGACACACATTGGATTCAAGCTATGCAAGAAGAGTCAATCGATTTGAAAGAAATAAAGTATGGGAATTAGTGCAAAGACCCATACATCAAAATGTTATTGGCACCAAATGGGTGTTCGAAATAAGATGAACGCGGGAAGGTTACGTGGTAAGAAACAAAGCAAGGTTAGTAGCCAAAGGATATTGCCAAGAAGAAGGGATAGATTTTGATGAAACATTTGCCCCTGTAGCAAGATTGGAAGCTATAAGGATGTTTCTTGCCTTTGCAGCTCACAAGGATTTCATTGTATATCAGATGGATGTAAAAAGTGCATTCCTAAATGGTTTATTGGAAGAAGAAGTGTATGTTGAACAACCTCCAGGATTTGAGCAGAAGACTCTTGGAGATAAGGTATACAAACTCAAGAAAGCTCTATATGGATTGAAACAGGCACCCAAAGCATGGTATGATACTTTGTCACAATTCCCAACCGAAAATGGATTCACAAAAGGAAAAGTAGATAGAACACTTTTTCGAATTCAAGACAAAAAGAGTATCTTTGCTTGTTCAAATATATGTGGATGACATCATTTTTGGATCCACAAACAAAGAGTTGTGTGAAAAGTTTTCAAACCTCACGCCAAGTAAATTTGAAATGAGCATGATGGGAGAGTCGACATTCTTCCTTGGACTCCAAGTGAAACAAATTGAAGGATAGAACCTTCATAAGTCAAACAAAATACACCGGATATTTAATGAAGAAGTTTGGTATGGAGGAGAAGTCTTCGTAAAAATACCAATGAATACATCACCAAAATGGACATGGATACAGATGGCAAGCCTCAGTAGATCAAACAAGATACGAGCACTTATTGGATCATTGCTCTATCTCACAAAAGAAGCGGCCGATATCACCTTTCTTTGTAGGTGTATGTGCAAGATTTCAATCTGCTCCAAAAGAGAGCCACATGACAAAGAAGAGAATATTGAGATACTTGAAAGGAAGCCAAGAAGAGGCATATGGTATCCAAAGGAAGGTGGATTCAAGCTAATTGGCTATTCGATTCTCGACTATCTTTGGATGCGAGTGGACAGAAGAGCACCTCGAGGCACATGTCAAATCTTTGGAAACAGATGATTTCTGGTTTAGCAAGAAGCAAAATTCAATAGCCACCTCTACAAAGAGAACACATAGGCTGGCAAATTGTTGTGCCCAAGTCCTATGGATGAGACAAAGAACAGAGACTATGAAGTTGAGGAAAAAGAAATTCCAATCATGTGTGATAACACAAGTGCAATTGCCATTACTCAAAATCCTGTGTTGCACTCAAGAACAAAGCATATCGATGTCGATATCACTTCATAAGAGATCACGTTGAAAAGAAGGACATCATCTTGGAATATATCTCAACCGATAAACAATCGGTGACATCTTCACAAAACCATTATGTGAGTCAAGATTTGAAGAACTCAAACATGAGTTAGGGTTAATTGAGTGGAAATGACACTCATAAGAATCAAAGAAAAGAAATGAAACACAAAAAGGGTGAAAAAGAGTGAACACACAAATCACTCAGAATCACCAGATCGGAAAGACATCTATACCAAGTCACCATTAGGTCGAGTCACTAAGAGAACTGTGAGAAGAAGAGTTAAATCGGCTAAAGGATAAGCCGAGTCACTTATGAGCAAAGTGACAAAAACGCAATCGTTTTGACAAAACGGGAATGTTTTAAGGAATACGTCGAGCATAATGATGATGTGTACGTACATAAAGCGCACACCAAGCTTATGATTGGATATAAATGCTTTGCCGCATTAAATACGAGACATTAAATGCTAAATAGGCGTGCAAAATCTAAGCCGTTGATTTCGATCACATTTCAAAACCACCCGCACGCCCTTTCATAAACCATACTTAAACCATTTTCGTCCGTTTATCTCTCACACTACCAAAACTGTTCATCTCTTTCTCTCAAAAGCAAAGGCAAAAATTCTCTCGAAACCCTATCTATCTTCAAATCAATCTCTTAGTTTTTCTTTGATAAAATCCTGAAAAATGGCACCAACCTACGACTTTGTCAAATTAGGGAAGCAAATCCACACCGGGTCTACTGTGGATTTCGATGGAATGGTGAAACAGGGGTCCGACGACACCCTAGTGAAGAAAATCGCTGAAAAATTGGAAACGTCCGGGCTGAAACCGTTTCTGACGTTAGAATATCCGATGACCTATGTGGAGGAGGTCGCATGATTCTCGTGAATGCCGAGATTCACGATGAAGGAATAAAGTCATCTATTCACGGAAAAGCGGTGACTATCTCTCGCCAAGGATTTGGTGACCACCGCTCACTACCAATCAAGGAGGAGCTTCGAAATCAACGAAGTTGATGTAAACTTAGCCGATGCTTGGAAAGAAATAGCCAAGCCCGACTATCTTGATAAAATAGTGTACACAAAAAACAAGAGATCTGCTGAAGGAGGATTATCACAAGTCATTGGACATAGTTGCCAAATGTATTGACATCAAATTTGGCGGCTTTGACCAATCACAAAAGCAAAGCTGATTGTAATGGCTGCAATCATCGCAGAAAAAGAAAATAAATCAAACTGGGCCGAGTTTGTCATAGCGGACTCGCCCGAACGCAGGAACAAATCCTTCAAGGAAGATGGCTCATTTGGAGGATCCCTGTGGATATGGCCTAGTGATTGGCCGGTGATGGAGGTGAAAGGAGTCCCTCTTAGACATGGGAAGGCATTCCATGTTAACAAGAGGATGTTTAGAGCAAACCTCTCTCGGCGCACGAAGAGAGCCTACGCCAAGAGAGGCGACACGAGTGAGGGGGAATCACCACCCTCAAGATACTGTGTTTCTCTCCACCCAAGAAGAAAGTCCCCTGCAATAAGCTAAGAAGATCACGCCCTCGCAAAAAGAAAGTCAAACATGCTCCACGCCCAGCAGCGAGTCACCGCCCTCGCAGCCGTGTCTCCTGCCCAGCTGCGGCCCGCGGTCGAGAAGGATCGACAAATACCTTCTCCGATCGTCAAAAGGAGGAGAATCGACAAGCCAAGACGGCCGACTCCTCGGAAAAAGACACCAAAGACGGCCCCCGCCGCCCAAGACTCGAGAAAACCGTCTACAACCGAGAAATCCCTCTCGGTACAAACTAGGAGACGAAGAAGAATTGTCAAGCACTCCGAGCTTGACAAACCGGCCGAGTCGACCACTCACCGGGAGCAGATCTCGAGATGCTTTGAGAAGTAGAGTCTCCGGATGTAATTGATGAAACACCAAGTCTGGAAGGCGATCAGCAGAGGCAAATCAAGAAATAGTCAGTAGTCCGAGCAGCGGTGAGACACAAGAAGAAGTTGGTAGAGCTGATAGTGATGTGATGATTCTATCCCCACCTTACCCGACATCCAAAATCGTCTGCGAGTGGAGGAAATGGAAATTGAGTCGATCCAGGGAACAGTTCCAACGGCCGAGTTTATAGAAGAAGAAGAGGAACTGTGAGCTTCCTTGATCGACCACTGTACTCCCAAAGACTCGGATGAAGACAAAATCGCACGATATCCTGCAGATCTTCAAGGATAAGGAAAAGGAGAAACAGGCAGGTAGCCGAGGCACGTGAGAAGGCCAAAGATATGCCCTATCTCCACACCACAGAACACGACATCCTCTCCTTGATGTCTTCTCGATGATGAGGATCCGGAGAATCTTTGCTACCACGTAAGAGTTGCAAATGCCGCAAGCATTGCACGAATCCAAAATCCTTCACGAGCAAAGACGATGGAGGGACCAGGAGAGTCCTCCCGAACACAGCTGAAATTGATCCCATGGGAGTGGTTCACAAATCGCCATTGTTGTTCTTTGCCGCCACCACTTCCCCACTCACTCGGAAGAAGGCAATAAGGAACTGGCGATGAAACGGGATAATGGGGATCCCAATCAGCCAACCCCTATTGAAGGTGTTTTACCACCGCCCAACGATCGAACATTCAATCGAAACAGCCGGGAGTTTGAGACGAGTGACCCCATTCCAAGTCACTCCGCTGGTGCGCCAGTGAGGGGAAACTCCTCCACTGCAGCAAGGTCGGAGAATGCCGCAGATGACTCAACAACGAATCAAGGAGGTGAAGTAGAGAAAATACAAACACAAGAACAACAAGTTGCCATCAACGAAGCTCGCATGTTGAGACTGTCTCACGAGGTGTCAACTACTCGAAGGCTAATGACGCTGCGATGCGGTCGAGGCACGAGGAAGGAATGTACTGGAGTTAACACTGGCGATGAAAGTGCAATCCATGGGGTTGAGACTCGAATGGATGCCACCGCAGAAGACCCTAAGACAGCGACACTGCCGAAAGGGAGGACCAAGGCCTCGCTGCAGTTGAGACTCGCGGGAGGTAATGAAGGCCCACGGAGGTTGAGACTTCCGGGGTAAAGAAGTTGAAGTCGAGAACATCCCTCCTGCTATCATCGACCCATCCGAGAAGGAGATAAGCGCACTTCATGATTCCCAGGATAATCCCGATGTAACCTTTCTCGGGATCGGAAGGCGAAGAAGAAGCTGAGTCATCCCCGTGACAGATCCAAAAGACTCACTGCGGATGTTCCAAGCACGAGCAAGTCTGATCCCAAGACTACTCGTCAAACATTTAATTTTGATGATGAGCCACCAATGGAAATCTCATCATCGTCCGATGACGCTTTCCGATAAAGCCGAGGACCAGTCTACTCAATTGGAAAAATCAGCTGAGACCAACGGTTGTTGAGACACTGAGGCTCAGCAAGCTGGGTCCACTTCACCAAAGACCCCAGCTGAACCGAGTCCACCACGCGCGCAGCTCCTCAAGTCTGCAGAAGGGTCGATTCCTAAAAGAACTTCACGCGCACCGCTCATCATCGAACAAATCCCGGTTGGCGGTGATGAATCCTTCATAGAATCTTTTCGTTTTTCCCTGGAGGTACCCGACCTCCATGAAGAGTCGAAAAATGAACGCGCACGCTACCACGCACCAGCTCCGTTTTTCCATCGGCACCATTGTTCCAGTGATTATGATTTTGACGCCGCATGGCCATCACCGCAACGGAAGAATCACCAAGTCCGCGAAGTGTTCAAGGCATTATTCGGCGAGATTGAACGGATGGAGAGGCATCGCCTCTATGGACATGCGATCGACAACATAGATGTCAATCTCACTGCTGATTTAAGAGGCATAACAGTCCGGATCGGGAATGGTGGCAACAAAGAAGAAACAATGCGTGTGGAACAAAAGTTAGATACTTCAGGACATTGTTCAACAAGCTGCTGGTATGGAGAGTGAAAATGCTGATGCAAAAACAAAGTCGAGAGAACATATTGAGCACATGCATGAAGCTCACATTGCCGAGATAAAGGCTGCTGCGTGAGCAAAACAAGAGTGATCTACAGCGTTTGGAAGAAACCATGAATACAAAATTCAGCCTTCTCATGGTGAGATGAAGCCGATTTCACAGAGTCCAACGCTACTCGATCCGAATTTCGTCTTTGCATACTCTGCAGCAGACTCGAGACAAAATTCAACTATCGCAGGCTCGACTTCCCGCTTGCAAGTCTATTTCCAGGCGTTCCTCTCTCCTTTGATGATGCCAAAAAGGGGAAGAGGAATACCTAAAGCGCGCAAGGGGGATCCGAAGTTGAGAAGGAATGAGCATCTGCGAAGGAAAATCACCGAGGAAGTGTTGAAACAAAAGAAAGGAAAATCTGCTTTGAGGGGAAGGATAAAAAGATGTGACCTTGATGATTGCACAAACCCCCAACAGGGGTCTCACACAAATGGTGACATTATCAGCAAAACTCCTTGTGACTCGCCACTCCAACACTGCTATATCTATGGTGAAAAGAGAAAACAATTGAAGCAGGGGATGAAGGAAGTGGAAGGAAGAATGGATGCCCGAGTTATGAACATCTTGAAAGAACATGGAGGCATTCCAAAGAGACAGAGACACATATGCCATCTCGATGTCGGACAGAGCCATGATCAGTTGATGAATTTAAAACGCTTGCATCTCAAGGATACTTTGCAAAAATGTCTATGGCTCAAGCTTGGGACTTGTATCTTGGGAAAAGGGTCTCACCTTATGTGAAGAAGGCGACAGTGAGCAGACTACCTACGACCTCTGCTGGTCACTAAAGAAAGAAGACCCCAAGACAATACACGCCTGAGGTAGAGGAAAAAGTAGTGGTGGAGGAAGAGGTTTCGACCTAGGCCTCGCCCAAAATATTGAATAATCGTAGATCCAGGAAAGAAAGGAGGGATCTACTGGCCTGGGCTTGACCAAGTAGCAAATTTGCAAGTGGCTAAAAGCAACGCCGAGTATGCAAAAAGAATAGAAGAAGAAAACAAGAGACAAACTCGGTATGGGAGGAAAGACAGAAATATTAAGAAGAGATGAAGGCGCCGGAAGGCATATGAAAAGAAAAAGAAGGCAAATTGACGATGAGAAAAAGAGAAGAAGAGAAGAAGATCTTGAACAAGATGAAAGAAGGAGACAATAAGGAGATGAAGTGTTGCTGTCCACCCCTTCGTGTATTTTATAATGTAAATACATACAATGTAAGTCTTCAAATAAAGTCAAATTCTTTATTTTCTCGTGTAGACAAATGTGTGCTCGATACACCTTGTAAACAGATGTGTAAAAGAACAAGAATGTTATGATCAATAAAAGGATTGATTCTCGCATACATTCTATGTCAATACACTATCCGTATGTATCTTTCTTTGTTGCATTTTTGAATGGTTTAAGTTTTGGCATCATCAAAAAGGGGGAAATTGTTAGGAAATTTATTGTTTAGATTTTGATGAATGCCATGTAAAACTTAGAATAGGAAGTTGGCACCCAATTTTTGTTGTAAAATGCATTGTAAAAAATTAGAGTGCCAAGCCGAGTTAAGTCGGCCTACGCCTAACATGCAAGAAGACAATCAAGACTAGAAGGAAGACTCACATTGAGACAAAATGAGTATGGCAAAGAAGAGTAGACGGAAACTCTGCGAAGAAGCAATCGAGATGCAAAAACAGTGGAGTATCAATCAAGTCAACTCGAGAAAAGCCAAGTCTCAAATTGAAGTGACGGAAGAGTCACCCAATGATTGGAATCGACTCTAAGTCACCTGGGGAAAGCAAAGAAATGCAATCAGTCGAGATAATCAGAAAGATCCGTTGCACAGAAATCAAGAGAATTACTTAAACAAGTAATATCTCCATACCACCTTTCTCGAGTGCTCACCCCGAGCGTGCAAAAGGAATGAACCAATGGGAAGCACTACACCGTGTCGAACTCGAAAAGGTGAAAGAACAATTCATACGAGGATATGGCAATTCCAAGGATCGCAACAAGACAAGCCAACGACGCAAGTGACTTTCAAAAATAAGCCTATCTCTTCAACGGGCAAATTTTTGAAAGATCAATATAAAAGGCTGAGGAGTTTGTTTGAGAATAAAAGGAGATAAAAATATATATATATATGAGAGTGACACAAGTTACAGATCTGAACCAAACAACGTTCAAGCAATTATTAGAAAATCTGAAACATTCTCAATCCTCAAGCCTACACTACGAAGAACATCAATCCAACACTCACCTGTGAAGGAAAGATAACTTCAATCGGTTGAAGAGGAAAACACCGAAAAATCAAGGGTCTACATTCCACGAAGGATTGTAGGAAGGTTCAAGGTCGAACCAAGTCTTAAGCTTTTGGAGGGCTTGATCAATCCAAAGAGCTTGAGCAAGTGAGTCAGAGTAAAGGCAAATGCCTGTGAAGAAGCTGAGTCGTACGAGAAGCCACCGAGTGATCAAGCGTCTCAGCATCGAGTCCCAAGTCCCAAAGGATCAAGTCACCGTGTGTGATCAAGACTTGTATCGGACTGCTACCACTTTGTATACTTGATCATTACCTAGTGGATTCCTCCAGGAGTTGGAGAAGAGAGGAGTAGAAGAATTACCCCATCTTCGAACCTCTATAAAAATTTCATTGTGTCATTTACATTTCAAAGACTTTAATTCCTGCATTTTTAATCGCTTATATCTCGCTGATAAATTTGCTATCCACCCGATAATTTATAAGTACTAAACCAAGAACTAAACTCTTGCTTAATCAAACTTAAGGGTGTTAAGTCTTCCGCTAAAATAAAACCACAAATTGAGTTAATTTAGAACCAACAAATGAGTTATTCCATCAACGGCTCGGTTGAGTTGAGTCTCATTGAGAGATTAACTCTCTGAGTGGCTTAATTGATTGTCCATCAAGGACACAGCTGTGTAGTACAAACTCGTATATTTAAAAGGACTAAATCGAAAATTTGGTAAGGTTTATTCAACCCCCTTCTAAACCTTACACTTACACCCCTTGGGACCTACAAGTGGTATCGGAGCGGTTGGTTCATTGAACCCTCTGCATCGGTTAGTTCTTGAACTAGATCTCCAAACTTTTCAAAGTCCGCTTTAGTACTTAAACTTTCAAAACTCTTTTTATCATTAAAAGTTATTATCATGGAAGCAAATTTGACACGCATCCCTATGTTCACAATTGAAGAATTTGATGATTGGAAAATTCGTATGCGAGCTCATCTATCAAAGATTACATGATGAGATGTGGATAGTAATAGAAGATGGGCCACCGCAAATCTTAAAGGTGAACACAATTGTAAGAAGAGTCTGCACCAAGGAGAAGAGGATGTTGTTCCCGGACGATCATGGTTGAAAAACCAAGAACCGAGTGGACAAATGATGACAAAAAGATACAACCTGACAATGTAGCCAAGGACATCCTTTACAAAACCTTGGACAAAGCCATGTTCAATAAAGTCAAATCTTGCAAAACGGCTAAAGAAATCAGGACAAGCTAACATTGATTTGTGAAGGCTCGTGAGCAAATCAAAGAAAACAAATTATCGGTGGTCATACGTAAATTTGAGAACTTCAAAATGATCTCGGGAGAGAACCTGGATCAACTGGATGCTCGGTTCACAAAAATCACAAATGAGCTTCATGCATGCACTTGGAAAGGAATATACACGAAGAAATGTGTATGAAGATCCTAAAAAGTCTTCCACTGAATGGGAAATGAAGGTCATGGCACTGAGACATTCCATGGACCTATCAAAGACATCCAACCATGAATTATTCTCGGACCTCAAAGCCTACGAGTTTGAGCCGAGAAGAAAAGACTGGAAGAGACAAAATTGCACCCCAAAACAAGTGCTCTAATTGTTAAAGATGGGAAGAGAGCTCGGTCAAAGAAGTCATTGATCCGTAGGAAGAAATAGCCCGATGGTTAAGAGGTTCAACAAGTTCTTCAATAAGAACTACAAGAGAGGAAAGGGTGAATCTTCCGAAGACACTCAGCTCCCTCCAAATCAAGGGAAGATAGGCCAACCAAGAGAACAAATCATCAAAAAGTTGAGTACCAAAGGGCTGACAATCCAAGAATGGAAAGAGTCGATCAAAAGGCAATATCTATGTTGGAACTCAGTAGACAACCAGGTCACTATGCCATTGATTGCTCATATCCTGTAGTCAACAAATACAGAATGAAGAAGAAAAAGAAAGGTCTTCGAGAGAAAGAAGACAAGAAAAGAAAAAGGCAATGATAGTCTGCAGAGATCTTAAACAACCAAGTCAAGAGAGACAGTGATTCGAGAGCAAGAAGTGACTACTCAAGTGACTCGAAGAAGAAGCCCTGATCCGCTTGATGGCCAAGGAACAAGATCAACCCGACCAAGAAGATGAGGTACACTCTAACTCATCAAACTCGGACTCGATGATAGTGATCGTGACACACACACTTCATCACCCACCGATCTTTATGATTCATTAGGAAAAATGATGAAAGATTTTGAACACATTAAATCCTCACACACACTATTAAATGAGGAAAACAGCCTACTCAAGAGTCAAAACTCAAAGTGACTAAAGAGTCTGAATACTCTAAGTCAAATAGCCGATGAGAATGAAAGTTTAAAGGCGAAAATGCTAAATTAATAGCAGAAATTGCTGCTATAGAGAAGAGGGAGAATGACCTCAAAAATGTTATTGCCTCATTCACTAAGGCATCTAAATCATTGGATGATCTTATTATGAGTCAAAGAGAATGTGGAGACAAGACAGCTTAGGATTTAATTCCTCTGTGCTATGTCAAACCTCAAAAGTAATTTTGGAAAAAGGATCTTCAAGCCATGAAGAATCAAAAATCCAAAACTCTAAATGTTGCACACATTCAATCCAAAGCACCATAACAAGCAAACGCGGTTGGTTATAAAGGAAAAGGAAAACAGACAGTTGAGTCTAGTTATTTGAAAGGACAAAATGAGAAGAGATTCACCCCGAGTTCCTCAAAAAACTCCAAACAAAAATACTCAGTAAAGAAAGAAGAAGAGCTACCAAAAACCCCGAAAATCTATAAGAGAAATACATATGATGGGAATGGTAGAAAATATCCAAGCCAAGCTGATTGGAATAATGTGAACCATCAAAGATAGACTTATGGAATATAAGCCCAAATGGCAAAGGCCTAAATGGCAAAGGCCTAAAATATCCTGCATTTTTAATCGCTTATATCTCACGATAAATTTGCTATCCACCGATAATTTATAAGTACTAAACCAAGCACTAAACTCTTGCTTAATCAAACTTAAGGGTGTTAAGTCTTCTCCAAAAAACAAAACCACAATTGAGTTAATTTAGAACCAACAACGAGTTATTCCATCAACAAATTCGGTTGAGTCTTTGAGAGATTAACTCTACTTGAGTGGCTTAATTGATCCCCATCAAGGACACAAATTGTGTAGTACAAACTCGTATATTTAAAAGGACTAAATCAAAAATTTGGTAAGGTTTATTCAACCCCCCCTTCTAAACCTTACACTTACACCCCTTGGGACCTACAAGGATTCACCTTTATTTCTTTTGTAGTTCTTGTTGAAGAACTTGTTGAATCTTTTAACCATCAGAGCAATCTCCTCCTGGTCAATGATTTCTTTGGTCTCAGCTTTCTTCCCATCTTTGACTATAAGTGCAGCTGTTTTGGGTACAACTGTCTCCTCTTGATCTTTTCTTCTCAGCTCAAATTCATAAGCTTTGAGGTCTGAGAATAGTTCATGATTGGATGTTTTTGATAGGTCCATCGAGTGCCTTAGAGCCATGGTTTTCATTTCCCACTCAGCTGGGAGGCTCCTTAGTATCTCCATACACATTTCCTTTTGTGTGTATTCCTTTCTGAGTGCTAAGAGCTCATTCGTAATTTTAGTGAATCTAGCATCCAGCTGATCCATTATCTCACCTGCAAACATTTCAAAGTTTTCAAATTTTTGAACAACAACAGATAATTTGTTTTCTTTAATTTGCTCTGATCCTTCACAAATTAAAGTTTGTTTATCCCAGATTTCTTTTGTTGTTTTGCATGATTTGACTATATTGAACATTGCTTTGTCCAGAGTCTTGTAGAGAATATCCTTGGCCACATTATCCAAGTTGTATCTTTTTCTGTCATCATTGGTCAATTCAGTCCTTGGTTTTTCAACTAGGGTTGGTCTTGCTTCGACCACAACTTCCTCTCCTTCAGCTGCAGCAGCTCTCCTTGCAGTTATGTTCACTTTCAATATTTGCAGTGGCCCATCTTCTATCACTAGCCACATTTCATCATGCAAAGCAGATAGATGAGCCTGCATATGAATTTTCCAGTCACCAAATTCTTCAATAGTGAACATGGGAATGCGTGTCAAATTTGCTTCCATGATAATAACTTTGCTGTTTAAAAAATGGCTTTTGAAAGAACGAGTTTTAAAAATTTCTTTGAAAGATTGGAGATCTAGTTCAGTAACCAGTGCGGAAGGCTTAATGAACCAACCGCTCTGATACCACTTGTAGATCCCAAGAGGTGTGAGTAAGGTTTAGAAGGGGTTGAATAAACCTTACCAACTTTTCGATTTTAGTCCTTTTTAAAATAACAGAGTTAATTTCACAAATATGTCCTTGAGGACATCTAAGTTAGTTAACCAAATAGAGTTAGCCACTCAATGTACTCGATTGAGCTATTGAAAGAATAACTCAAATTTTTAGTCTAAACCTTAACTTGGTGTGATGAGATTTTCAACGGAAGACTTAACACCCTTGAATTTGGTTTAAGTTTGTTTTAACACTTGGTTTTAGCACTTTGTAAATTATCAGTTGGATAACAAATTATCAGCAGATATAAAATGATATGCAGAAATAAAATGTTGAAATGTAAATAACACAATAATTTTTATAGAGGTTCGAAGATGGGGTAATTCTTCTACTCCTCTCTTCTCCAACTCTGGAGGAATCACTAAGTATTGATCGAGTACAAAGTGGTTATCACCCGGATACAAGTCTTGATCACACAAATGACTTGATCCTTTGGGACTCGATCTGAGATGCCTTGGTCACACAAACGCTTCTCGTACAACTCGCCTTCTTCACAGGCGATTGCCTTGCTACTTCAGCTCACTTGCTCAAGCTTCTTGGATTTGATCACGAAGCCCTCCAATAACTTGAGACTGGTTCGACCTTGAACCTTTCTACAATCCTTCTTGGAATGTAGACCCATTTTAATTCTTCAAAAGTTTCCTCTTCAACAGTTTGAAGTCGTCTATCCTTCACAGCTTGGTGTTGGATCGATTTCCTTCGAAATTTAGGCTTGAGGATTTGCTTGAATAACTTGAGAATATATTGCAGGTTACAGTTCGAATAATTGCTTGATAGTTCGTGGTTCAGGTATGCAAGGTAACCTTTTCTCAAAGTGATTCCTCAGCCTTTTATAGTGAACTTTCAAAAATCTACCCGTTGAAGAGATAGGCTGATTTTCAAAAGTCACTTTGTGTTCGTTGGCTTGTCTTGTTGCAGTCCTTGATGTTGACATTTTCTCGTATTAAATGAATGTTCGACTTTTCGAGTCGACACGAGGTGCGATCTTCCCATTGGTTTATTCCTTTTGCACGCTTCCTGGGATCAACACTTTCGGACATGGCAGCATGGAAGTATTACTTATTTAAGTAAGCTTCTTGACTTAAAACGGATTCTTTTCGGTTGTCTTGACTTGACTCAGTTCTCTAACTTCACCAGGTGACTTCGAGTTAGCTTCAATCAATGGATGACTCATCCGCACTTCAACTTGAGACTTGCTTCTTGAGTTGACTTGACCGACACTTCACACAACTGTATCCCAACTGATACTCCTTCAGTCGAGTTCTTGACTCCTCCTCCTAGCCATACTCAGCTGTTTCACAGCGGAGTCTTCATTTCAGTTTTCAGTTGACTTCTTGTATATTCAGCCATAGCTGACTTCACTCAGCTTATGCAACCCTATCTATTACAATGCAAATTATAAGGAAAATGGGGTGCCAACTTTCGAGTCTAAGTTTTACATGGCATTCATCAAAATCTAAACAATAAATTCCCAACACCCTCTTGTTCCACATGTCCAACAGTTACAATCTTTGAAACTTTTATTAGCCCTACTGTGAGCTCATTAGAAAGTTCTTCTTCCCGGGGTCCTGCTGGTACTCCATTGGTTAGAAGCTAATGAAGCGGCTCTACTTTTGCTTGGTGCTGGTCTTTGCCCAGATTTGTAACTTCGAGCTTTTTGTTTTGACCAAAACCTTCTTGGTCTCTATGAAGACCTACTCCTATTACTGCTACTTACACGGCTGTATGGATGGCTTATGTGCTTCTTTTTCTTATGACTCTACGGTTGACCTCCCACAACTGTTGGAATGTCATTATCTTCACAACATAGATGAACCGTTTTATTAATTCCTCGTAGTCTCTAATAGTTCCTGCAAAGTGCTGCTTGGTGGCACAATTCAGATAGCTTGACCTTCAGGAAAGATATTCTTCTGGCCACTGTATCCAAATCAGTTTCACTCTTGTATTCCCTGATGAGCATTTCTCTCCAGGGACTTGGTATCTTCACAAAGAATAGTTGCGAAGCTTTTTTATCTTCTACCTTGGACTTCCATCGGTACTCGGTGAATAACTTGATATATATATTCGTCAATATGACAAATATCATGTAATCTCAAGGCAGTAGAGGGCCTGTTTATATCTTTTTCTTTTTTTCTTTCTCCAGTCCCTTAAAATAGTCTGTGCCGATAAAAATGGATTTTGATTAATTTTGTCATATTATAAACAATTTCTTTCAATGACTCTCCAGCTGTGACGCTGCTTTTCATTTCTGATTCCGTCATATCCCATGCAATCTTTACAGATCCTTCAAGAGTAAGATGAGTCCATCTTTTGTAAGATTAAGGGTACCTACTTCAATCCTCATAGCCGATGCCCAATCATAGATAATGACTTATCGATTTTTAAAATATGGAATATCCAAATTTAATATCAATCCATATGAATGTATAAGATCGAGTTGCGATCTTCCATAAGGCAAAATATAAAGATGTGGCCTTTTGGAACATTGTCGAGTTCCTAAAATAAATGATTGCTTTTGCAAAGGAAATAAACATGACAAAGATTTAATTTGTCATAAAAAACTGGAACCCTTTTGCATTTATAACTCCACAAAAAAAAAAAAAGAATTGGGAAAGTACTAGAATGAATGAATTAATTACCTGCAGCAATTTGATAATGTTGCTAGCACCGAAAACCCTATGGGCAATGGTGAATTTGAGTGGCTCTGTCGGCGGAAAATAAGGCGCTAATACGCATTTCTCGGCCTTTTGCCGCCGCCGGAGGATCTTGCAAGCCGCACACGGCTGAGAATCACCGGCGGATGAGAGGGGACGATCGATCGGATGAACCCGATGATGTTGGAGTGACGGAGGTAGTATAACCCTCCATGTTTCGGCGGCGGCGGCGGTGGTGGTGTTTTTGCCGAAAGCCATTATTTTGGAAGGTGGGCGGAGGTGGTGTGGTGTGGTGGTGGTTAATTTTGTTTGCTGTGGTTGGACAAGAAAATGTATTTATAGAGAGAGGTGGGTTGGGTGGGGTGGCGTGAGGTGAGGGTGATATATGATCGATGATGATGAGCTACTATGCTATGCCGTGTTTTAAATATTGTACCCGCGATCAAACCAGTCAAGCAATTGGTAAGCGGTTCAAACGGCCGGACCAATTCACGATTTTACTAATTTTAATGAAATATAAAATTATATTATATTATATAAAATATGAATGTAATTCATTACTATATAAAAGGAAAAATTGTATATATATAGTTGAAAGAAGAATATCTATATATTCATCTCAAAATTCAAATAATGACATAAATATATTAAATATAAGTTTTTGAATTCTATTTTTATAAAAAAAAAATAAAAACACAAAAAAATAGCAAAATACGGTTAAACTGGTATTTAGCCGTTTTTTCGCCGGTATTGTCCGATTTGACCGATATTGGCCGGTTTAATCGCAAAAATAACTTTTATGACCTTATCATACCGGACCGACCACCGGTATGATATAACCTGAAGAATACCACTTGAGCTATAAGCTAGTGGAAAAAAATTAATGTTCTTAAAATATATATTTTTTTAAAAATAATTTTGTTATAACTTAAAATAATGGATTTGGGATTTCCGATTAATTCTCAACTGATTTTTATCTTGTGTTTTAATACAACAAGTGAAAGCCACATGCATAAAATGATGTCATTACTCTACGTGTGACTTTCATATGTACAATAGGGAATGTAAGGCGTATCCACTGGTTGCCCCCCCTACCCCATTTAAAAAAAAATTCCAAGGTAATCTTTTTTAAAAAAAAATTAGTTAAAATTTATATGATTTTTCTAATAGTTTTTTTATCTAGCCTACCCCGATTCCGTATATTGGCCCACCCCGTAAAATTTTCTGGATACGTCATTGGGCGTATCATCTAGTTTACTGAAACATAGGATAAAATACTTAAAGAAGGTTTTGTAGGTTTTGTAGATGTTACACATGGAGCACTACAATTGGTGTAATATCTAACGTTCATATATATATATATATATATCTTATTTTTTAGTAAGTGGGCAACTTATATTGCATCCACCCGCTAAACATGACATGTGAATGATAAATGCTGCAACAAGTGTAAATAAGTAAATAGGACTACACTAGCTATAACATTAATTTAGGAGCCAAAATGTAAAATAGAATAAAATTGTAAAGTTTCAAAACGCCCCCTTTTTTTCGAATGATAATATTTTATTAGAACAACTCAAAAAACTGGAATTACAACTACAAACGGAGCCAACTGGCTATTAGCTGACTTGACTAAATAAAAGCCAAACGGGGAATTGGCAAGACCAATTCAGATCCACTTAATGAACTAAAAACTCCACCCCCAAAACTAGACCACTCCCACGCTGGAAGACTTCAGCACTCCTTAATGGAAATTGTAAAACACTAAAAAACCACAACACTACAACTAAAAACCGGACACGAGCAACCATCCAACACTGCGGGACAAACAAAATTGACCCGCCTACAAATTTCGTCCTTCAATCGATGAAAACAAAAAAAGGAACAAAAGAAAAAACAAAGGCTAACAATACATCAAAATCAACCTAAAACAACTAAACTAACAAGAAAAAAAACAACAAAAATGAAAAGCCAAACAACAACAGAACGAAAAAATGAAAAAAACAAAATCTAAGAAACAACCTCTCCCTCTCGCTATACCAACACCAACAAGCCTTCGTCGCCGCCGTCCCTAACTCCTCCCCTATGCTCACCACAGATCCACAAAACAGTTACCAACCCACCATCCACGCCACTGCAAGTCCAGAAAATAACTCAGACCACCGAAACAACGAGGCTATGCGGACATGAAAATGAGCGACTTGGGAGAAAAATGAGGCAGCAAAAATAGATCTGGATCTAGATCTAGCCAAAAAGATCACCATACAATGAAGCTGAAAGACAAACCGGGGGGAGGTGCGACAGGCGACCGGACGTCGCCGATCTAGGAAGGTAGGCGGCCAAAGCTGTGGTATGGCTAGGAGAAGGAGAGAAACCGAGGGAAGAAGAAGAGTTACTAGAGAGAGGGAGGAGTTTTTTTTTTTAGAGAGAGAAAGGGGCTGTTTACAGACGTCTTAAAAAAACGCCCCTTTAATTGTATGTTGAATTACATAAAATTAATAAAAATGAGTATATTTGAAAAACATCATAAGCAAAACTTGATTTATTATGTTTCATGTCTCTTATATATATTTGTTGTTAACATCAATTCTCCTATTTATTTTTTTGACAGCATGTGATACTTCAGTGCACTACATCAATGTCATTTGTATAATATTAGTGATCTCACCTTGTATATATGGTATTTATACAATTTATTGAAATATATAAATTGTCCATCTAGACATTTTCTTGGATTGTGGTTCGGACCTTCTATAGTACTAATTACTGAATATATGAAATAACGAATGGAGCAGAAAATCTGGTCTAATAAACTTGTACGAGAATTACACATACTGTATTTTTTTGTCGTTGGTAAAATTAATTAATTTTTTCAAAAGTAATCATCATATTAGTATTACATGAAAATGATGAATCAGTTGAAATTAATATTTAGGCTGCAACTGGATATGGAAAATTTTTCATTTTCGTTCCGCTAGAGAAATATTTTTAACTCAACATGTGATTGTTTATAAAATTTTTCAGAAAATACATTGTTCACTCATTTTCACTTTTTCTCTTATCAATCACATCGACACACTTTTCAAAAATAACTAATTATTATTACACATTCTCCTACAAATTTCACTATTCATCTACTTACACATTCTTAACTACCAATCATATCCAATTATTATTTTATTTTTTTGCATATTCATCATTACTTTTTCATCTCATATCCAATCAAACTCTCAAAATTCATCTTTTTTCTTTCAAAATTTCTTTTACAATTATTCTCTAGCAAAAAGAAAAATTTCAAAACGAAAATATATCCAATCGCACCTTACCATTTTATATTATTACACTCAAAACGCTTAAGAATTTTGTTATATATTCGTCCAAATAACAAGTAAAGCCAAACTATTCATTCTTTTAGTGAATTTGAGTATACATTTTTTTTTTTTGAGAAATGTATACATTGATTAGCTTAACTCAAATTGGTACGGTCATATATATCTCATTAGCTTTAATATAATTGAAGGAAAAAAAATTAAATTAAACTTTTAATTGACACTAAATCTGGTTTAATTCAGATTGTCGAATGCGGATCACATCTAAAACAACGATTTAAACGTGATTGGACATTGTCGAATATTACCAAAGATGGGGGGAAGTCGAGCAAGAGATTGGACAGTCGAAAAGGTGGACTAGAGTCATACTTAGGGAGTGCTTGCTTTTGAAATATTGTTCACTCCTTCCACTTTTTGGATAAAATTAATTTTGCATAGATATGTAATTGTTTGTGAAAATTTTCAAAAATACACTATTTACTTTTCTCATTTTTCAAATCATCAATCACATCCAATTATAATTTAAACAAAAAATTATCACATCAACTATCATTATTATACAATCATATCACATATATACTATTCACACTCTCTTATTTTCCAAACTCAAATTTATCGCATTGGCTCATCACTTTGATGCACTGTTTAGCTTTTTTCGGTAAATTAGAATTTATGGCACTATCCTCCCATCCCATCTTCACCATCTTCTCACAATCCGGATGTTTCAACCACATTCGTCCAAACCTAAAAATACAAGTTTTCTTCTTACGTGCTTTGTTATTGGTGATGGAGGTTGTGTTGAATTTGGTCAACAGTGGATTATCATCTGAGTTAATCCGGATGAGATGAGTATTGCTATGATACATAAAGTTATTCATCTAAGCTTCATTAGCAAACGAAACGTATAATCTTTCTTGTATATTATTCGCCTCCTATTTCATATTCATCCAAGTGAATTGAGGTCCATTGAGACCCAAATCATTTAAGTCGTAGTTATCGACAATGTGTCTAAAGTCCTCAATCGACCGGTCCATTATGAATTTTCCACTATTTTTTTTAAAAGACCACATAATCTCATTAAAATCACCCATGCATAACCATGGCACATCACTGCCCGAGTTCACTTCTTGAATTAATTTCCAAGTTTTCAATTTTTGTCCATTCTCAGGCCAACCGTACATTCCTATATAGATCCAAGACGTATTATTGTTAAAGTTCTTAATCTTACATGAAGTATGGTTGCTTGAGTAAGATACCAGATCCATTTGCACTGAATTATTCCACAATAAGCAAACTCCACCACTTCTGCCTACACATCAATCGGGAAACAACCTGAAAAATCCTCTTTTCAAAAATTATCCGATTAATTTGGCAACCCCTCATCTTCATCCTGTAGGTCCTAAGGGGTGAGTAGTAAGGTTTAGAAGAGGGGTTGAATAAATCTTACCAAATTTTCGATTTAGTCATTTTAAACATATTCAGAGTTTTTAAGACAAATCAGCTTAGTCCTTTAGGGACAAATAGGTTGGCTAACTCAGCAAAGTTACTCACTCAACCAGGACTCGATCGAAATATTAATAGTATAACTCAGCTGGTAGTATCAACTAACACTTAAAATAACAGTTGATTTACCTTTTTTTTTTCAGCGGAAGACTTTTCATCCTTGTTGTTTTAAACTTGTTTTACAACACTTATTTTAGCAATAGTTATTATCAGTTGAGTTCATCAATTATAACTTAACAGCAGATATGAAAGATATGCAAGAAATGAAAATGTTGTAAGTAAATAAGACACAATTGCAATTTTTATAATGGTTCGAGGATGAGGTAATTCCTCTAATCTACTCTTCTCCAACTCCTGGATGAATCCACTATGTAACAAGATCTTGGTTACAAAATGGTCAACAGTCCGAGTCAGCTTCAATCACACAACCAGTTGCTCATGGGACTCAACTTCTTCACAAAATAGGTGTCTTGCTAATTCAGCTCCTTCGAACTCTTGTATTTGATCACACAGCCTTCCAACGAGTCCAAAGCCTCTGGTTCGTACTTGAACCTTACTACTTCTCCTTCAACCTTGGAGCGTAGACCCCTTTTATTCTTTAAACAAATTTTCTCTTCAACTGATGAAGTATTCTTTCCTTCACTAAATATGTTGGATTGAGTTGCTTCGAATTTTGGCTTAAGGGTATCTTTGAAAGCTTAAGAGTATTTGCAGGTTATTGCTTGTTTGCTTGTATGCTTAACATGAACTCGGTAACCTTCTCTCACTTGCTTTCTCAGCCTTTTATAGTGCAGATTTGAAATTATGCCCATTGAAGAGATAGACATACATTTCAAATCTCACTCGTAGGTTGTTGGCTTGTCTTGTCTTTGCAGCATTAATGAGGATCGTACCATGAATTCAATGCTCTGCATGCTTTTCCTTAGTCTCTGCAGATTTTTAGGTACATCTCATTGGTTTCTTGCTTTTTGCACTCTTTCATCAAAACAACTTTATTGCTGGTAGCCTGACACATCTCATTTTTTAAAATAATTTTTTTCACACTATTCTTTCTAATAGTAAAAATGAGCGAAACGAAAGGTCAATCAATCACTCCCTTAGTGTCGTAATAGATTAGTGAGTCTAGCTTTGATTGTGTTGAGGTCTTGAATTGGAGTTGTCAATTCCCCATTTGGTTATGTTAATCTCCAAGTTGTTATTAGTCGGTTGGCTACGTTGTAATTGTCACTTTTGATTGAAGTTCCATCTATAAAATTTTATTGTTCGAAGAAAAAAAAAGGTGAACCAGACATTGTCAATACCCAATAAATCGTATTTTTTTATATTTTATTTTATATTTTGCTACTGCAACTAACTTTTTTTATTGGTATGTAAATCCAAACCTTTACAATGGAAGGGAGGTAGAGCAGGCAAAATGCAGTCCGACCCATGGGCTGGTCGATTTAGCCCGAGGTTTGGATTGGATTGTAACATGGTTTTTAGCCTAAAAAAAATCCGGGTCTATTTGGCTCGGTCCAATTGGCCCATTAGTTTTTGACCAACTCGATAGTTTTTCGTACAAAATATACATGTAGGCTGAGCCGGGCCATGCATTTTTGCGGCACGAGCAAAATTGACCCGACCAATTTTTTTTTTCAAAAGCTTAATGTGCAGGTGCTCGGGCCGAGCCAATTCAGCCCGGCCAGGGTAAGGCGGTCAAGCTACCTGGGCCTATCTGGTCCGAATTTCGAAATCGAAAAATGGTCTGAAAATTCTATTAAGCTATGATGGAATTGAACTCGTTTTAAGAGTCTGCTAGGTGTAGATGCCTTAATTTAAATATTTTAATTAACGAGAGACATTTGTTACGTAATTGGATATGACGCAATAATAATATATATTTTAAAACATAAATAGGCGAACAATGATTTGGAGAAATTGATTAGTTTTCGGTCAAATGTTTTATAATTGACTAAAAAAGAAACAAAGTGTTCGTGTCTCACGTTCGACGCAATAATCCCTTTGTCAAGCATGGCCATGAATCTTGTACATTTGGCATCATGTAGATTTACTTTTCCACGTGATATATTTAAGAATTTGTAATTTCATGAATCCAATTCAACGAATTCGTTTTTGATGTTATAAAATAATATACATATAACTCCAAATTGAAGTTCCTACGGCCATCTCTAATCCACTGCACCAAATTTGGTGTAAAAATTACACCAAATTTGGTGTTTTAGTGTAATTTTATCAAAATATCTCCAACTCATCACACCAAATCTTACACCAAATGAATATTTTATTCTTTTTTTTCCATTTTATAGTAATTTTTTATTTATTTATACAAGTATTTCATTAATGTATATTTTATTATTATTAATGTAATTAACTAAAAATTTACATTTAATTTATATAAAATTAATTAATTAATTATTACAAAAATAAATATTTAAATATCTCTTTTGGTTTAAATTATAAGCATTTGTTAGTTATCATTAATTACAGAAATGTTAATTAATTATTAAAAACATGTTATATAAATTAATTAATTATAAAATGAGGATATAATTGGAATTTAAATTTGAAGTAGCAGAGAGTTGGAGGGCAAATATGAGATATTATATTATACCAAATTTGGTGTAAATGAATAGTGTTACACCAAATTTGGTGTAATACTATTCACTACACCAAATCTGGTGTAAGATTAAGAGTTGAGTTGGAGAAATAATTTTGTGTATTTGGTGTAATAGTATGTGTTATAAAATTGGTTTGGAGATGCCCTAAAACAATAAATTCTTCTAACTGGTAAACGGTCTGCAATACAAATAGACAATGAGAAGAGTCTGGGATAAGCTCATCTGTCGACAAAAGCTTTTATTAGAATCCAAAAGGACTTGAGCAAGAAGTAATTAATTAGCAAAAATTATTGTATTTTTTAAATGAGAGAGGAGGTGATATATATATAGTCTGGACATTAGGCCTAATAGGCCTTGCTAGTTGCTTAATGTGGGCTTCGTGGGGCAATAATTTAATAATAAATGAAAATCACCCATTAAATAATAATTTATGGCTAAAATAATAAATTCTTAAATTAAATAATTACATATAATTGAAAAACTATCTTCCACTACAAGAAAACAATCAAATTCCAACAAAATAGAAAACAGTTGGAATGTTTAAAATTCCAACTGAAATTCCAATGCTATATTATACCATTGGAAAATTCCAACGAAAATTCCAACGATAAACAAAACTATTGGTATAAACTGTTAGAATACCCGTTGGAATTTAAAATTTCAGAGGAAATTCTAACACCACAACAAACCGTTGCAAAATTTCAACAGTAATTCCAACAATAATAAAATCGTTGGAATAAACCATTGTAAATACTATTAGAATTTTAAAAATTCCATCGCTAAAACATACCATTTGAAAGTTCCAATAAAAATTCCAACAATAAACAAAATATTGGAATTAATCGTTAGAATTTTGCATTGGAGTTTTTAAAAGTCCAACGGGAATTCCAATGGTACAACAGGTGGTTGGAAAATTCCAATACCGTTGGAAAAATTCAATAGGGGTTAAAAGATTTGATAATATTATCCATATCGATAAAATATAACTTCTCTTCTGGATTCAATCATATTGAAACTACAAGTTAAACGTGTTTACCTTAGGTCAAATTGATGATGGGTGACCTATTAAGAAGTTAAACATATTAGATAATGAGATAAAATAATTGTATATTAATGGATATATATCATTGAACTAAATTCCAATGGTATAACTCCATTGGAATAACCATTGGAGTTTTTTCCAACAATTATATATATTCCAATGGTATAACTCTGTTGAAATTTGTGTTGGAAAAAAAATATTGAGTCTTTTCCAATGGTTGTATATTTCAGTGGATAAATAGTTAAATACTGTTGGAAGTACCGTTGGAATATTTTTTCATTGGAATTTTGCCATTCCAACGGCCATTTTACCAACGATACAATTTCTTTTTGTGGTCATCAACTTCCCGAACTCCCAAACTATTTTTGATCGGTTGCACCGTATTCTCATATGTATTCCTGCTCACCGGCATTTTGGATTTTTCCAGGTTAACCGTCTGTCCAAATGCTTGTTCGTACAAATGAATGATCTTCATGAGTTCATCTCCATCCGGTATTGAGGCTTGAAAGAATAGTATGCTATTATTGGCGAAGAATATATGTGAAATTTTCGGAGCCCCTCGAGCTACCTGAAAATCATGAATCTCACCATGAATCTCCGCTCTTTTAAGAAGTGATGAGAAATCCTCTGCACAAAATAAAAATAAGTATGGAGATAAGGGATCGCCTTGGAGGGGTGTCTTCTGTGGAAGAAATATGTTGGAAGATGTGCCATTAATTAGTAAAGAATATGACACAGTTGTAACATATTTCATATTACATCAACTCATGAATGAGAGAAACTGAGTTTTTCCATGGCTGCTTTAAGGAATGTCCACTCAACTCTATCGTAATTCTTACTCATGTCTAACTTAAGCACAATGTGACCCCTACGACCTCTTTCTTTCAAAGAGTGGGAGATTTCAAATGCCACCATCGCGCTATCTGTGATGAGTCTACCCAAAATAAAAGCACTTTGTGTGGGGAAGATTATACGTGGAATAAGGATTCTAGTCTATTAGTTATCGTTTTGGAGATAATTTGCATAATCACATTGGATAATTTAACAGACTTAAAATATTTGGGGGTGTTTAGGAATGCCAACTTTAGGAATTAAAATGATGTGAGTATAATTCAAGCTTGTTAAATCGTGGCCATGATTAAGAACACCTAAGGCAAATGAAGTATCTCGTCGGGTTCCAGTGCATTCAAAGGATGCATCTGTTGTAGGGCCTTGAGGACCTAATCTTCGGAGTAGGGTCTATTAAGAGTATCCTTCATATCATCAGTAATCCTGGACTCCGCAACCTCTAGAACGTGTTCGACTTGTCTAGGGGAAACATAAGTAAACAACTCCTTTTAAAACCTCTCAAGTGTTCCTAGATATCTCCATATAATCCTCCAGCCATTGACTGTTTCCATCTCAAATTCTGTCGATATCATTTCTCTTCCTCATTCATTGAATGACATGATGCGCGATCTCTGCAACTACACAATCTACTCCAGTTTAAACAATTCGTTGAAGGAGTTCTCCAATTCTCGATACTTGTCGATGGCCGAATGGAAGTGATCTTGTGTTTGGAGGGCTTGCAATTCTTCTGTGATATTTTTTATCTTCATACGAATATTTCTGATAAGTGTCTTTTTATGCATATTTTATGTGTTCATTTGAGTAGAATTTGAGTTATTTTATTGTTAGTTTCGTAAATATTTGATTGTACATAGTTCATATTACTTTGAGGTGTTTTGATTGGTGTAGATTGATGATTCAGAGCTATTTTTGGTGAATTTCGGGCCATGGTTCCATGTCAAAACATACCCCGGGGTTTATGGATGCAAAGACACTCGAAATTCCAAGTTAAACGCATTATTTTGAGGCCTTTCAAGACAAACACGGTCCGAGTGTGCTTTTTTACACGGCCATGCTTTTAATCCGCCAAAAAAGAGCAAAAATATGTCCATGACGTACCAAACACGGCTAGGCCGTGCTTTTTAAGCACGACCGTGTTCAGCAAAATCCGTAAGCACGGCCTGTCCATGATTTTCTCCCTTGCTGAGACACTTTTTTGGCGGAAATTATGGAAGCCTTCCCTTTTTGCTTTTTGACAACTTTTGTACAACTTTTACATCTCATTTTGTTGCACTAAGCTCTATTATTCTCTCAATTATCACATGAAAACAAGGATTCAACAACCCAACTATGGAAATAGAGCAATTATTTGTTAAAAGATGACATTATTAAATGTGTTCTTTCACAAAAACAATGTCTATAAAAGCCAAGAGTTTGGGGTTGGAGGAAGGCATTCATTCACTCTGAGTTTCATCCCTAGTTAGAAAGCAAAATACATTGAGAGGATAAAAGAGAGGTAGCGTTGGAGATTGATGAGCATTGTAGAAGAAGGCTTGGAGCTCAACATCATTGAAATCAACTACGGAGAAAGTCTTGTTTGGTCTTGAATAAAAGCTAAGTGCACCATGTCTATTTCATTCAAATCTTCTTGTGTAGCTTATTCTTTTGTCAAAACCATATGTAGCTAAACTCCTAGTGTTTGAATGTAATGATCTCTAGAATGAATTTGTGATTAAGATTTGTATGTTTTTAATAAAATCTTCATGTTTTGTGTGATTCACTTATATTATACTTTGTTCATTTGAGTTAATATTTCCGGTATATTGATTTGAAATCTATTCCTCATCGGGTAATCGAGAGATTTATGGTGAGAAAGAACCTTTATAAGTGAAAAGAGTTGCATGCAATCCTAGATATATGACGACATAAATCTTCTGGATTAGCCTAATATGGGAATTCATAAAACGTTATAATACAATCTTGCGGGTTTTAACTAGAAAGAGATTCCAGTTAATCAACACGAGGTTAATAGTTTTTCACCTTGAAAAAGGGTTTAACTTAAATCTGGAATTTCTATGGTCCATGAAACATGAGATTTTATTAAAAGAGGATGGTTTTTGCTTAAGGGTTATGATTATATTTTTATCTTGTTAAATCACAAAAACATTCTAGAGGAATTTACATTCAAACATATTTCTAGCTCTTGATTTCTTATTTTACAATCTCTTTTTATTTGATCTATTGTAAGTTGTTGATTATTTTAAATTCATTATTTTCCATATTTATCCAACAAAACCTTGAAAATTGCTAGATTAGATAAAAAAAAAAGACGGTAGTTACTAGTACTTATAATCCTCGTGGGAATGACACTCGACACTCAATAATCTACACTATAAAATGATAGGTGCACTTGCCTGAGGTTTTTAAAGTAGCTTTTGAGCCATCAAGTTTTTTGGCGCCGTTGCCAGGGATTGTAATATTAGGAACACTTTGTTTTTGTTAATCTAATCATTTTTTTACTTTACCATTGTTTTTCCTCTTATCTATCTTTGTGAGTCTTGATTAACACCTCCTATCTTTATTTACCGCAGTGCATGTCTACTCGTCGTTGAGGTGGAAAAGGCGAGACCGCCGGTAGTAACATGGAAGGTAGCATTAATACATACTACGAAGAGGATATAGAAGAAAGCAAAGATTTTGCCATGGCGGATGAACCACAAAGAACTATGTACGATTACGCCAACCCATCCATGGATGGCACGACGTCAATCATTATAAGGCCCACTCTTGCCACGAACAATTTTGAAATTAAACCCAATGTTATTCAAATGGTGCAATAGCTTTTTCAATTCGACGATCTACCAGACGGAGATTCCAATAATCACATCACAAATTTTATTGAAATTTATGACACCTTCAAAATCAACGGGGTCTTCGATGATGCCATCCGCCTACGCTTGTTCCCATTCTCTCTTCGAGGACGAGCAAAACAGTGGTTAAATACCTTGCCAGAAGGAACATTTACAACATGGAATATTATGGCAGAAAAATTCCTTTTGAAGTATTTTCCACCAGCAAAAACCGCAAGATTGAGGAATGAAATCTCTTCATTCACTCAAGCGGATGATGAAATCTTATACGATACTTGGGAAAGATTTAAAGAATCGTTGCGGAAATGCCCACACCATGGCCTACCTATTTGGATGCAAGTCCAAACATTCTACAATGGGCTACTTTCTTCAACAAGACAAATGATTGATACAGCGGCCGGGAGAACTCTGAATAACAAAACGCCAGAAACCGCCAAGATTTGATCGAAGGAATGGCCATGAATGGCTACCAATGGAAATCCATACGAGGTAAGACTAACAGGTCAGTGGGTGTGGAAAATGCAGATGCGGTGGTTACGCTAGCCGCATAAGTCAAAGCTCTAACCCAAAAGATTGATGAGTTGGCGACTCCGAAACCACCACTACAATTCTTATCATGCGAAACTTGTGGAGGATCACACAATCACCAAGAATGCCCCCACGCAATACCGCCACATGAGCATGTGGATGATCTAGGTAACCAATCTCGACCTTTCCAACATAATCCTTTCAGTAATACATACAATCCAGGGTGGCGACAACATCCTAATTTCAGTTGGGGTAATCAAGGCCAACCATGGCCTAATCCTAAACCAAATCCGCAAACGCCTCTCAGATTCCAGCCTACCCAAGAAAAGTCTAACTTGGAAGAACTCATGGCAAAGTTTGTGCAGACAATAGATGCCCAATTCCAGACAGTTGAAACATCCTTAAGAAATCAAGAGGCATCTATCCACAATTCGAAAAATCAAATGGGAGAGATTGCGAAAATAATTTCTAAAAGGCCGCAAGGAAGTTTGCCAGGTAACACTGAAAAAAACCCAAGGGAGCACGTAAAGGCAATCACCATCAGTGTTCCACATGAGCATAATTATCCCAACACCCCCATGTAAAAATATGCAGAGGATGACATACCCAAAGAACAACCCATGAAAAAGGTGGTTGCCGAATACAAGCCCAAGATCCCTTACCGGAGTTTAACTGAAGAAGATAGAAGGGATGACAAATTTAGTAAGTACCTTGAGTCATTCAAGCAATTACATACTAATATTCAATTTGTTCAACCTCCTTCAAGCATAAAAGGGATTTAAATGACATAATTTCTAATGAAAATAAGCTTAACGAATTATCAAATGTGCAATTGAAGGATGAATGTTCTTCCAATGAACTACCACAAAAATTTAATGATCCAGGAAGTTTTATTATCCCTTGTACAATTGATGGTTTACCTGTTGATAGGGCTCTAGTTGACTTAGGAGCTAGTATCAATGTGATGTCTTATGAAACATTCAAGGATATGGGATTAGGTGAACTTAAACCTACTAGGATGGACATTCGATTAGTCGACAAATCGATTAAACATCCTAGAGGTATTATTAATGATGTATTAGTTATGATTGATAAATTCATATTCCCAGTTGATTTTGTTATTCTTGACATGCATGATGATATTGAGGTTCCTCTAATTCTTGGGCTTGGCTATGGCAAAATCAATCATTGATGTGCATGATGGAAAATTAACTTTGAGAGTGGGGGATGAACAAGTAATCTTTAAAATTCATGTTGCTATTGAAAATAATACTACTTGTTCTTTTGTTGACTCAATTCCTTTGCATGATGTGAAATCTAAAAATCTTTTGGAGAAAAGTGTTGTTCAAGGAACAAGTAGGAAACTTATACCCAAAAGGGGACCCGAAAGGTCGAAAAATACATTTTGAAGCTTGAAGTTTGAGGCAGTTCTACTAAATGGCAAAGGGATTTTCATAAGTTCGAGGCTCCACCTGACTAATCTTCACATTTATGTGAATTAGTCCAACTATACGACTTTAAAGAAGCACTACCTGGGAGGCAAACCGATGTTGTGTGCATTTTTTTTTATTTTTTTTCAAAATAATCACAAATCTTTAGAGTCATTTTCAAATCACATTTTGATTGTTATGGGTCATTTTTTTTGTAATAAAAAAAACACGGGCTGACCATGTTACTAAACACGGTCGTGTTCAACAGTTCATTAGCAAACATGGCCTGGCCGCATTCAAAAATCAGACCACGTTCGAAAATGCATACGAAACACGCCTAGGTCATGTTAAATAACACGGCCGTGTTTTCATAAAAAAATATATATTTTGGACAGGGGAAATTCGTACCAAACACCCCCTAGCCGTGTTATTCAACACGGCCTTTTTTTTGTAAAAAAAATATTTTTCTTTGTTATCTTAATTGGGAATATTTGAGATTTCACGGTATTCGAGTTGTGTGTTGCTTATCCTTGATTAGGTATGAAGATGTCGATGATGGTCTCATACTAAACAACCCAATGGTCGCTCAACACCGATTTCACTCTTGTAGTAAGGTCGTATTTTTCTTTTCCACCTCTTTTGTTTTCTTCTAAGTTTCTTTGCTTTTTGAGTGTTTTGTGTGTGTATGTTCATCTCTTTCTTTCACATTGAAGGAAATGTGAACCTTTAAGTTGGAGGTGGATGCAATTTCATTCTCGGAATGTTTGTGTGCTTGTTTTTATTTTGAGTCAGAGATAAGATTTTTTTTAAAAACAAATTGAGTGTTTGCTAGTCAATAACTTGGCCCAATTACACCTATATTAACTTTTTAATTTATGTTTTCAATGCAAAACAATTGATTGTCTAGGATAGATTGACGTGGACATGGGCTGAATATTGAAGAGATTTCTAACACCATAATACTTGATGTGTTAAGGCATATACGATGATACTTAGCGCTATGAACGTCCGAGAACTCATGATTTAGTGATGGTCAGCTAGTTGTTAAACCAAGCTTGTGGAAGAAAAAAAAGAAAAGAAAAGAAAAGAGAAGAAAAAAAAGGACCAATCGAGGTTATACTCCTCTATTTGTTGTTACTTAGTAACTAGGAGCATTCATGAGCTCCATGTTTGTCTTTTACGTAAAACGGCGACACAAATATGAGTATGGGAAACCACCATAGGAGTGTTTGAACGAAAATTCAAAATATAAACCTAGTGGAAGAATGCTTCGAAAGGTCTTAAAAAAATAAAAAAAAAATAAAAAAAAAAGAGAGAACGTATATTCCTTAAATTCTCATTCCAATAAAGTTCAAGAAGCTTGGTTATATGACTAGTAGGCTAACTACAAAGATCTATTGAGTTCTTATATTTTCGTGGCGTTATTGAATTGAAGTTGTTCATAACTATCAGTATTTGTGGAGTGATGACTTCAAGTCTGAATAATGCCTATTGATATGAATGTCCTTACTTGCCAATTGATCGTTTTGCAAAACTATGTTTTTACTGAATGGTTAATTAGGGTTCAAAAGACTAAGAACTTAACTGCTTGTATTCAATGTATTGAGAAAAAGATCTTCCTTGTGTATTGTAATTTGTTGTATCCCTCATTATAATTTTATGTTTTGCTTGAGGACAAGCAAAGTTCTAAGTGTCTTTTTATGCATGTTTTATGTGTTCGTTTGAGTAGAATTCGAGTTATTTTATTGTTAGTTTCGTAGATGTTTGATTGTACATAGTTCATATTACTTCGGGGTGTTTTTATTGGTAGATTGATGATTCAGAGCTATTTTTGGTGAATTTCGGGCCATGGTTTCATGTCAAAACATACCTCAGGATTCATGGATGCAAAAACACTCGAAATCCCAAGTTAAACGCGTTATTTCGAGGCCTTTCGAGACTAACACGGCTCGAGTGTGCTTTTTTACACGACCATGATTTTAATCAGCCAAAAAAGAGCAAAAATATGGTCATGAAGTACCAAACACGGCCAGGCCGTGCTTTTTAAGCACGACCATGTTCGGCAAAATCCGTGAAGACGGCTTAGCCGTGCTTTCCTCCCCTGCTGAGACACCGTTTTGGTGGAAATTATGGAAGCCTTCCCTTTTTGCATTTTGACAACTTTTGTACAACTTTTACATCTCATTTTGCTGCACTAAGCTCTATTATTCTCTCAATTATCACATGAAAACAAGGATTCAACAACCCAACTATGGAAATGGAGCAATTATTTGTCAAAAGATGACATTGTTAAATGTGTTTTTTCACAAAAACAATGTCTATAAAACCCAAGAGTTTGGGATTGGAGGAAGGCATTCATTCACTCTAAGTTTCATCCCTAGTTAGAAAGCGAAATACATTGAGAGGATAAAAGAGAGGTAGAGTTAGATATTGAAAAGCATTGTAGAAGAAGGCTTGGAGCTCAACATCATTGAAATCAACTAAGGAGAAAGTCTTGTTTGGTCTTGAATAAAAGCTAAGTACACCATGTCAATTTCATTCAAATCTTCTTGTGTAGCTTATTCTTTTGTCAAAACCATGTGTAACTAAACTCCTAGTGTTTGAATGTAATGATCTCTTGAATGAATTTGTGATTAAGGTTTGTATATTTTTAACAAAATCTTCATGTTTTGTGTGTGATCGTAAAATTCTTACCGCAAGCGTACGATATCAAGTTTTAGTATAGTTTTGAAAGTAGGGTTATCGTTTCCACAAGGATTGTTATCAAATTTTATACTAAGTACTATAGTTAAAATAGCTTAATTCTATCTAGAAATCAAAAAGAGAAGAGTGTTTATTAAACTAAAAAGAAAACTAAAATTAAACTAATAAATTGGTTCAGACAATTAATCAAACACTTTAGATATGAATTCTAGAGGGTTGATTTCACCTGGTTATCCACTATGTTCTCAATCCAGTTTATTAGTCACAAGTTATTAATCTATAAGCTAATATTCCTACCGTTTATCACTTCCTCTCTCGAGTGCCTAATGATTCTAGGTTCCAATTCTGATTTTGATATCTCTATAAAAATCATAAATTAAACCCTAATATGCTCGTTGAATAATCTGTCACAGGATTCAAAAGATTGATAAACCTCTCGGTTCTATGAAAGCCTAGGTTGTGCTATTCTAGGGCCATGCGTTCAATTACCTCTCTCGAGTGTCAAATCAAACACGCCAAACAATCTAAACTATTGATTAGATAATTCAGATGCAATCAAGTCAAATAGCACAAATAGATTAATGAACATGCGAATTTCATAAACTGGAAATCAAAACATAGGTTCAAACGTAAGTTACATCAATTCCCTAGAAATATGGGTTTAGCTCATAATAGATGTACAAAAACTCATAATGAAATAAGTATACATCTAAAGAATTGACAAAGAAAAGCAAAGAAAGAATTGAGAAGAGAATGGAAGAAATTCTCTCTGTGTCCAGACAAGAAGTGCCTTCAATTGCCATCCCGAACCCTAGCTATATGTCACTTGCCTTGTGTTGTGCTCAAAATAATCTCTGACCCTTGCTACGTACGCCCCCTTTATGCATTTATAGGTCAAAACCTTCAAAATCACGTCAAAAAGCCCATAAAATTATTCAGTCCACGTTTTAGACGGACGCCGCGCGTTGCGGCTCTCAAAATCATGCACTGGTGAGCGCGCTGACACTTTCACAGCTGCCGCTAGCGCGCTGCATTGCGCTCTGAAGACCTATTCGCTGCACATGTCGCGCGTTGCGGCCCCTGACCTGGGCGCTGCAGCATGCGCTGAACGTTGTCCCTATCGCACGTTGGTTGGCACTGCAGCGCGCACCTGCTCTGTTCCGCTGTACCATTTTCAACCCCCATGCTGCGGCGTGGGAGTTTTGGCGCTGCGGCGCTCGATCTTGAACATTTTTTTCTGTTTTTCAACTTCTAAAATACGCTTTTCACCTTTTAAACATGTTTTTCATCGTTCTTACTCAATTTTGGCTACCAAGACCAGTCCCGACTCTCAAGCGACAACTAATTACATGAATTCAACTTAAACGACACTAAAAATACCCGAAAACAACGCAAAATCCTAGTCTAGAATACTCAATACATTGGTATAGAACCAACTTAACAAATTCCCCCAAACTTAGACATTTGCTTGTCCTCAAGAAATTATAGACTCTATAAGAAACAAAAGACTCAAAGGAACCAAAAAGAACGACAACATACCCAAGCAGACTAACTGCAAAACTTCACAACCAAACTCATTCGTCAAATTTCGTTTCACCATCAATCAAGCACGAGTTTTCACAGTGTGATCATGGAGGTGGAATGTTCATGCCAACTCCATTTTCATTATCCAGGTAGATTCACGCAAACAAGTATTTTCAAGATGATCCATTTTCTGAATATAAAAATGAGATGCTTACCGGACTCTATAGGCTTGTATTTCACACTAATCTCCACTAATGTAGGCTAATGTAACACAAGGATCAATAGGACTTTCAAAGCTTGTAATGTGGGCTTAGGGTAAAGTAGGAAAATATAGGATTAAATGGCTCAAATCACCAAAATACACAATTATCATTTCAAATCACCAATTAGCAACTACCCTTTCATTTTTTGTTTGACATCCCCAATGTTCTCACTTTGTGAACCTCATTCCCGTGAAATTTTATTTTATTTTTTTTTATTTTTATTCGGAACCACCAAACTTATTCTTTTGCATGCTTTACACATGGGGTTTCATCTTTTCCTTTCTCGGCAATTCTACATTTTTCTATACATACCCTTCTCATCATACCCTACTCAACCTTCGACATTTTTCTATACTTTGTGTGTATTTGTGATGGGTAATTCATATTTTCACATTTAGGCTCTGGGTATTAGATTGGTTGCCAAAGAAACGGGTTTATAAGGCTCAAAGGAGGATACTAGGGAAAATATAAAACAAAGGTAGGCATTATAGGCTCTAGCTTGTTCAAAGATGGCCTAAATCACTTCCTCGATGTTAAGGCCTAGGATTTCGCCTCAACTAGTGATCAGACAAGTTCTAGAATCCGGTGGGATCATACAAGAAACACTCAATCGTATAAATCATCCCCAGATAAATCAACAGAGTTAAGCACATAAATGAAATTAATGGAAAGAAGATTAGATCATAGTTTAAAACATGCTCTTTTGACCGTTCAACGCATATTCAACAAATTAACTAAGTCGTGCAGTTTTACAGATGACCCTACTCGACTCTGGACTCTTTTCCATTTTTTTTTTACTCAAGACTCGACTGATCAATAAATAAAAAAATAGAACAGACTACTACACCCCCCAAACTTAAAATGACATGGTCCCCATGGAGAGGTGAGAAAGGTACTTTTCTGATAGCCAGAGACTAAGACTCCTCATCCGAGTCATGTGGCGAAATGTAGGTGACTGGTCCCAGAGGTGATGGTGTAGGAAAGGGGAACTGTGGGTATAACTGTCCAGCAATCTGTGCAAGGACCCGGTCGCGCTCATTCTCATATTCTTGTCGCTGAACACGTTGGCGCTGCTCTTCCTAAAAAGCCACAGCTAAGCGACGATGTGCTCGCCGCAACTATAGGTAGTACTCATGCATCGGGTCGGCGTGAAGTGCGGAAGGCTGGGGCCACTCGGCAGTCGAAGAAGAAGTACCCACGACATGAGAGGAATGGGATTGTGCGTCGGATGCAATAGCAACGGGAGGAGCGCGATCAGGGTCTATAATGTATCCCTTGCCCCGAGGATCAGGGACACCATCAATAGTGTCCTTATAAGATGCAATAGTGGCAGAGTCAATTGGCGCCTTAGGGCGCTCCAAGGGCTCATTCTGCCCCAACACAATACCCTCGGCAAAACTCAAGCCGCAAATCAGAGCTAACATGCACATGCCCCTCGTACTGCGGTGGCAAACAGCCTGATGAATAGAAGCAGTGATAATCACGGCGGCGTCGAACTGGATGTCGTGTATGATAACATATAACAACCGGGCATGAGGCGGTGATACGTCACTGAGATGACTGGTCGTCATCAAGTTATGGCATATAAAGTAGTACCATGCACGACCATAACGACTCAGTATAGTGGGAGAAAAAACCAATGCACCCCCACCTTCTCGGGCAGGGTGCCACTTAGTGCCGGGGCGATAGAGGGCCTGGACAATCATATCTAGATCCGGCTCGCCAGCAAGAAAATCTGTGTACGGGCTGTTATCAACCTCTAATAAGGAATAGTACTCGCGAATCGCCTCAGGGGTGCACAGGACCCGTTGGCCACGTAGATATACATTTGTCGAGTCCTCAACTGGGTCATTTGCATTGGCATAGAATTCTTTGACAAGTATCGGTGCAAATGGCGGGAGTGGTGCACACAATTTTTGCAAGTGGCGCTCTCGGATCATGCATTATAGATGACCATCCTGTGGTCCCGGTTTGAAGCCCTACTCGACATTGATCCTCCGAGTCATTAGTCTGCCAAAATATTTCTCCTGTGCGGCTTCACTAACAAATTTGTCTGTGTCGTAGTCCGCCGAGGTAGATGCCTTTTGTTTGTCCTTACCCTTCCTAGTCTTTCCCATGACGATCACCTAGCAAAATAACCACTCAAAACAAAACCCGTGGAAACATGAAACTCGGTGAGGGTGAATAATCAACAAGCAATGTGGTTAGAAGAATGCATCCAAGTGTATGAATTAGCTACATGTCGAGACTACAAGTAAAATCATGCAAGATGGCACTTCAACAATGTGAAAATTTCAATGGGACATTTTAACAAACACCATGTGTGCGTGAAATTGGGAGAAGATGATGAATTCAATTTTAGTACAAATAAATCCCAAAAATTCACACCTAAACCTAGTTTTAACATGCTCAAGCACAACACAATCACAACACAATACAATATTCAACATATATAGCACAACCAGCACAATACCTTAGCACAAGTAAAAGAATTGGGGATAACCATGGGGTGGGGTTTTGGAAGCAAGAAACGTACCAATTGATGAGTGGTGAGGATGAGGGTGATGTGTGGGGTGCTAGAGTGCTACCTTGTGGAGAGGGGAGGTGATATTTGTGAGTTATGGTGAAAAATATGCTAGACCCATCGAGTTGGAGGAGATGAGAGTGTGTGAGGTTGTGTTTAAGAATGAGGGCAGGGACGGTTTTTTTTTAAAAAAATTCGACCGCGCGCTATAGCGCTCCACATGTAACATGTCCTGTACTGAAATATGGGGGCGCGCTGTGGCGGCCCCAGGCTAGTGCTGCAACGCTGCCTTCCTGCGGCCTGTGCAGGCCTTAGCCGCCTGTTTGTTTTTTTTCAGTCAAGCACGTCTCGCACGGACAAATAGATAGGGGCGGGGTGTGATGCAATTAGCTACTCCTAAAATGCAAAAATCAACTATGAAGCAATTAAAATGGAAAAACAAAAAACTACTAAACTTAATTAATACTAGTAAAGCAATAAAAAAGGGGCTTGGGTTGCCTCCCAAGAAGCGCTAAGTTTACAGTCTTCAGCCAGACTTTGTCAAATAATCACGAATCCGTATCTCCGAGCGGAAGATTGAGGATTTTTCGGGCTTCATCACCAAAATAGTGTTTTAACCTCTGCCCATTAACTTGAAATGTGTTGTCATCCTCACACCGCAACTCAATAGCACCAAACGGTGAAACACTCTCGGTGACAAACGGTCCAGACCATCTCGATTTCAGTTTTCCCGGTAATATTTTCAACTGAGAATTAAATAATAATACCTGCTGGCCCGGGAGAAATTCTCAGCTCAAGATCATTTTATCGTGCCATTTTTTTGTCTTTTCATTGTAGATTTTGGCATTCTCATAGGCCTCATTCCGGAATTCCTCCATCTCATCAAGTTGCAATAGCCTATTCTCACCCGCGACCTTCAAGTCAAAATTTTGTTTCTTCACGGCCCAATAAGCATGATGCTCTAGCTCGACCGGCAAGTGACATGCCTTCCCAAACACCAAGCGATATGGGGACATACCAATAGGCGTTTTAAAGGCCATTCGATATGCCCAAAGCGCATCATCCAACTTCTGAGCTCAGTCCTTGCGATTACAGCTCACGGTCTTCTCAAGGATCTGCTTCACCTCGTGATTTGAAATTTCAGCATGTCCATTCGATTGCGGGTGGTAACCTAAATCAACCTTGTGCCTTACACCATACTTAGAGAGAAGGTTATTAAACAGTTTATTGCAAAAATGAGTGCCTTCATCACTAACAATGGCCCTAGGAGTGCCAAAACGAGTGAATAAGTGCTTGTGTAAAAATTCAACACTACCTTGGCATCATTGGTAGGTGTTGAAATTGTCTCCACCCATTTTGAAACATAATCCACCACAAGAAGTATATAGGCATGTCCAAATGAAGGGGAAATGGACCCATGAAGTCAATCCCCCAAACATCAAATAATTCTACTTCCATCATATTGGTGAGAGGCAATTCATGGCATCGGGAAATGTTGCCAACGCTACCGCACTGAAAAGCGCACAAAAGTATAGCAATCTTTGAATAAAGAAGACCAATAAAAACCAGATTGCAATACCTTAGCGGCCGTGCGGGTTGGCCCAAAATGACCACCATATGGGGCAAAATGGCAATGTTGTAGAATCTCATCCACATCTTCTCGAGGCACACAACGGCGAATAACTGAATCCGCACACCTCTTGAACGAAAGCGGATCATCCCATAAATATGATTTAACATCATGCATAAATTTTTTCTGTAATGTGAAGTCAAGTCCGGAGGCAAGACTCCACCGGTCAGATAATTCACAAAGTCTGCATACCATGGGAGATGAGTTTCTACTACCAAAATACGCTCATTCGAGAAATACTCCTGAATCGAAGATTCAATTAGCTCGTCGGGCTGTTCTAACCTTGATAAATGGTCGGCTACTACATTCTCGCTACCCTTTTATCCCTGATCTCAATATCAAATTCTTGAAGAAGGAGAATCCATCTAATCAGTCGTTGTTTTGCATCTTTCTTCGCAAATAGGTACCGCATAGCAGCATGATCAGTGTAGACAATGACCTTGGTACCCACCAAGTAAGCCCAGAACTTGACAAACACAAATACAACTGCGAGCATCTCCTTTTCCATGGTGGTGTAATTTTGTTGGGCGTCATCCAGTGTCCGGCTTGCATAATAGATGGCCTTGAAAATTTTATCTTGTCTTTGCCCCAACACCGCCCCTACTTCATAATCACTAGCATCGCACATGAGCTCAAAGTGCTGCGTCCAATCCGGTACCACCATAATAGGAGCAGAAATAAGTGCCTTCTTAATGTGCTCAAAAGCCTGCAAACAAAGATCATCAAAACAAAAAGGCACATTTTTCTCAAGAAGATTACATAAGGGCTTGGTTATTTTTGAAAAATCTTTAATAAATCGACGATAAAAACCAGCATGCTCTAAATCTCCTAATCCCTTTTACATTTCCCGGAGGTGGCAATTTTTCAATAGCCACTATTTTAACCCGATCCACCTCTAATCCTGCCGCAGATACCCTATGACCAAGAACAATGCCTTCTTTCACCATGAAGTGACATTTTTCCCAATTAAGCACTAAATTTGTGTCTTGGCACCTTTGTAGAACCAGAGATAAATTATGGAGGCACCGATCAAAAGAATTACCAAACACGAAAAAATCATCCATAAAAACCTCCATAATTTCCTCCACCATACCATGAAAAATAGACATCATACATCTCTAAAATGTGGCTGGTGCATTACACAACCCAAAAGGCATCCTTCAGAATGCAAAGGCACCATAAGGACATGTGATGTGGTTTTCTCCTGATCCTCTGGGGCAATCACAATCTGATTGTATCCCGAATATCCATATAGAAAGCAATAGTAGTCATATCCATCCAGCCTATCCAACATCTGATCAATAAAAGGTAGGGGAAAGTGGTCTTTTCGAGTGGCTTTGTTTAGTTTCCTATAATCTATGCACACTCACCACCTAGTCACCGTACGTGTAGATAGTAACTCATTATTGGAATTTTTCACCACATTCATCCCCCTTTTTTTGGGAACTACTTGCACTGGACTTACCCATGAGCTATTCGATATGGCAAAAATGATGCCAGTCTTAAGCCACTTAAGAACCTCAGCTTTGACTACTTCTTTCATTGCCGGATTAAGTTGTCTCTGGTGCTCAATAGAGGGCTTGTACGAGTCCTCCATGAGAATTTTATGCATCACTATAGAAGGGTTGATTCCCTTCAAATCGGCTATCGACCACCCCAGTGCAGACTTATGTTTTCTCAAAATGCGCAACAACTTATCTAACTCCGAAGAGGATAGAGAGGCGGAGACTATTACCGGATGTGTATCGTTCTCACCCAAAAATGCATACCGCAGATGTGCAAGAAGTTCCTTCAAATCTGGAGTGACCTTCGGGATTTCCTCAATGACTACATCTCCCAAACTCTCCTTCAAACCCTTGCTTGTGTCAACCTGTGTGGCATCAAGAGACAACACATAATCCAATACATCAATTTCATCAAAATCATAATTTATACCTTGTAGGGATTGGGTGAGACATCTTTCCAAAGGATCCACAGTAGCATGTCGAGCTACTTCGAAGCGAGCACACTGCTCCACCACGTCTATGAAATGGCAAATGTGTTGCTCTTCTTGGAACTTCATCTCATTATAAATGTTGAACATCACTTAATCTTCATTAACTCGCAAAGTCAGTTCACCTCGTTGAACGTCGATCAGTGCACGACCAGTGGCCAAAAATGGTCTCCCCAAAATCAATGGAACCTCTTGATCCTCCTCTATATCCAGTACAACAAAGTCTGCCAAAAATATGAACTTGTCCACATTCACCAAAACATCTTCGATTACGCCTCGCGGATATGTAAGTGATCTGTCCGCCAATTGTAGGGTGATGGTGGATGGATTCACCTCTCCAAGACCCAGTTTCCTGAAAACAGACAAATGGATAAGATTAATGCTAGCACCAAGATCGCAAAGGGTTTTATTAAAAATAGAATCACCAATAGTACAAGGAATAGTGAAACTCCCCAGATCTTTCGATTTCTGTGGTAGCTTCCTTTGCAAAATAGCGCTGCATTCTTCTGTAAGCTTTACAGTCTCGAACTCGCCCAAATTTCTCTTTTTCGACATCACATCTTTCATGAATTTAGCATAATTCGGCATTTCCTCGAGTGCATCAGCAAACAGGATGTTAATGTGAATTTTCTTAAAAATTTCCAAGAACTTCGAAAATTGAGAATCTAGCTTCTTTTTCTGAAATCTCTGAGGGAAGGGGAGTGAATTAGGCACTAGAACCGCAGAATCAAGAGCGGGAGCAGATTTAGGCATGTCAGCCTCCGTCTGCTCGTTGATGTGCTTATCTTCTTCTTGTTTTGACTCCTTCTCAATAGGTAGATCAGAATTAGAAGGCTTCTCTTGGTGGCATGAGAGAGAAGCTTCGGACCATGATATGCGGTACCACTCCTCAATTGGATGGCTTTACAATGTTCCCTCGGATTCACCTCAGTATTACTTGGAAAATTTTCCTTCTTCTGCTGAGAGCTTATGGCGGTGGCTAAGTGTCCCATTTGGGTCTCCAATGATCTAAGGTGTGTCTCCATAGTAGACATTTTTGTGCCCAAATTGTCAATCTGTGCATCACTCCTATTCAGCCGATTCCTGCTCTCTCCAATAAACGTACCAAGTATTTCTTCGAGTGATTGTTTCTTCTCACCTACGGGTGCATTAAAGCTAGACGGATTGGAATAACCTAGATGTAGATTCAACACATTTCTATTATTTTTGTAGGAGAGATTCTCATGATTGCAAAGTCCCGGATAATAATGAGTCGGTAACTGAGTACCTCGATTGTTAAAACCCCAATTATTCACATAGTTAGCTTGCTTGGCATCGAATGTTGCAACCTCCTGAATGGCCGCCGGTGGTGTTTCGATCTATTGAGGTGTTCCACCCAAATTCATGATGGCCAGTTGTTTCAACAATGATGATATCTGAGATGCTAATGCCAAAATATGATCCAGCTTAAGAACACCGTCAACTTTCCTTGGTACTAATCTGTCAGAAGGCCATTGATAGTTGTTTGTGGCCATTTCTTCAAGAAGAAGTAATGCCTCAGTCGGAGTTTTAGCCATCAAAATGCCCCCTGCTACTTCATCTAGTATTGTCCTCGTATGCCCATTCAAACCATTGTAAAAGTATTGGATCCTCTGCCAGTCCGCATAACCATGTTTTTTCATCTTCTCAACAGATCCTCAAACCGTTCCCAAGCTTCATATAGTGGCTCAAAGTCGATCTGTTGAAATTGAGCTATCTCGCTTTTCAGTTGGAGCGTCTTGCTGGGAAGGAAAAACTTTGTCATAAATTTTTCTGTCAGATCATCCCAGCTAGTGATACTCCCAGGTGCGAACGTCTGTAACTACTGTCTGGCTTTATCCCAGAGTGAGAACGGGAAAAGCCTCAACTTAATTGCCTCATCAGACACACCATTCATCTTGATGGTGTCACAAATCTCCAAGAATGTCGCCAGATGTGTATTGGATCATCCACCGGGCTTCTCCCAAACTGATTCTGCTGAACCATGCTTATGAGGCTCAGTTTCAATTCGAACTTATTCGTATTTATGGGTTGGCTCACAATTCCTGAGTAGTTGCGGTTCATAACCGGTCGGAAGTAATCTGGATTGCCCTTTTTGGGGACTCAAGCTCTGGTGGCACATTCACAACCTGAATTCCCGCGTTCTCATTTTTCATGTCTTCTACCATTGCTCGATTCTCTGCTCGTTTTTCTGCTCTGATTGCTCGAAGTGTCCTTTCAATCTCTGGATCAAAAGGAAGCAAATTAATATCTTTGGAATCTCGCATAAACAGACAAGTTAATGAGAAACACGGAATTATTATTCCTAAACTGGTCTAGATTAGGAATAAGACTACTTGGTAACAGTATTGGTTTAAAATAGGATAAAACAATCCCCGGCAACGGTGCCAAAAACTTGATCGTAAAAGTTTTACCGCAAGCGTACGTGTCAAATTTTAGTATAGTTTTGAAAGTAGGGTTATCATTCCACAGGGATTGTTATCAAATTTTATACTAAGTACTATATGTTAGGAATTTTATTGTTTAGATTTTGATGAATGCCATGTAAAACTTAGAATAGAAAGTTGGCACCCCAATTCTTGTTTTAAAATGCATTGTAATAAATAGAGCTGGCCAAGCTGAGTTAAGTCAGCTACGCCCTAACATGCAAGAAGACAACTAAAGACTTGAAGGAAGACTCATTGCGAGACAGACACCGAGTATGGCAAAGAAGAGTAGACAGAAACTCTCTTTGGAGAAGCGGTGAGATGCAAAATGAGTGGAGCATCGATCAAGTCAACTCAAGAAAAGCCAAGTCTCAAGTTGAAGTGAAAGAGTCATCCAATGATTGGAAGGCGACTCTAAGTCACCTGGGAAAGCAAAGAAATGCAATCAAGTCGAGATAATCGTAAAGAACCGTTGCCGAAAATCAAGAGATTTACTTAAACAAGTAATATCTCCATACCACCTTTCTCGAGTGCTCGGTCCCGAAGCGTGCAAAAGGAATGAACCAATGGGAAGCACCACACCGTGTCGAACTCGAAAAGGTGAAAGAACAATTCATACGAGGAAATGGCAATTCCAAGAACGCAAGCCAACGATCGCAAGGTGACTTTCAAAAATAAGCATATCTCTTCAACGGGCAAATTTTTGAAAGTTCACTATAAAAGGCTGAGGAGTTTGTTTGAGATATACATGCATGACACACACGCGAGATATACAAGCACATCGTAAAAAAATCTGAAACATTCTCAATCCTCAAGCCTACATTACGAAGTACATCAATCCAACACTCACTGTGAAGGAAAGAGAACTTCAATCGCTTGAAGAGGAAAATATCGAAAACAAGGGGTCTACATTCCGGGAAGGATTGTAGAAAGGTTCAAGTTGAACCAATTCTTAAGCTTTTGGAGGGCTTCGTGATCAAATCCAAAGAGCTTGAGCAAGTGAGCTGTAGTAACAAGCGATTGCCCTGTGAAGAAGCCGAGTCGTGCAGAAGCCACCGAGTGATCAAGGCGTCTCATCGAGTCCCTAAGGATCAAGTCGGCTGTTGTTGTGATCAAGACTTGTATCCGGGTATTTACCACTTTGTAAACCGATCATTACTTAGTGGATTCCTCCGGGGAGTTGGAGAAGAGAGGAGTAGAAGAATTACCCCATCTTCGAACCTCTATAAAAACTTCACCGTGTCATTTACATTTCAAAGACTTAAATTCCTCGCACTTTTAATCGCTTATATCTCACGATAAATTTGCTATCCATTTGATAAGTTACAAGTACTAAATCAAGCTCTAATATCTTGCTTAATCAAACTTAAGGGTGTTAAGTCTTCCAAAAAATAAAACCACAAATGAGTTAAATAGTAGCCAACAAATGAGTTACTCCATCAACAATGCTCAAATTTGAGTCTGCTGAGAGATTAACTCTACTTGAGTGACTAATTCGATCCATCAAGGACACAAATTGTAGAATCAACTCTGAGATTTAAAAGGACTAAATCGAAAATTTGGTAAGGTTTATTCAACCCCCCTTCTAAACCTTACACTTACACCCCTTGGGACCTACAAGTGGTATCGGAGCGGTTGGTTCATTGAACCCTCCGCACTCGTTCTTGAACTAGATCTCCAAACTTTTCAAAGTCTGCCTTTAGTACTTAAACCTTCAAAACTCTTTTTTTTTAAAAGTCATTATCATGGAAGCAAATTTGACACGCATCCCTATGTTCACTATCGAAGAATTTGATGATTGGAAAATTCGTATGCGGGCTCATCTATCAAAGATTACATGATGAGATGTGGATAGTGATAGAAGATGGGCCTCTGCAAATATTAAAGGTGAACACAAATTTTGTGCGAAGAGTTGCGGTGAAGGAGAAAAGATGTTGCTCCCGGACCGATCATGGTTGAAAAACCAAGAACTGAGTGGACAAATGATGACGAGAAAAAGATACAACCTGGACAATGTAGCCAAGGACATCCTTTACAAAACCTTGGACAAAGCCATGTTCAATAAAGTCAAATCATGCAAAACGGCTAAAGAAATCGGGACAAGTTGACATTGATTTGTGAAGGCTCGTGAGCAAATCAAAGAAAACAAATTATCGGTGGCGGTACAAAATTTTGAAAACTTCAAAATGATCTCGGGAGAGAACCTGGATCAACTAGACGCTCGGTTCACAGAAATCACAAATGAGCCGTCTACACTTGGAAAGGAATATACACAGAAGAAATGTGTATGAAGATCCTAAAAAGTCTTCCAAATTGAATGGGAAATGAAGGTCATGGCACGAGACACTCCATGGACCTATCAAAGACATCCAATCATGAGTTATTCTCGGACCTCAAAGCCTACGAGTTTGAGCTAAGAAGAAAAGACCAGGAAGAGACAGCTGTACCCAAAACAACTGCTCTAATTGTCAAAGATGGGAAGAGAGCTGAGATCAAAGAGGCAATTGACCCAGAAGAAATAGCCCTGATGGTTAAAAGATTTAACAAGTTCTTTAACAAGAACTACAAGAGAGGAAAGGGTGAATCTTCCAGAAGACACTCAGCTCCCTCCAAATCAAGGGAAGATAGGCCAACCAAGAGAACAAATCATCAAAAAGTTGAGTATCAAAGGGCTGACAACTCAAGAATGGAAAGAGCTGATCAAAAGGCTGAATATCTATGTTGGAACTGTAGACAACCAGGTCACTATGCCATTGATTGCTCATATCCTGTAGTCAACAAGTACAGGGATGAAGAAGAAAGAAAGGTCTTCAGAGAAAGAAGACAAGAAAAGAAAAAGGCAATGATGGCTGCAGAGACTGCTGAGACAGCCAAGTCAAGAGAGACAACTGATTCAGAGAGCAGTGAAGCTGACTACTCAAGTGACTCTGAAGAAGAAGCCTTGATCTGCTTGATGGCCAAAGAACAAGATCAAGAAGATGAGGTACAATCTAACTCAACAAACTCAGACACTAGTGATAGTGACTGTGACACACACACTTCATCACCCACCGATCTTTATGATTCATTAGGCAAAATGATGAAAGATTTTGAACACATTAAATCCTCACACACACTATTGAACGAGGAAAACAGCCTACTCAAAAGTCAAAACTCAAAGTGACTAAGGAGCCGAGTACTCTAAGTCAAATAGCGATGAGAATGAAAGTTTAAAGGCTTGAAAATGCTAAATTAGTAGCGAAATTGCTGCTATAGAAAAGAGGGAGAATGACCTCAAAAATGTTATTGCCTCATTCACTAAGGCATCTAAATCATTGGATGATCTTATCATGAGTCAAAGAGAATGTGGAGACAAGACAGGCTTAGGATTTAACTCCTCTCAGTGCCGTGTCAAACCTCAAGAGTAATTTTGGAAAAAGGATCTTCAAGTCATGAAGAGTCCAAAAAATCCAAAACTCTAAATGTTGCACACATTCACTCCAAAGCACAATACTAAGCAAAAACTGGCCTTGGTTACAAAGGAAAAGGAAAACGGCCGATTGAGTGTCTTTGAAAGGATACGAGAAGAAATTTAGCCGAGTCCCGCAAAGAAACTCCAAACAAAAATACTCAGTAAAGAAGAAGCGAGCTACCAAAAATCCCGGAAAATCCATAAAAGAAATACATATGATGGGAATGGTAGAAAATATCCAAGCCAAGTCGATTGGAATATCATGAACCATCAAAGATAAACTTATGGAATATAAGCCCAAATGGCAAAGGCCTAGAACTCAAAGAAAGGCCATTCCAAAAGTATAAGAGCTTTCATCAAAGACACACATATGCACCTAGGCACTACACTCAAAAACACCACAATTACCTAAGGAAGGCAATTGCTAAAACACATGTACAAGCATACGATAAAAGAGACAACAGATGAACCTAGAATCCCCAAGCAATTTGCCAGGATTAATTATGATTATGGCACCGATAGATGGCAACCCCTTAGAGTCAAATCATTTGGCTATAGGTTGGTTGGATCATCTTACAATTCTAACCCCTCAGGACCTGCACAAGTATGGGTACCTAAAATTTAATTTCCTTGATTGCGGGTTCAAGGAACAAATGAGTGCCCAAGGAACCTGGTACATGGATAGTGGTCGCTCCAGGACATATGACAGAAATAAAAGAAATCAAAAATTCAAGGAAGTCAAGGAGCAAAAGTCATATTTGGAGGAAATGAAGCTCTGGTAAAATAAGAGCATTGGATCCATCAAGAGGAATGGATTAGAGATCACAGATGTTGCATATGTTGAAGGACTCAACTTCAACTTATCGAGTATCGATCGGCTGTGACAAGGGCTACAATGTTGGATTCAACATGGGTATATGCCAAATCAAAGATATTGAATCAAATGAAATGGTGTTTGCAAGGATGTAGACAAAAAATATGTATGTAGTGGATTGGTCAACCGCAACACCCAAAGACATGTCTACTAGCAAAGAGTACAAATTTGAATCAAGTTGGTCACACAAAAAGCCGAGTCACCCAATTTCAAAACACTTAACAAGTCAAAAGAAGTCATCTTGTAGAAGGACTTCCGGACTCGAGATATCTGAAGGAGAGCATATGTGATGCATGTCGAAAGGGAAAGCAAATCAAGTCGTCATTCAAAGAAAAGACATGTCCATCCTCAACAAGAATATTGCATCTACTTCATATGGATCTATTTGGCCCAAAAGAGAACCAGCCAAAGATAAGTGGAAAGAAATACACCTTGGTGGTAGTAGATGACTACTCAAGATATACATGGACAATATTCATGTGCAAGAAGAAAGAAACTCTACAAAACTACCACAAATTGATGAAGAGGATTCAAAATGAGAAAAGTCAAACCATTATCAAAATAAGATCGATAGAGGAACCGAGTTTGTCAATGGAATAATAACTCAATATTGTATTGAGAATGGTATTGGTCATGAACTATCGCCAGCAAAGGACTCTACAAAGAGAATGGAGTTGCGAGAAGAAGGAACAGAACCCTCAAAGAAGCGGAAGAACCATGTTAGTGAAGGGATTACCAAAAAGATTTTGGGTCAAGCAATCAACACACTTGCTACACCCAAAACAGATGTATGATAAATAGACGGTGACAAAGACTCCTATGAGATCTGGATCGGAAGAAAACCAAGTGTTGCATATTTCGAGAATATTTGGATGTAAATGCTTCATCCACAACAATGGCAAAGACAACCTAAAGGCTTTTGATGCTAAAGTCGATGAAGGTGTCTTCTTAGATACTCAAAAAAGCAAAGCCTACGAATACTCAACAAAAGAACTATGGTTACAGAGGAATCCATTCATGTAGTATTCGATGAGCCAAATGTAAATGGAGAAGACATTGAAGAGTCACCGATAAAAATTTGAATCATCCAACCATACGAGAAGAGTCCATATCTTTGAAGCCAAGCCGGAATCATCAATTCGAGAAGAAGATGAGATAGTCAATCTCAAAAACAAATGGAAAATTTGCGGCTAAGTGATAACGAAAGAGTGACCACACCAACACAAATTGCCAAGTCGATCAATCCGCTAACTTACTCCAACCTGATGTAAGATGGCCGAGAGACCATCCACCGTAACTTGTCATTGGAGATATAAGAGAAGGTGTCAAAACAAGATCCAACTCAACAAGAAGCTATGTTCACATGGTTCATCTCGCAAATAGAACCAAAAGATGTGTCACAAGCATTGGATGACACACATTGGATTCAAGCTATGCAAGAAGAGTCAATCGCTTTGAAAGAAATAAAGTGTGGGAATTAGTGCAAAGACCCATGCATCAAAATGTTATTGGCACCAAATGGGTATTCGAAATAAAATGAACGAGGAAGGCTGTGGGGTAAGAAACAAAGCACGATTGGTAGCCAAAGGATATTGCCAAGAAGAAGGATAGATTTTGATGAAACATTTGCCCTGTAGCAAGATTGGAAGCTATAAGGATGTTTCTTGCCTATGCAGACTCACAAGAATTTCATTGTATATCAGATGGATGTAAAAAGTGCATTCCTAAATGGTTTATTGGAAGAAGAAGTGTATGTTGAACAACCTCCGGATTTGAGCAGAAGACTCTTGGAGACAAGGTATACAAACTCAAGAAAGCCTTGTATGGTTTGAAACAGGCACCCAGAGCATGGTATGATACCCTGTCACAATTCCTAACGAAAATGGATTCACAAAAGGAAAAGTAGATAGAACACTTTTCAGAATTCAAGACAAGAAGAGTATCTTTGCTTGTTCAAATATATGTGGATGACATTATTTTTGGATCCACTAACAAAGAGTCATGTGTGAAAAATTTCAAACCTCATGCAAAGTAAATTTGAAATGAGCATGATGGGAGAGTCGACATTCTTCCTTGGACTCCAAGTGAAACAAATTGAAGGATGGAACCTTCATAAGTCAAACAAAATACACCAGAGATTTAATGAAAAAGTTTGGTATGGAGGAGAAGTCTTCAGAAAAATACCAATGAACACATCAATCAAAATGGACATGGATGCGGATGGCAAGCACAGAGATCAAACAAGATACTGAGCACTTATTGGATCATTGCTCTATCTCACAAAGCGGGCCGACATCACCTTTGTTTGTAGGTGTATGTGCAAGATTTCAATCTGCTCCAAAAGATAGCCACATGACAAAGACTAAGAGAATATTGAGATACTTGAAAGGAAGCCAAGAAGTAGGTCTATGGTATCCAAAGGAAGGTGGATTCAAGCTAATTGGCTACTCGGTTCTCGACTATCTTGGATGCAGAGTGGACAGAAGAGCACTTCGTGCACATGTCAAATGCTAGGAAACAGACTAATTTCCTGGTTTAGCAAGAAGAAAACTCAATAGCCACCTCTACACAAATGAGGCGGAATACATAGTCAAGGCAAACAAGTAGCCCAAGTCCTATGGATGAGACAACAAAGAGACTATGAAGTTGAAGAAAAAGAAATTCCAATCATGTGTGATAACACAAGTGCAATTGCAATCACTCAAAATCTGTGTTGCACTCAAGAACAAAACATATTGATGTCGATATCACTTCATAAGAGATCATGTTGAAAAGGACATTATCTTGGAATATATCTCAACCGATAAACAACTAGCCGACATCTTCACAAAACCATTATGTGAGTCAAGATTTGAAGAACTCAAACATGAGTTGGGGTTAATTGAGTGAGTGACACTCGATTTAATCAAAGAAGAGAAATGGAACAGAAAAAGGTGAAAAAGAGCAAAACAAAATCATTTCAAGAAATCACCAGACGGAAGAAACTGACTACACGAGTCACCGATAGCCGAGTCGCTAAGAGAATCGTGAGAAGTAGAGTTAAATCGCCTAAGAGATAAGCTGAATAACTTATGAGCAAAGTGACAAAAACGCAAATCGTTTGACTAAGCGGGAATGTTTTAAGGAATACGTCAAAGATAATGATGATGTGTACGAGACAAAAAGCCGCACACCAAGCTTATGATTGGATATAAATCTTTGCCGCATTAAATACGAGACATGAAATGCTCAATAGGCGTCACGAAATCCAAGCCGTTGATTTCGATCACGATTCAAAACCACCCGCACGCCCTTTCATAAACCATATTTAAACCATTTTCGTCCGTTTCTCTCTCACACTTCTAAAAACTGTTCATCTCTTTCTCTCAAAAGCAAAGGCAAAATACTCTCGAAACCCTATCAATCTTCAAATCATTTTCTCGAGTTTTTCTTTGAAATAATCCCGAGAAATGGCACCAACTTATGACTTTACCAAGTTAGGAAAGCAAATCCACACCCCGCTCTACGGTGGATTTTGAAATGATGAAACAGGGGTCCGACGACACCTTGGTGAAGAAAATCGAGAAGTTGGAAACGTCCGGACTAAAACCATTTCTAACGTTAGAATATCCGATGACCTATGTGGAGGAGGTCGCACAATTCTACGTGAATGCCGAGATTCACGATGAAGGAATCAAGTCATCTGCTCACGGAAAGCGGTGACTATCACCGCCAAGGATTTGGTGAACATTGCTCACTACCCGTAAGGAGCATCCGAGATTAAAGAAGCTGATGTAAACTTGGGTGACGCATGGAAAGAAATAGCCAAGTCCGACTTTGCCGATAAAATAATATACACAAAGAAACAATAGATATTTGAAGGAGGATTATCACAAGTTGTTGGACATAGTTGCCAAATGTATCGACATCAAATTTGGCGACTTTGACCAATTGTCAAAAACAAAGCTGATTGTAATGGCTACAATCATCGAAGAAAAGAAGATAAATTGGGCTGAGTTTGTCTCACAGCAGACTCGCGAACGTGGGGAACAAGTCCTTCAAAGAAGATGGTTCATTTGGAGGATCCCTAGGATATGGCCTGTGATTGGCGGCTATCGGAGGTGAAAGGAGTCCCTCTTAGACATGGGAAGGCATTCCATGTTAACAAGAGGATGTTCGAGCAAACCTCTCTCGGCGCACAAGAGAGCTTACGCCAAGAGAGTCGACACACGGTGAGGGGGAATCACCACCCCAAAGATACAAAAAGTTTCCTCTCGGCCAAGAAGAAAGCCCCCAGCTGACCCAAAGATCTCGCCCTGCAAAGAAAGAAAAAAACCAAACATGCTCCCGCCCCTGCAGCCAGTCACCGCCCCCCAGCCGTGTCTCCCGCCACTGCAGCAGCCGGCGAGAAGGACTCACAAATACCTTCTCCGATCGTCAAGAAGAGGAGAACGAGAAGCCACGACGGCCAGCTCCTCGTAAAAGACACCAAAGACCGCCCCACCGCCAAGACTCGAGAGGACAACATCTCGAACTGAAATTCCCCGTACAAACCAGAGACGAAGAAGAATAGTCAAGCGATCCGAATCGGAGAAACCAAATGAGTCGGTTACTCGGCCTAGCACAAATACCGGAGACTACTGGAGAAGTAGAGTCTCCAAATGTAGTTGATGAAACAAATAAGTCTGTGAAGGCGATCAGTGAGAGGCAACTCCGAAGACACACAGTAGCTCACACAGCTGAAGCACAAGAAGAACTCCGCGGAGCGGATAGTGATGTAATGATCATATCTCCACCTTACCCGGACATCCAAAATCGTCATGGCGTGAGTGGAGGAAATGGAAGTTAAGTAAGTCAATGGAACAGTTCCAACGGCCTGAGTTCATAGAAGAAGAAGAGGAACTGCTAAATTTCCTTGACTAACTATCGTGTGCTCCCAAAGACTTGATGAAGACAATGCTTAGACATCCTGCAGATTTACAAGGAAAAGGAGAGAGAAAAGCAAGCCGAGGAAGGCCGAGGAACGTGAAAAGGCAAGCATCCGCCTATCTCGGCACCACGTACACACACATCCTCTCCTTGATGTCTTCTCGGACAATGAGGATCCGAGAATGCCGCCGCTACGTAAGAGTTGCAAATGCAGCAAGCATTGCACGAATCAAGAATCCTTCACGAGCAAAGATTGATGGAGGGACCAGAGAGTCATCCGAACACAAATGAAATTGATCCAATGGGAGTGGTTCAAAGAAATCGCCAATGTTGTTGCCGCTACCACTTCCCACTCACTCGAGAAGAAGGCAATAAGGAAATGGCGATGAAATCGGCTAGTGGGGACCCCGGTCGAGCCAACCCCTATTGAAGGTGTGCTACCACCGCCCCAACTACTGAACAATCAATCGAAATAGCCGGGAGTTTGGAGACGAGTGACCCCATTCCAAGTCACTCACCGGTGCGCCACCGAGGGGAAACTCCATCCACTGCAGCAAGGTCGGAGGATGCTTTGCAGATGACTCCACAACGAATCAAGGAGGCGAAGAAGAGAAATTACAATCACAAGAAGAACAAAGAAGTTGCCATCAACGAAGCTCAAACGATTGAGACTGTCTCTGGTGAGAGGTGCCAACCGCTCTGGGGCTAATGACGCCACTGCCGATGCGGTCGAGGCACGAGGAAGGAATGTACCCGGGAGTTAACACTGCTGGCGATGAAAGTGCAATCCATGGGGTTGAGACTCCAATGGATGCCACTTTCAGAAGACCCTAAGACAGTGACACTGTCGAAAGGAGGACTAAAACCTCGCAGCAGAGAGACTGCTTGGAGGAAATGAAGGCCCATGGGAGGTTGAGACTTCCCGGGGTAAAGAAGGCTGAAGTAGAGAACATCCCTCCCGCTATCATCGACCCATCTGAGAAGGAGATCGGCGCACTTCATGATTCCCAAGACAACCCGATGTCACTTTTCCGGGATCGGAAGGCGAAGAAGAAGTCGAGTCATCCCCATGACAAATCCAAAAGACTCACCAGGGATGTTCCAAGCACGAGCAAGTCGATCCCAAGTCGATTCCAAGCACGCTATCACGCACCAGCTCCTGTTTTTCACTCGTGCACCATTGTTCCAAACCGATTTTGATTTTGACGTTGTATGGCCATCACCGCAATGCGAAGAATCACCGGAAGTTCGAGAAGTGTTCAAGGCACTCTTTGCTTGAGGTTGAACGGATGGAGAGGCATCGCCTCTTTGGACATGCGATCGACAACAGAGATGCCAACCTTACGGCCGACTTGAGAGGCATCACATCGAGGATAAGGGAATGGTGGCAACAAAGAAGAATCAATGTGTGTGGAACAGGTGAGATACTTCAGGACATTGTTCAACAAGTCACTTGGTGTGGAGAGTCAAAATGCCGATGCAAAAACGAAGCCGAGAGAAACATATTGAGCACATGCATGAAGCTCATACTTTGCGAGATAAAGCTACTGCGTGAGCAAAATACGAATGATCTACAGCGTTTGGAAGAACACATGACTAGAAAATTCAGCCTTCTCATGGCCGAGATGAAGCCGATCTCGTGAGTCCAACGCTACTCGATCCGACCTCGGCCGCTTACAACGCAGCCAGACTTGAAGTAGAACTCGACTATCCGCAGCTCGACTTCATGCTTGCCAAAGATGTTCCCTGGGGTTCCTCTATCCTTTGATGATGCCAAAAAGGGGAAGAGGAATACCTTAAAGCAAAAAATCAAGTGAAAAGAAAGGAGCAGCGGTGAGAAGGGAAAATCACCGAGGAAATTTTGAAACAAAAGAAAGGAAAATCTGAGGGGAAGGATCAAAAGATGTGACCTTGATGATTGCACAAACCCTCAACAAGGTCCCGTCACACGGTGACATTATAAGCGAGAAACTCCCCTGTGACTCGCCACTTCAACACTCTGTTGCATCTATGGTGAAAAGAGAAAAATAATTGAAGCGGGGATGAAGGAAGTGGAAGGAAGAATGGATGCCCGAGTTATGAACATCTTGAAAGAACATGGAGGCATTCCAAAGAGACGAGACACCTATGCCATCTCGGATGTCGGGACAGAGCCACGATCGGTCGATGAATTTAAAACGCTCGAATCTGGGGATACTTTGCAAATATGTCTATGGCTCAAGCTTGGGACTTGTCTTGGGAAAAGGGTCTCACGTTATGTGAAGAAGGCCGACAGCAAGAGACTTCCTGATCACTCTGCTTTGTCACTCCGCCGGTCACTCACCGAAAGAAGAAGACCCCAAAGACAAGATATCGCCAAGAGGTAGAGGAAGAAGCGATAGTGGAGGAAGAAGCTTGACACTAGGCCTCGCCCAAGAATATTGAATACGTAGATCCAGGAAAGAAAGGAGGGATCTCTCAAATGGGCTTGACCAAGTGGCAAATTTGAAAGTGGCTAAAACTAACGCCGAGTATGCAAAAAGAATAGAAGAAGAAAACAAGAGACAAACTCGGCTATGGCGGGAGAGAGACAGAAAGAATAAGAAAAGATGAAGGCCCGAGGAAGGCATATGAAAAGAAAAAGAAGGCAAATTGACGACGAGAAGAAGAGAAGAAGAAAGAAGATGTTGAACAAGATGAAAGAAGGAGACAAGGAGATGAAGTGTTGTTGTCCAACCCTTCATGTATTTTATTATGTAAATACATACAATGTAAGTCTTCGTAATAAAGCTATAAATTCTTTATTTTCGGTGTAGACAAATATGTGCTCTAATACACCTTGTAAATAGTTGTGTAAAAGAACAGAATGATATGATCAATAAACAGATCTATTCTCATGCATACATTCTATGTCAATACACTATCTGTATGTATCTTTCTTTGTTTGCATTTTTGAATGATTTAAGTTTTGGCATCATCAAAAAGGGGGAAATTGTTAGGAATTTTATTGTTTAGATTTTGATGAATGCCATGTAAAACTTAGAATAGAAAGTTGGCACCCCATTCTTGTTTTAAAATGCATTGTAATAAATAGAGTGGCCAAGCCGAGTTAAGTCACTACGCCCTAACATGCAAGAAGACAACTAAAGACTTGAAGGAAGACTCACTGCTGCGAGACAAATGAGTATGGCAAAGAAGAGTAGACAGAACTCTATCGGAGAAGCGGTGAGATGCACTGAGTGGAGCATCACCAAGTCAACTCAAGAAAAGCCAAGTCTCAAGTTGAAGTGACAAGAGTCATCCAATGATTGGAAGGCGACTCTAAGTCACCTGGGGAAAGCAAAGAAATGCAGTCAAGTCGAGATAACCGTAAAAGAACCATTGCCGTAAATCAAGAGATTTACTTAAACAAGTAATATCTCCATACCACCTTTCTCGAGTGCTCGGTCCCGAAGCGTGCAAAAGGAATGAACCAATGGGAAGCACCACACCGTGTCGAACTCGAAAAGGTGAAAGAACAATTCATACGAGGAAATGGCAATTCCAAGAACGCAAAGCCAACGATCGCAAGGTGACTTTCAAAAATAAGCCTATCTCTTCAACGGGCAAATTTTTGAAAGTTCACTATAAAAGGCCGAGGAGTTTGTTTGAGATATACATGCATGACACACACGCGAGATATACAAGCACATCGAAAAATCAAACATTCTCAATCCTCAAGCTACATTACGAAGTACATCAATCCAACACTCACCCGTGAAGGAAAGAGAACTTCAATCGGTTGAAGAGGAAAATATCGAAAACAAGGGGGTCTACATTCCGGAAGGATTGTAGAAAGGTTCAAGGTTGAACCAAGTCTTAAGCTTTTGGAGGGCTTCGTGATCAAATCCAAAGAGCTTGAGCAAGTGAGTCAGTAGTAACAAGCGTTTGCCTGTGAAGAAAGGCCGAGTCGTTTGAGAAGCTTTGGTGAGTGATCAAGCGTCTCAGATCGAGTCCCTAAGGATCAAGTCGGCCGTTGTGATCAAGACTTGTATCCGGACTATTACCACTTTGTAAACTGATCATTACTTAGTGGATTCCTCCAGGAGTTGGAGAAGAGAGGAGTAGAAGAATTACCCCATCTTCGAACCTCTATAAAAACTTCAACATGTCATTTACATTTCAAAGACTTAAATTCTGCACTTTTAATCGCTTATATCTCCCGATAAATTTGCTATCCATTTGATAATTTATAAGTACTAAATCAAGCTCTAAAATCTTGCTTAATCAAACTTAAGGGTGTTAAGTCTTCCGCTGAAAATAAAACCACAAATTGAGTTACATTATTGCCAACAATTGAGTTACTCCATCAATACCAAATTTAGTGCTGAGAGATTAACTCTAATTGAGTGACTAATTCGATTGTCCATCAAGGACACAATTTGTAGAATCAACTCTGTAGATTTAAAAGGACTAAATCGAAAATTTGGTAAGGTTTATTCAACCCCCCTTCTAAACCTTACACTTACACCCTTGGGACCTACACTATAATTAAAATAGCTTAATTCTATCTAGAAATCAAAAAGAGAAGAGTGTTTATTAAACTAAAAAGAAAACTAAAATTAAACTAACAAATTGGTTCAGACAATTAATCAAACACTTAAGATATGAATTCTAGAGGGTTGATTTCACCTAGTTATCCCCTATGTTCTCAATCCAATTTATTAGTCACAAGTTATTAATCTATAAGCCAATATTCCTACCGTTTATCATTCCTCTCTCGAGTGCCAAGTGATTCTCGGTTCCAATCCTGATTTTGATATCTCTATAAAAATCATAAATTAAACCCTAATATGCTCGATGAATATTCTATCACAGGCTTCAAAAGATTCACAAACCTCTCAGTTCTATTAAATCCTAGGTTGTGCTATTCTATGGCCATGCGTTCAATTACCTCTCTCGGGTGTCAAATCAAACACGCCAAACAATATAAACTATCGATCAGATAATTTAGATGCAATCAAGTCAAATAGCAAAAATAGATTAATTAACATGCGAATTTCATAAACTGGAAATCAAAACATAGGTTCAAACGTAAGCTACATCAATTCCCTTGAAATATGGTTTTAGCTCATAATGAATGTACAAAACTCATAAAGAAATAAGTATAGATCTCAAGAATTGACGAAGAAAAACAAAGAAAGAATTGAGAAGAGAAGAGAAGAAATTCTCTCTGTGTCCAGACGAGAAGTGACTTCAATTGCCATCCCGAATCCTAGCTTTGTGTCTCTTGCCTTGCGTTGTGCTCAAAATAATCTCTGACCCTTGTTACGTACGCCCCATTTATGTATTTATAGGTCAAAAACCTCAAAATCACGTCAAAAAGGCCATAAAAATATTCATCCCATGTTTTAGCCGGACGCCGCGCGCTACGGTCCTTGAAATCGCGCGATGGTGCGTGCATTGACACTTTCTTTCTCTGTCCATTTTACCCAAGGCGCTGCACAATAAGCTAAAAGACCCATCCGCTGCACATATCGCGCGCTTCGGCCCCTGACATGGGCGTTGCAGCGCGCGCTGAACGTCGTCCCTGTTGCAGGCTGGCGCGCTGCAATGCGCCCTAGTTGGTGTTGTCGCGCACCTGCCATGTGGCGATGTACCATTTCCAACCCCCGCGCTGCAGTGCTCGATCTTGAACATTCTTTTTCTACTTTTCAACTTCTAAAATGCGCTTTTCACCTTTTAAACATGTTTTTCATCGTTCTTTATCAATTTCGGCTACCAAGACCAGTCCCGACTCTCAAGTGACAACTAATTACATGAATTCGACTCAACGACACTAAAAATACCCGAAAACAACACAAAATCCTAGTCTGGAATACTCAATACATTGGTACATAACCAACTTAACAGTGTGATTCACTTATATTATACTTTGTTCATTTGAGTTAATGTTTTCGGTATATTGATTTGAAATCTATTCCTCATCAGGCAATCGAGAGATTTATGGTGAAAAAAACAGTTATAAGTGAAAAGAGTTGCATGCAATCCTAGATATAGGATGACATAAATCTTCTGGATTAGGGTCAAACCTAATATGAGAATTCATAAATCGCTATAATGCAATCTTGGGGTTTTAACTAGAAAGAGATTTCAATTAATCAACTTGAGATTATGAGTTTTTCACCTTAAAAAAGGGTTTAATTTAAATCGGGAATTTCTACGGTCCCTGAAACATGAGATTTTATTAAAAGATGATGGTTTTTGCTTAAGGGCTTATGATTATATTTTTTTCTTGTTAAATCACAAAAACATTCATTCAAACACATTTCTAGCTCTTGATTTCTTATTGTACAATCTCCTTTTATTTGATCTATTGTAAGTTGTTGATTATTTTAAATTCTTTATTTTCCCTATTTATCCAACAAAACCTTGAAAATTGCTAGATTAGATAACAAAAAGACGGTAATTACTAGTAATTATAATCCTCGTGGGAATGACACTCGGTACTCAATAATCTACACTATAAAACAATAGGTGCACTTGCATGAGTTTTTTAAGTATCTTTTGAGCCATCAGTTTCCATACTCAAATTTATCCCATTGGCTCATCACTTTGACGCACTGTTTAGTTTTTTTCGGTAAATTAGAATTTATGGAACTGACCTCCAATCCCATTTTCAACATCTTCTCACAATCCGGATGTTCCAACCACATTCGTCCAAACCTAAAAATACAAGTTTTCTTCTGACGTGCTTTGTTATTGGCGATGGAGATTGTGGTGAATTTGGTCAACAGTGGGTTATCATCTGAGTTAATCCAGATGAGATGAGTATTGCGATGATACACAAAGTTATTGATCTAAGCTTCATTAGCAAAAGAAATGTCTAATCTTTCTTTTATATTATACGGCTCCTCTTTCATATCCATCCAAGTGAATCGAGGTCCAATGAAACCCAAATCATTTAAGTCATAGTTATCAATAATGTGTCTAAAGTCATCAATCGACGAGTCCATTATGAATTTTCCACTTTTTTCTTGAAAGACCACATAATCTCATTAAAATCACCAATCCATAACCCTGGCACATCACACCCAAGTTCACTTCTTGAATTAATTTCCAAGTTTTCCATTTTTGTCCATTCTCAGGCCAACCGTACATTCCTATATTAGATCCAAGACGTATTATTGCTAAAGTTCTTAATCTTACAGGAAGTATGGTTGCTTGAGTAAGATACCAGATCTACTTGCAATGAATTATTCCACAATCAATTGGGAAACAACCTGAAAAATCCTCTTTTCAAAAATTTATCCGGTTAATTTGGCAACCCCTCATCTTCATCTTGTAGGTCCCAAGGGTTGAGTAATAAGGTTTAGAAGGGGGGGTTGAATAAATCTTACCAAATTTTTGATTTAGTCCTTCTAAACATATTCAGAGTTTTTAATACAAATCAGCTTAGTCCTTGAGGGACAGCTAGGTTTGATAACTCAGCAAAGTTACCCACTCAACAGACTCGACTGAGTTGTTGATAGTATAACTCAGCTGGTATCAGCTAACACTTAAAATAATAGTTGATTTGCTTTTTTTTCCTTTCAGCGGAAGACATTTCGCCCTTGTTATTTTAAACTTATTTTACAACACTTGTTTTAGCAATAGTTATTATCAATTGAGTTCAGCAATTATAACTTAACAGCAGATATGAAAGATATGCAAGAAATTAAAATATTATAAGTAAATAAGACACCAACAAATTTTATAGTGGTTCGAGGATGAGGTAATTCCTCGAATCCACTCTTCTCCAACTGCTGGAGGAATCCACCATGTAACAAGATCTTAGTTACAAAGCGGCAACAGTCCGAGTCAGCTTCAATCACACAACCAGTTGCTCCTGGGACTCAACTTCTTCACAAAACAGCTGTCTTGCTACTTTATCTCCTTCAAACTCTTGGATTGGATCACACATCATTCCAACGAGTCCAAATCCTCTAGTTCATACTTGAACCTTACTACTTCTCCTTCAACCTTGGAGAGTAGACCCCTTTTGTTCTTTAAACAAATTTCCTCTTCAACTGATGAAGTATTCTTTCCTTCAAAGAATATGTTGGATTGAGTTGCTTCGAATTTTGGCTTAAGGATATATTTGAAAACTTGAGAGTATTTGTAGGTTATTGCTTGTATGCTTGTAATGAACTCGGTAACCTTCTCTCACTTGCTCCCTCAGCCTTTTATAGTGCAGATTTGATATTTTGTTCGTTGAAGAGATAGACATACATTTCAAATCTCACTCGTAGGTTGTTGGCTTGTCTTATCTTTGCAGCATTAATGAGGATCGTACCATGAATTCAATGCTCTGCAGCTTTTCCTTAGTCTCTCCAGGTTTTCAGGTGCATCTCATTGGTTCCTTGCTTTTTGCACTCTTTCAGCAAAACAACTTTATTGTTGGCAGCCTAACACATGCCTATTTCCAGCAAAACCTTGACTTGTGTTGACAACAGATCTCTTTCAACTTTCTTCAAGTCTTGTATGTTGCTTACCCCTTTGACATTCGATTCCATTCATTTCGGAATGATTTAGCTGTTAGTCAGCTGATTGAGATAGCCTTTCTGTGACTTGACTGATACTTCTCTTGGCCTCACACAGCTGAGTCTTCTCTTCAATCTTCAGTTGACTCTTGTAATCTTCAACTTAGCTGACTCCAACTCAGCTTATTCTGCCTTATCTATTACAAGTTGAATTACATAACAAATAAGGTGCCAACTTTCTAATCTAAGTTTTACATGGTATCATCAAAATCTAAACATAAATTTTCCTAACACATCTCCATTAGCAAGACTATGTCTGGATTTTTAGATTGTAGGAACTTTCTAAATGCATAAATGTTGAAGTTACATGATTAGTTAGTTTAGTTAGAGAGTTGTCATTTTACTGATGAATAAAATCCTTCCTTTCTCTCTCTTCAATTTCTGGTATTTTTCTTAGCATAAATACATGGTTGCTTGGTTTCTTCATGGTATGAAGCCAAAGGTTCTTCTCAATTGATTTGATCTTGACGCGATGACACACAACTTGGAATGTTTTAGCTGGTGGAGGTAACGATGAAGGTGATACAAGAAACAAAGATATAATTGATGGATCCAGCAATAATCGAGTTCATCGGAATGATGACATGTTCATGTTGCACAATTCCAATAATACTGGTATGGTGTTAGTTACTACACCATTGACAGACACAAATTACCTATCATGGAGCAGAGCTATGATAATAGCTTTGGGCGCGAAAATAAAACTAGGATTTGTGAATAGGAGCTTACCTCAACCTGAGCTTGATTCCCCTGAGTATGAGCAACGGAGGAAGATAGACTACATGATATACAGTTGGATTTTAAATTCATTGTGCAAGGATTTAGTAGAGGCATTTTTGTATGTAGATTCAGCTAAAGCACTATGCGATGAGATCGAACAGAGATATGGCCAAGGTAATGGTCCTATGCTCTATCAGTTGCAGAAGGAGATCGCCACAATGAAGCAAGTAATATCTTTGTTGCGATCCTATTTTACAAAGCTGAAACGTATTTGGGATGAATATGCTAGTTTTGTGATTTTACCTGTAATATCCCGGTTTTTTTAATGAGATATCAATATCAATTATAATATTTTTATTATGAGTATTATTTAATATGATTTTTCCGGAATTATTTATCATTCACAATTCTATATGTCTTAGAATTCTAGGCCTCACGAGTCTCCTTGTACCGGTAGAATTCATATTTGGATTGAGATAAAGGTTCCCAATTAGATTAGAATTTGGAGTACTTTTGGAGTCTTAGTATACATTATAAATAGACCCTCACCATTACCAATTTCCACATCAAAATTTCACCAGCTTTTCAGATTTCTCGGGTAGCCAACCCATCAACCATCCAAAAGAAAGAAAGAAAGAAAGAGAGAGAGATTGCATGAGGAGATAGAAGACGAGAGAGAGAGAGAGAGAGAGAGAGAGAGAGAGACGTGAGAAACATATGAGAATTGAGAGAATTGGGCTTTTTTTGGGCTTGGTGATTAAGGAATTATTTGAGATATATTTGAGAGACATGAGCTTGGGATTTGAAATCAAATTTTAGGATTTGGAGAAACTGAGAAAGAGAAAAATATGGGGCAATTGTAGGTTGATTCTTTTAGTGAGGTGCAGAGGGAAATTTGGAAAAGGAAGAAAACAAAAAAATAAGGGATAGAGAGATGAGATAGAGATAGAGGACGAGAGATGTGGGGCCAAATTGATGCAATTGGAGTTTTATTTGAGGATTGAACTAAGGTTTAACCATTTGAGGGTTTAATTGATTTTAGCAAATCGGAGAAGATGACCCATTGACAGTTTTGACCAACCTTCAACCAAACACGGAGAACACGAGTCCTAGGATTCAGAGTTGCTTTCCACATTTTCTTTAAACTACAAATTGAGGTGGGAATTTCTATTTGTCTTTTATAAATTGTACGTTAAATTGTTACTGAAGCATGATGCATGTCTCAGAAATAGAATGGCCTTCGGGCTACCAGAATGGCCTTCGGGCTACCAGAATCAGAATGGCCTATGGGCTTCCAAAAACAGAATAGCCTTCGGGCTATGTACCTTATGGTACTCCAGAACATAATATTACATGTGTGTGATTGATGCATTGATAATTTACATACATATTTATTTTAGAAGAATTATTTTTCCCACTGAGCGAGTTGAAAACTCATCCCACGTTTAAAAATATTTTTCAGGTTAAGGAGCTTGGCGAAGGCATGAGGCGGTGGATGTAGATGCTAGAAGTTATTTTATTATTTCTTTCATATTTTTTTAGAGTCAAATATTTTATTTGAAGAGTCAAACTAGTTTATTTAGAATTTTTAATGTCATCGTACCTTAAAATTTAGATTTCTGACAATTATTTATACAATTATTAGAATTTTATTAAATATTTTATTTTATTAAGTCAATTTCCATGGATCATGGTCTTATTACATATTTACTTTAAAAGTTAGAAAAATTGGGGCGTTACATTAACTCTTTGTACTTGTGGATCTAGTAGAAAACCAGCTGAAATTGAGACCAACACTAAATTGTTACAATTCATTATGGGATTGAATGATAGCTATGAGAATATAAAGTAGGGTAACGAATTGTAACGAGGCACGAGCGAACGAGGTTGTTCGTGTTCGTTCATTTATTTTAAAAGGTTGTTTGTGTTTGTTTGTTTAATAATTGAACATGTTCACGAACATTCACGAACGGTTCACGAACATGGTCATTAATTGTTCATGAACAACTATATGAACATGTGTATAAAAAAGTTAAATACACCTTATTCATGAACATTCAACTCAAAATAAATGAACATTATGATGATTGCAAATGTAAATAGGTTGTAATATTAAACTAAAATAAGCTTATTTTTCATAATAAAATAATGAATATTAAGCAATAAATGTATAATTAATAATTAAAAATGAATAATAAACAAACATCAAACGGACACTAAATGAACATGTTCGTGAATAGTTCATGAACATAAACAAACAAATTTTCTTGTTCGTTTATGTTTATTAATCTTAATAAACGAACATAAACGAACGCTAACCGAGCTCGTTCACAAGCTATTTGTCGAAAGCTCTGTTCATTTACAGCTCTACATACGCTGCCAGATCTTACTCACAGATCCTCTACCTTCAGTTAACAAAGCATATTATATGATTCAACGTGTAGAGAAACAGAGAATGGTGCCAAACTTATTTCCTGATTCAATGGATGCTGCTGCTATGTTTACTAGAGCACCTAATGGTAGTAGAGGAACAATTAGTAGGGGAGGTCACACAGGTTGGATAGTTGGCAGAGGAAGGGGACAAGTCAGGTTATCTAAGAAAGACAAGGCTAAGCTCTTTTGTGAGCACTGTCAGATTAATGACCATGCTATACGAAGTTGTTTTAAATTGCATGGTTTTCCGGAGTGGTACGAAGAATTTAAGGAGAAGAGATAGGAGGGAGACATTTAGCTAATATGGCAGATACTTATCCAGGAAAGCTGGATTCAGTTGTTGACACAAAAAAAGAGATTCCTCTCAGTGATATATCCAACCTTATTCAGCAGGAGATAGCCAAATTCATGAGTACTAAGATGCACTCAGGATTTCATGAAGATGTAGCAGTTTCAATGAACCATGCGCACTTTGCTGATAGTGCAGGTACATTTATGCACCACATATCTGACTATGCTTTGACTAGTATTGAGACATATGTGTGCACATCCCACTCAAGTCACCAACATTATCACTTTACCTGCTCCGCTTTCCATAATTCTTCCTGATGGCACAACTACTCTTGTATCATAGAGTGGTCAAGTTCAACTTATAGATACTTTGCTTCTTTACGATGTTCTTGTTGTTCCCAAGTTTAAATATAATTTATTATATGTTGCTTAGCTTATCCAACAATCCAACCTCACTTGTAGCTTTTTTCCTTCTCATTACCTCCTATAAGGCCAGGTGACTAAACAAGTTTTGGCAACTGGAGAGGTGATTGGGAGACTCGATATCTTGCATCACAACATACTCACCATGTCTCAGCTTCCCTCTCAGCAGCTGCAGTCTCTTTTGACACATGGAACTTGAGGCTTGGTCATGTTTCACCTTCTATCTTTTTCAAACCACTCTGTAACTCTACTCTTAAGCAACAGATCTCTGAATGTACTGTGTGCCATAATGCCAAATAGCCTAGATTGTATTTTTCTCTCAGTCACAGCCATGCTGCAAATTTGTTTGAACTTATAGTAGGTCCCAAGGGGTGTGAGTGTAAGGTTTAGAAGGGGTGGTTGAATAAACCTTACCAACTTTTTGATTTAGTCCTTTTAAAATGTTCGAGTTAATATTTCATAATGAGTCCTTAATGGACAAAAGTTAGTTAGTTAATCAAAGAGTTAGTCACTCAACGCACTGACTGAGCCGTTGATAGAATAACTCACTATTTTGACTAAAGATTTAACTCGATTGTGATATATTTTCAGCGGAAGACTTAACACCCTTGAATTTGGTTAAGTTTGTTTTAATACTTGGTTTTAGCACCTTGTTGATTATCAATTGGATAGCAAATTTATCGTGAGATATTAAAGTAATATGCGTAAATTGAAATCTTTGAAATGTAAATGACACAATAAGTTTTTATAGAGGTTCAAGATGGGGTAATTCTTCTACTCCTCTCTTCTCCAACTCCCGTAGGAATCCACTAAGTATTGATCAAGATACAAAGTGGTTAACAGTCCCGATACAAAGTCTTGATCACACAAACTTGATCCTTTGGGACTCGATCTGAGATGCCTTGGTCGCACAATAAATACGACTCGAGCTTCTTCACAGGCGGCTGCCTTGCTACTACTACCCACTTGCTCAAGCTTCTTGGATTTGATCACGAAGCCCTCCAAACACTTGAGACTGGTTCGACCTTGAACCTTCCTACAATCCTCCGTGGAATGTAGACCCTTGATTCTTCAAATGTTTCCTCTTCAACTGATAGAAGTTGTCTTTCCTTCACAATTGAGTGTTGGATTGATTTCCTTCGTAATGTAGGCTTGAGGATTGAATTTAAATGACTTGAGAATATTTTTGGTTACATTCGAATGTTAGCTTGAATGTTCGTGGTTCGGGTAACCTTCTCTCGAGTGATTCCTCGCCTTTTATAGTGATCTTTCAAAAATTTGCCCGTTGAAGAGATAGGCTTTTTTAAAAAGACACTTGTGGTTGTTGGCTTGTCTTGTTGCGTCCTTGGAATTGCCACTTCCTCGTATGAATGATTCTTCACTTTTTCGAGTTCTAACACAAAAAGTCTTCCCATTGGTTTATTCCTTTTGCACGCTTCGGGGATCGAGCACTTCAAGAAATGCGAGATGGAATATAACTTGTTTAAGTAATTTCCTTGACTTCTGTGCAACGGATCTCTTTCGATTATCTCGACTTGATTTGCATTTTCTTAACTTCCCCAGGTGACTTCGAGTCGCCTTCCAATCATTGGATAACTCTTCTCACTTCAACTTGAGACTTGGTTGTCTTGAGTTGACTTGACCGATACTTCACTCACCGTATCTCGCTTGTACCTTGATCGAGTTCCTGTCTTCTCTTATTTGCCACACTCACCGCCTCGCGTGAGTCTTCCTTCAAGTCTCCGGTTGTCTTCTTGCATGTTCGAGCATAGTGACTTGACTCGGCTCGACCCGCCCTATCTATTATAATGCAATTTACAACAAAAATGGGGTGCCAACTTTCTATTCTAAATTTTACATGGCATTCATCAAAATCTAAAAATAATTTCCCAACAATTTCCCCCTTTTTGATGATGCCAAAACTTAAAACATTCATACAATAAAGTAACAGCAAAGATACGTACAGACAATGTAGAATCACAGAATGTATGCGTAGAATCAATCTTTTATTGATCATAACATTCTTGTTCTTTACATAGATGTTTACAAAGTGTATCAGAGCTTAAATAGAACTTAGAGTAACTATGTTGTTCTATATCTACACAAGTATAGAAATTGTACGATTTTATTCGATGTACAGAAGACTTACATAAAAATGTATTTACATAGTAAAATACATGAAGGGGTGGCAAGACAACACTTCATCTCCTTCGCTTCCTTCTTTCATCTTCTTCACTCTGTCATCTTCTCGACCTTTTTCTCTTTTTCTCATCTGCAGCATATTTTTCTCATACGCCTTTCTGGCAGCTTCATCTCTTCTTTTTCTTTCTTGTCTTTCCTCCCATAGCTGAGTTTGTCTTCTATTTTCTTCTTTAATCCTCTTCACATACTCAACATTGTTTTTAGCCACTTGCAGGTTAGCTACTTCGTCGAATCCAGCCCAATAGATCCCTCTTTCTTTTCTTGGATCTATGTACTCAATGTTTTTGGGAAGAGATCTAGTCTGAAACCTCTTCCCCACCATCGCTTCTTCCTCTCCGCCTCGGGGCGTGTATTGTATCTTGGGGCCTTCTTTTTCCCCGGTGAGTGACTAGCAGAGTGACCAATGAGCGACCGCCATGGTCCTGCCCTGTCAGCTTCTTCACATAGTTTGAGACCTTTTTCCCAGTACAAATCCCAGGCTTGAGCCATGGACACATTTGCGAAGTAACTTTAGATGCGAGCGTCTTGAATTCATCAACCGATCTTGGCTCAGTTCCGACATCTGAAATGGCATAGGTGTCTCTGTCTGTTGTAATGCCTCCATGTTGTTTCAGAATATCCATAACTCGGGCATCCTTCTTTCCTTCCACTTCCTTCATCCCTGCTTCAACTATCTTTCTCTTTTCAGCCATGGGTACTGCAGAGTGTTGGAGTGGCAGAGTCACTGGGAGTTTGTCGATGATATCACCGTGACAAGACCTTGTTGGGGGGTTCTAGCAATCATCAAGGTCATATCTTTCGAACCTTCCCCCTCAACAGATTTTCCTTTCTTCTCTCTTCCTTCTTTCTCAACTGTCTTTCCCTTCCCATCTGCATCATCCTTTTCAGCTTCAGATCCTTTCAATGCCTTTAGGTATTCCTCTTCCCCCTTTTTGGCATCATCAAAAGAGAGAGGAACCCCTGGAAACAAGCTAGAAATCATGAAGTCTAAGCGGCTGATGGCTGAGTTATGCTTCAATCTGCTGCGGAGTATGATGCACGGAATTCGGAGCGGGTGGCATTGGATTCAGCTATTACTAGCTTCATCTCAGCCATGAGGAGGCTGAACTTCCGATCCATGTTCTCCTCTACGCGCAGGAGCTCTTGCTTATTATGTTCACGCAGCAGCTGCATCTCTGTGGTGTGAGATTCATGCATTCGTTCGATGTTCTCTTGCATTCTTGTCTTCGCATCGACATTCTTAGCCCGCCCGGACTAGCAATTTATTGAACAATGTCCTGAAATATCGAGCTTGTTCTACGCGCATTGTCTGCTGTTGTTGCCACCATTCCCGGATCCTGACAATTATGCCTCGCAGATCGGCAGTAAGGTTTGCGTCTCTGTTATCCAGCCTCATGTCCAGTGAGGCCTGGTGCCTCTCCATCTTTTCTATCTCTCGCAAAGATGGCCTTGAAAACTTCTCGAACCTCACCATTATCACTGTCTCACCAAGCGGCCAAGCGTCAAAGTCAAAGTCTCATTGGGATGATGGTGTATGTTGGAATAACAGATCGGGTTGATGGAAGCGTTCTTGATCTCTAGGCGATTCTTCGGGAAGGTCGCATACTTCCCGAGAGAAGGGAAATGATTCTACAAAAGGATCATCACAGTAACAAGAATGCGCTCAATGACAACTTGTGCTCGTGAAGTTCCCGGTGGAGTCGATCCTGCTGCGGCTGAGGAGCCTACGCAGCGATTGTTTCTGTTTGGTTGTGATGTTGTGAAGTTGACCCACTTGTTGAGCCTCACTGTCTTAACAACTTCGCTCGGTCTCGATTGGTTTTTCCACATGAGTTGACCGTCCTTGGCCATATCGAAGCTTCATCGGACGATGATGAGATTTCAATGGGTGGCTCATCATCAAAATTAAATGTTTGGCGAGTAGCCTTAAGGTCGACTTACTTGCTTGGAAGAACATCCTCACCGAAGAGTCTTTTCGATCGGCAATAGGGGATGATTCACCGTCTTCACCTTCGTGATCCCGAAAAGGTTAAATCGGGGTTGTCTTGGGAATCTTGAAGAGCACTTATCTCCTTTTCGGATGGATCAATGATAGTAGGAGGGATGTTACGTGCGTCCGTCTCTTTACTGGGATGTCTCAACCTCCCGGGTGGCCTTCATTACCTCCTGCGGATCTCTCACCGCGGCGAGGCCTTGGATAGTCCCTTCGGTGTCAACTGTCTTGGGGTCTTCGAGGTGGCATCCACCGGAGTCTCAACTCCATGGAATGCACTTTCGGTGCCCCAGTGTTAACTCCCGGGCGCTTCCTTCCTGCCTCGACGCATCGCGCGTCATTGGCTGCGAAGCGGTTGGCACTTCACCGAGACAGTCTTTAACTCGCTATGCGAGCCTCGTCAAGGTGACAACTTGTTGTGTATTCGATTGTTGTTCCTTCTCCACTTCGCCTCCGAGATTCGTTGTGGAGTCACCGCAACATCCTCCGACCTTGCTACGAGTGGAGGAGTTTCCCCCTCGGTGCTCACCACCGAGTGACTTGGAATAGGGTCACTCGTCTCGGACTCCAGTCGCTTCCCATTGAGTATTCAGCCGTTGTTGAGGCGGTGGTAAGACACCTTCATTAGGGGTTGGCTCGACTTGGGTCCCCACAATCCCGCCATCGCCATTTCCCTTAACACCTTCCTCCGAATGAGCTGGGAAGTGGTGGCGTGTTTCAATGGCAATATGTTGCACCACTCCCATAGGATCAATCTCCAGCTGTGATTTGGAGGACTCCCATGGTCCTTCCAACAATCGTTTCTTATGTAGGGCCCAGGATTCCCGCATGGCTTGCTGCATCTCCAATTCTTCATCAGAGTAGCGGCGGTAGGGTCCGGATCCTCATCACTCCCGGAGAGAGAACGTCGAGATGAGGATGTGTATGATCGATGGTTCCGAAAGGAACAAATCTTGCCTTTTCACGAGCCTCAGCTTCCTCTGCCAGTCTCTCCTTCTCCTTGTCCTTGAAGATCTGCAAGATATCTACGCAGTTTTCTTCATCCAATGCTTGGACAAAATTGGTCAATCCAAGAAAGTTCAACAGTTCATCTTCTTCTTCAATGAATTCCAGTCTTTGGAACTGTTCCCTGGATCGACTCAGCTTCTATTTCCTCCATTTTCGCAGACGATTTTGGATGTCTGGATATGGTGGGGATAGGATCATTACATCATCATCCTTGTCATCTTCTCCCTGCTGTCCCTCGTGCTCGGGGATTGAGGGTAGCAAACTTTGGTGCTCCACACCCTTAGTAGCATCTCATTGCGGGAGGGGATACAACCTCATCAACAGGAGAGTTTGCTTTCTCAATCGTCTTTTCCGTCTCACTGCTGGCGGCAAACCGTGTCTTCAATTTGCCTCTGATCGGCTTTAGCAGACTTGGTTGTTTCATCAATGATTTACGGAGACTCTACCTCTTGGCGCCTTCGGTATTTGTTTTTGGTGAGTGGCGGACTCGGCCGGTTTCTCAAGCTCGGACGCTTGAAGAGTCTTCTTTTTTAGTCCTTACCGGAGGGATTTCTGCTCGGATAAAGTTTCTTCGAGTCCTGGGCGGCGGGGGCCGTGTCTTTGTCGTCTTCTAAGGAGTCGCGGCCGTCTCGGCTTATCGGTTCTCCTTTTCTTGACAACCGGAGAAGGTATTTGAGGTTCCTTCTCATTGCGGGTCAGTAGGGGGGAGACACGGCTGTTGTTAGGCGGGTGACTCGGGACAGTAGAGGCGGTGCAGTTTCGTTTTTTTTGCAGGGGCGCGGTTCTCTTAGCAAAATGCAGGGAGCGACCTTCTTCTTTGGAGGAGAGGAGACAGATTGTATCTTGAGTGGTCACCGATTCCCCCTCACTCGTATTAGCCTCTTAGCGTAAGCTCTCTTCTATCTTGCGCCGGAGAGGTTTGATCGAAACATCCTCTTGTTTACATGGAAAGCCTTTCCATGTCGAAGAGGGACTCCTTTTACTTCCATCATTCGGCCAATCACCAGGCCGTATCCCAGGGAACTTCCAAACGTACCATCCTCCTTGAAGGATTTATTCCCAATATTCGCAGATGCATTGTATACAAACTCACCCCGCTTCACCTTCTTTTCTTCAATGATCGCAGCCATCACGATCAACTTAGCTTTGGATAGCTGGTCAAAGCTTCTAAATTTGATGTCTATGCATTTGGCAACGATATCCAGCAATTTGTGGTAGTCCTCTTTCAGCAGCTTCTTATTAGCTGTATATACCACTTTCGCAAAGACGGTCGGACTTGGCTACTTACTTACTCCAAGCGGCGAAACAGGTCAACATCGCTTCATAAATCTCCGGCACTCCTTCCGCCGGCAACAAGCGATGTTGCGGATCATCCTTGGCGGTAATTGTGAACTCTTTTCCATGAACAGAGGACTTGATGCCCTCATCGTGAACCTCAGCGCTCACGTAGAACTGTGCGACCTCTTCCACATAGGTCATTGGAAACTCCATCGTCAAAAATGGTTTTAATCCAGATTTTCCGGCTTACGTGCTATCTTCTTCACAAGGGTGTCATCGGACCCTGTTTAAGCATGCTTGTCGAAATCCACAAGAGACCCGGTGTGGATTTGCTTTCCCTGACGAAATCATGAGTATATGCCATTTCTAGATGTTTTACCGAACGAAACTTAGAAAATGAACTTGAGGATTTGTAGGGTTTTGAGAGAAAAATTCTTTCTTTTGCCTTTGAGAGAGATGAACAGTTTTGGTAAAGTGAGAGAAAATCGGACGAAATGGTTTAAGTATGGGTCATGAAAGGACGTGCGGGTGGTTTTTGAAATTTTGATCAAAATCAACGGCTTAGATTTTGCACGCCGATTAACCTTTAATCTCTCGTATTTAATGCGGCAGCATTTATATCCAATCATAAGCTTTGTGTGCAGCTTTTGATTGTGCATGTCACAATTATGCTGACGTCATTCTTAAAAACATTCCCACTTCGTAAAGACGACTGCATTTTTGTCACTTTGCTCGTAAATGACTCAGCTTATTCCTTAGCCGATTTAACTCTTCTCTCTTTGCACATAAATACTCATTTGTCGCCTAACTCGATGGTGATTCTCCGACATTTACTGGTGATTCACTTAGGCGATTTAAGAGTTCAGACTCTTTTTCGACTTTTCGTGTTTCATCTCTTTTCTTTGAGTCTTCTCGAGTGTCAACTCACTCAATTAACCCCAATTCATGTTTGAGTTCTTCAAATCTTGATTCACATAATGGTTTTGTGAATATGTCGGCTAATTGCTTATCGGTTGAGATATATTCCAAGGTGATGTCCTTCTTTTCAATATGATCTCTTATGAAGTGATATCGACATCAATGTGCTTTGTTGTTGAATGCAACACATGATTTTGAGTGATTGCAATTGCACTTGTGTTATCACACATAATTGGAATTTCCTTTTCCTCAACCTCATAGTCTCTCACTCTTTGTCTCATCCATAAGACTTGGGCTGGTTTGCCGCAGTATGTATTCCTTCACTGGAGGTAGCTTTTGAATTTTGCTTCTAAACCAGAAATTAGCCTATTTCCAAGCATTTGACATGTGCACGAGGTACTTTTCTCCTGTCAACTCTACATCCAAAGATAACATAGTCAGTCGAATATCCAATTAGCTTGAATCCACCTTCCTTTGGATACCATAAGCCAACTTCTTGGCTTCCTTTCAAGTATCTCAAGATTCTCTTGGCCGCGATCATGTGGCTTTCTTTTGGAGCGATTGAAATCTCGCACATACACCTAAAGCAAAGGTGATGTCGGCGGCTCACTGCTTTGTGAGATAGAGCAATGATCCATAAGTGCTCAGATCCGGTTTGATCTGAGCTTGCCATCTGCATCCATGTCTATTTTGATGATGTATTCATTGGTATTTTCACGGAAGACTTCTCTTCCATACCAAATTTTTTCATTAAATCTCTCGGTGTATTTTGTCTTACTTATGAAGGTTCCATCCTTCACATTTCACTTGGAGTCCAAGGAAGAATGTCGCTCTCCCATCATGCTCATTTCGAATTTGCTTTGCACGAGATTTGAGAATTTATCACGCACTCTTTGTTTGTGGGTCCAAAGATGATGTCATCCACATATATTTGAACAAGCGATATACTCTTCCCATCTTGAATTACAAGAGTGTTGTGAATCCGTTCTCGATCCGGGAATTGTGATAATGTATCATACCATGCTCACGGGTGCTGTTTCAATCCATATAAAGCTTTCTTGAGTTTGTATACCTTATCTCCTAGAGTCTTCCGTCAAATCCTGGAGGTTGTTCAACATATACTTCTTCTTCCAATAATCCATTAAGGAATGCACTCTTTACATCCATTTGATATACAATAAAGTTCTTGTGAGCTGCATAGGCAAGAAACATTCTTATTGCTTCCAATCTTGCCACAGGAGCAAAAGTTTCATCAAAATCTATTCCTTCTTCTTGGCAATACCCTTTGGCTACCAAACTTGCTTTGTTTCTCACCACAAAACCTTCCTCATTCATCTTGTTTCTGAACACCCATTTAGTGCCAATAACATTTTGACGGGTAGGTCTTTGAACCAATTCCCACACTTTATTCCTCTCAAGCTGATTTAGCTCTTCTTGCATCGCTTGAATCCAATGTGTGTCATCCAATGCTTGTGACACATCTTTTGGCTCTATTTGTGAGATGAAGCAAGTAAACATTGCTTCTTGTTGAGTTCTCGGATCTAGTTTTCACACCTTCTCTTACATCTCCAATGATTAGTTACGGTGGATGGTCTCTCAGCCATCTTACATCGAGTTGGAGTAAGTTAGCCGGACTCGATCGTCTTGCAGTTGTGTCATTTTGATCACTCTCTCATCATCATTTAGCTTCAAATTTTCCAGTGTCTTTGAGACTCAACTATCTCATCTTCATCTGGATTTATAATTCCCGACTTGACTTCAACATAGAGACTCTTACGCATGGTTGGTTGATTCGACTTATCGGTGACTCTTCAATGTCTTCTCCATTTACGTTGGGTTCATCAAACACCACATGGATGGATTCTTCTATAACCATTGTCCTCTTGTTGAGCACTCTGTAGGCTTTGCTTTGGTGAGTATCATAAGAAGATATCTTCATCGACTTTAGCATCAAAGGCCTTTAAATTATCTTTGCCATTGTTATGGATGAAGCATTTGCATCCAAATATTCTAAAGTATGCAACATTTGGCTTTCTCCTGTCCAAATCTCATAGGGAGTCTTTGTCACCGTCTTTTATCATGCATCTATTTTGAGTATAGCATCTTTGTGTTTATTGCTTGACCCAAAATCTTTTAGCGACCTACCCACTAACATGGTCCTTGCTTCTTTGAGAGTTCTATTCCTTCTTTCTCGCTCCATTCTCAACGGGAGTCCTTGCTGCAGATAATTCATGACTAATACCATTTTCAATACAAGATCGAGTTATTATACCATTGACAAACTCGGTTCCTCACGATCTTATTTTGATAATGTTTTGACTCTTCTCATTTTGTATTCTCTTCATCACCGTTGTGGTAGTTTCTGCGAGTTTCTTTCTTCTTACACATGAATATTGTCCATGTATATCTTGAGTAGTCATCTACTACCACCAAGGTGTATTTCTTCCCACTTATGCTTGGTGGTTCAAGTGGACCAAATAGATCCATATGTAGCGGTGCAATATTCTTGTTGAAGATGGACATGTCTTTTCTTTGAATGATGATTTGATTTGTTTTCCTTCCGACATGCATCACATATACTTTCCTTCTTGTATCTCGAGTCCGGAAGCCCTTCCACAAGATTGCTTCTTGCAAGTTTGTTAATAGTTTTGAAATTCGGGTGACTCGACTTCTTGTGCCCACGCCCAACTTGATTCAATTTGTGCTCTTTGCTATAGAGACAAGTGATTGGTGTTGCGATTGACCAATCTACCACATACATGTTCTTTTGTCTGCATCCTTGCAACACTATTTCATTAGTTTCGATCCTTGATTTGGCATACACCCATATTGAATCCAACATTGTAGCCTTTGTCACGAGTTGACTTATGCTTAGCAAGTTGAAATTGAGGCCTTCAACATATGCAACATCCGTAATTTCTAATCCATTTTCTTGATGGATCCAATGCCTCTTATTTCTCCTGGAGCTTCATTTCCTCCAAATATGACTTTTGCACCTCTAACATCCTTGAATTTTGATAATTTTTTCTTGTTTCTGTCATGTGTCCGCGGAATGACCATCCGTCCATGTACCAGGTTCCTTGGCACTCACTCCTTGAACCTGCAATCAAGGAAATTAGGTTTTAGGTACCCATACTTGCACAGGTCCCGAGGGGCTAGTATTGTAAGATGATCCAACCAACCTATAGCCAAATGATTTGACTCTAAGGGGTTGCCATCTATCGATGCCATAATCATAATTAATTTTGGCAAATTGCTTGGGTTCTAGGTTCATACAACTGTCTCTTTTGTCTGCATGTATGCATGTGTATGTGTTTTAGCAATTGTCTTCTTTGGGTAGTTGTGATATCTCTCGAGTGTAGTGCCTAGGTGCATATGTGTCTTGATGATAGCTCTTATGCCTTTGGAATGGCCTTTCTTTGAGTTCTGGCAGGCCTTTGCCACTTTGCAGGATATTCCATAGGTCTTTGCTTTGATAATTCACATTATTCCAATCGGCTTGGCTTGGGTATTTTCTACCATTCCCATCATATGTGTTTCTTTTATAGAATTTACTCGGGGCTTTTGGTAGCTCTGTTTTTCTTTTCTGAGTATCTCTGTTTGGAGTTCTTTGAGGAACTCGGTGGATTTCTTCTCAATTGTCCTCTCGGCATATTCAATCAGTTGTTTTCCTTTTCCATTGTAACCAAGGCCGGTTTGCTTGTGATTGTGCTTTGGAATAAATGTGTGTGCATCATTTGGAGTTTTGGATTTTAGAGATACTTCATTGCTTGAAGATCCCTTTTCCAAAATCACTTTTGGAACTTGACATAGCATAGAGGAATTAAATCCTAAGCATGTCTTGTCTCCACATTCTCTTTGACTCATAATAAGATCATCCAATGATTTGGATGCCTTAGTGAATGAGGCTATCACATTTTTGAGGTCATTCTCCCTCTTTTCAATAGCAACTATCTCTGCTATTAACTTAGCATTTTCAGCCTTTAGACTTTTATTCTCATCAGCTATTTGACTTAGAGTACTCAGCTCTTTAGTCAGCTGTGAGTTTTGGCTCTTAAGTAGGCTGTTTTCCTCATTTAGTAGTGTGTGTGAGGATTTAATATGTTCAAAATCTTTCATCATTTTGCCTAATGAATCATAAAGATCAGTGGGTGATGAAGTGTGTATGTCACAATCACTATCACTAGTATCTGAGTGTGATGAGTTAGAGTGTACCTCATCTTCTTGGTCAGGTTGGTTTTATTCTTTAGCCATTAGACAGATCAAGGCTTCTTCTTCAGAGTCACTTGAGTAGTCAACTTCACTACTCACCGAGTCTGCTGTGTCTTTTGACTTGATAGTATCAGCAGTCTCTGCAGCCAACATTGCCTTTTTCTTTTCCTATCTTCTTTCCATGAAGACTTTTGTTTCCTCTCCATTCCTGTATTTGTTGACTACGGGATATGGGCATTCAATGGCATAGTGACCGGGTTGCCTGCAGTTCCAACATAGATTTTCAACTTTTTGATCAGTTCTTTCTATCCTTGGATTGTCTGCTCTTTGATATTCAATTTTTTGATGCTCTACTCTCTTGGGTGTTCTTTTTCTTCCCTTGACTTGGAGGGGGCCGAGTGTCTTCTAGAGGATCCACCTTTGCTTCTTTTGTAATTCTTATTGAAGAACTTGTAAAACCTTTTAACCATCAGTGCAATTTCCTCTTGGTCAATGACTTCTTTGACCTCAGCTCTCTTGCCATCCTTAACAATTAGAGCAGTTGTTTTGGGCACAATTTGTTTCCTCTTGGTCTTTTCTTCTCACCAAATTCGTAGGCTTTGAGATCGAGAATAGCTCATGGTTGGATGTCTTTGATAGGTCCATGGAATGTCTCATGGCCATAACTTTCATATCCGCTCGGTTGGGAGACTTAGAATCTTCATACACATTTCATACGTGTATATTCCTTTCCAAGTGCGATAGCCGGTTCATTGGTAATTTACGTGAACCGAGCATCCAAACATGATCGAGGTTTCTCCTGCAAGCATCTTAAAGTTTTCAAATTTTTGTACAACAACGAGATAGTTTATTTTCTTTGATTTGCTCGAGTCTTCGCAAATCAAGGTTATCTTGTCCCAGATTTCCTTTGTCGTTTTGCATGATTTGACTTTGTTGAACATGGCTTTGTCCAAAGTTTTGTAAAGAATGTCCTTGGCCACATTGTCCAAGTTATATCTTTTCTGTCATTATTTGTCCATTCGACTCTTGGTTTTCAACCATCGCCGTGCAGGGAGCAAAGATCCTCTTCTCCTTGGTCACTGCGCAGCTCTTCTGCCGTGTGTTCACTTTTAAGATTTGGAGTGGCCCATCTTCTATCACTATCCACATCTCATCGTGTAATCTTGATAGATGAGCTGCATATACAAATTTTCCAATCATCAAATTCTTCAATTGTGAACAAAGAGATGCGTGTCAAATTTGCTTCCATGATAATAACTTTCTTTGAATAAAAAAGCTATGAAAGATTAAGTACTAAAACAAGCTTTGAAAAATTTGGAGATCTAGTTCGATGAACCCGGTGCGGAAGGCTCAATGCACCAACCGCTTTGATACCACTTGTAGGTCCCAAGGGGTGTGAGTGTAAGGTTTAGAAGGGGGTTGAATAAACCTTACCAATTTTTTGATTTAGTCCTTTTAAAACGATCGAGTTAATATTTCACAATTTGAGTCCTTAATGGACAGCTAAGTTAGTTAATCGTCAGAGTTAGTCACTCAGCCATTTGATCGAGTGTGATAGAATAACTCACTTTTTGACTAAAGACTTAACTCGATTGTGATATATTTTTAAATGGAAGACTTAACACCCTTGAATTTGGTTAAGTTTGTTTTAATACTTGGTTTTAGCACCTTGTTGATTATCAATTGGATAGCAAATTTATCAAATGAGATATTAAAGTAATATGCGAGAAATTGAAATATTGAAATGTAAATGACACAATAAGTTTTTATAGAGGTTCGAAGATGGGGTAATTCTTCTACTCCTCTTTTCTCCAACTCCTGGAGGAATCCACTAAGTATTGATCGAGTATACAAAGTGGTTAATTGATCCGGATACAAGTCTTGATCACACACGGTGACTTGATCCTTTGGGACTCGATCTAGAGATGCCTTGGTCACACGGTGGCTTCTCGTGCGACTCGGCTTCTTCACAGGGTAGGCTGTCTTGCAACTCTGACCCACTTGCTCAAGCTTCTTGGATTTGATCACGAAGCCCTCCAAAAACTTGAGACTGGTTCGACCTTGAACCTTCCTACAATCCTTCGTGGAATGTAGACCCCTTGATTCTTTAAATGTTTCCTCTTCAACTGATAGAAGTTGTCTTTCCTTCACAAGTGAGTGTTGGATTGATTTTCTTCGTAATGTAGGCTTGAGGATTGAATTTAAATGACTTGAGAATATTTTTGTTCTGATTCGAATGTTAGCTTGAATGTTCTGGTTCGGTAACCTTCTCTCGGAGTGATTCCTCGGCCTTTTATAGTGATCTTTCAAAAATTTGCCCGTTGAAGAGATAGGCTTATTTTTAAAAGACACTTGTGGTCGTTGGCTTGTCTTGTTGCGATCCTTGGAATTGCCACTTTCTCGTATGAATGATTCTTGACTTTTCGAGTTCGACACGGTGCGATCTTCCCATTGGTTTATTCTCTTTGCACGCTTAAGGATGAGCACTTCAAGAAATGCGGTATGGAATATTACTTGTTTAAGTAATTTCCTTGACTTACCGTAACGGATCTCTTTGATTATCTCGACTTGACCGCATTTTCTTAACTTCCCCAGGTGACTTAGTCGACTTCCAATCATGGATGACTCTTCATCACTTCAACTTGAGACTTGGTCTCTTGAGTTGACTTGATCGATACTTCACTCAGATCTCGATTGTACCTTGATCGAGTTCTTGTCTTCTCTTCTTTGCCACACTCACCGCCTCGCAATGAGTCTTCCTTCAAGTCTCCGGTTGTCTTCTTACATGTTCGAGGCATAGTGACTTGACTCAAATTTCGACCAGCCCTATCTATTACAATGCAATTTACAATAAAAATGGGGTGTCAACTTTCTATTCTAAGTTTTACATGGCATTCATCAAAATCTAAAAATAATTTCCCAACACTTGTTCATTTGGATGTTTGGGGACCATATAATGCTCTTTTTTTTATGCATACTCCCTTTATGTTGACTATTGTAGATGATTGCAGTAGGGGCACTTGGATATATTTGATGAGTCTTAAAAGTAAGGTACCACAGTTTGGCACTCTTGTTAAAAATTTTAGAAATGATAATGGGAGTGAGTTCTTAAATCAGTCCTGCAAATATATCTTTCACACACATGGGATCTTACATCAAACCATTTGTACTTACACTCCTGAACAGAATGGGATAGTGGAGAGAAAACATAGACAGTTGTTGAATATTTCTAGGACTCTCATATTTCAGTCTCAATTGCTTGCTCATTTTTAGCCTTATTCCCTTATTACTTTAGCCTATATCATTAATAGACTACTTATTTCTTCCTTGAACTGGAAAACCCCTTATGAAATTTTGTATGGTAAGACACCTGATTACTCCTTCTTAAAGCCATTTGTAGCCAATACTACCCCACATAAATCTAAATTTACTCCCAGCGCAATCAAGTGTGTTTTCTTTGGGTATGTTACTGGCAAGAATGGATATAGACTCTATGATTTTGATACTCACTCCATTTTGATTTCTAGAGATGTTACTTTCTCTGAAACCACATTTCCCTATTCCTCCTCATCTTCTCATTCCACCTCTACTCTTCTGCTCATTGTTCATATTTCTGCCTCTGATTCTTATGCTCACACTCTATTGCATAGTCCTCCTCACAGTAGTGATTCTTCCTCCATCCCAGTTCCTTATGTTCTTCCTCTTAGAAGAAGTACCAGGGTTACTCACAAGCTAGCTTGGCTGTCTGAATTTGTTACTAATAGTGTCTTACTCCCAATGCCTCTACAGCTGCTACTTGTACTGTTACAGGTTCCCCTCTTTCTTCTTATCCTATTGCTACATTTTCTTTTATTATCTCACTTGGCTACCACATCACATATGTGTCTTTTTTGTCCAGTGTGTCCAATGTACAAGAACGTGCAACTTATACTCAGGCTAGTCAGGATCCTGCTTTGGTGGATGCCATGCAGAAGAAGTTACATGCCCTGGAGGAAAATAAGACTTGGGTCTTGACTTCATTGCCCCCTGGTAAGCAATCAATATGGTGCAAATGGGTGTTTAAAACTAAGTTGAATCATGATGGGACTATTGAAAGGCATAAGGCTCGGCTTGTGGCTAAGGGGTATCATCAACTGTATGAAGTAGATTATCTTGATAGTTTTTCCCCTGTAGCAAAGATGGATCTGTTAGAGTTTTGCTGGTTGTTGCTGCTCCCCACCAATGGTTCATTCATCACTTGGACATCAATAATACGTTTCTTCATTGATACTTGGATGAGGATATCTATATGCATCCCTCTGAAGGTTATAATAAGGCTTCCTCTGGGCAAGTTTTTCATTTGCAGAGAAGTTTGTATTGTCTCAGACAAGCTTCAAGGCAATGGAACACAGAATTTTGCGTCAAACTTCTTGCCTATGGATTCACTTAGTTAGTTCATGATCACTGTTTGTTTTATATGGTTTCACCGGTAGATTCCTTGCTCGGTTGTTTATGTGGATGATGTTTTGCTCACGAGGATCTCATGAAAAGGATATTGCGACCCTTAAGGTTTATCTATATAAACTTTTTTGTATCAAGGATTTGGGTTTTGCCAAGTATTTTCTTGGCTTTGAGTTGGCTAGGGGATCACAGGGTTTGTGTTTGAGCCAAAGAAAATATGTGTTGGACATTCTTAGTGATGCTGGTATGCTAGAGTGCAAGCCAGCCACTACACCTCTTCCAATAGGGTTAAAACTTGTTGCTAAGGGTGGTGTTCCTCTTCCTTCTCCTGACAGATATATGAGGCTTATTGGTCGCTTGCTCTATCTTAAGCTCTATCTTAATATGACTAGGCCTGATATTACATATTGTGTGCAACATCTCAGTCAGTTTGTCAATGCTCCTACATCTTTACATTGGGATGCAACTCTTCATGTGCTTAGATATCTCAAATGTTCTCCCTCTACTGGTCTTTTCTACCATCATTCTGGTTTTTCTTCCCTAGAGGCTTTTAGTGATCTTTGACCGGGAGCTTGTCGGATCTGAGGTGGTCTTTGGTAGTTATTGTGTATTTTTTCGGGGTTGCTTAGTTGCCTGGAAAACTAAGAAACATGGTACTGTCTCTAGGTCCTCTGCAGAGATTGAGTATCGTGCATTGGGTAGCACCGTTTGTGAGTTGCAATGGATATCTTACTTACTCCATGATCTGCATGTCTCCTTTCCCTTACCTATTCCTTTGTGGTGTGATAATCAAGCCGCATTACACATTTTTGAGAACCCGTTTTCCATGAACGCACCAAATATTTGGAAATCGATTGCCACTTAGTGCGGGATCAATTCAAGAAGGGGTTTGTTATTCCTCAAAAAGTTTCTTCTCGGATGCAATTGGTGACATCTTTACTAAGCCTTTAGGAGTTGGTGTTTTTAAAGTTGGTTTCCAAGATTGGTTGATTTGCACCAATCTCCACGAGGGGGAATGTTGAAGTTACGAGGATTAGTTGGCTTAGTTAGAGAGTTGTCATTTTGGATATCACGTTTTATGTTTTCTTATTTTCGTTATTTTCCTTTTATAAATACCTGGTTGAGTTGGTACAAGATCTTGTAAGTTTTGTTTGTTCACATTTTACAGATGAATAAAATCCCTCCTTTCTCTGTCTTCAATTTCTGGTATTTTTCTTAGCTCAAATACATGGCTTCTTGGTTTCTTGAATGAACTGTCACTTGGTTCCCAAGTCCGTGTTAGTTCTAACTAAGGTTTTCGTGGTCAGTCGGTGGGCTACTTCACGTTTAAATCGTTAGATTTTGATTCATTTTCCTCGTATTCTTTTCAATCATTCTCCTATTTGGGCTATACTCACTTTCATGACTGGTTCCATATTTGAACTGATTCTTTTATTAGGTAATGCTGGGTTTAGATCGAATTGGTTTAACTTTGTTTGGTTTCGGTGATTTTTGGATAATTTTAACAATTTTGGGAGTTGGTTTACTAGGTTGGGTACTTGTCTCGGTTAGGGTTAGGGTATTATATGATTCTAGTTTATTGTTATATGAGCATTTGAGTTTGGTAGTATTCTGGAAGGGTTTAAGTTGGAACTGGGTTTTGGGTCTTGGTTATGAGAGGTTGGTATATTCTGAGTGTTTGGTTGGGTGGTTTAATAAGGACATAATTTAGGTATGGGTTTGGTATTTGAGGATTAAGGTTTTGTTGAATTTGGCTGGCTACTGGATCAAGGTCCGGGTATGGTGCTTGGGAATTTTTTGGGGTGGTGGGGTCCAAATTGGTGGTGAAGGTTGTTTTTTGTTTCAGTATGCTGATAGGTTTGTGGTTTCAGTTTGTTGAAGCTCAAGAAAAGCTGGAGTATGAGTATTAGAGTCATTGGATTGAGTTAAGTGATTATTTACCTCCATTTTTCCGAAATCATCCATCACATTCTTAAACTCTTCGTTTGGTAAATACGTAATTTTACTGGGTACTGCTGGTGGACCCTTTTTTTAAACAGTCCCCTTCTCAAACTTGTACTAGCCTCAGTTTTATTTTCTTCCGTTGTAATTTGAGTCCTTTTCATCGGGGAAGCCTTGATCTAGTCTCCAAATGGAAGTTGTTCATCAGATAGAGAACTAAAATCTTCATCTTCGTTCGATAAAACACAATCCTTCTTCATATGGCCCAACTTTCCACACATGTAGCAAAAAATGGGTAATCGTTCATATTTAAAAGAAACCCAAACCTGCTCCCCATTGGGAATGGTAATTTTTGTGCCTTGTCGCAAAAGTGTTGAGGGGTTACACAATACTCGGACCCACACTTCATACGCTTATGCCCTCCATTGTAGAATTATCCACTTCCATAAATCTCCCCACTCAGTTTCCTATAGTGTGATATACAAACATGTTTCTTGCAACCAAAGGTAGATCGTAGACCCTAATCTAGAATGGTGTTGAGTTGAACTCGATAGATGATGGTTGTATCTCCCCTCAATCGTTTTCAGAACTAGCAGGTGCTTATCGAAATGCCATGGTTTCATTTCCAAGACTCGATCCATGTCTCTCTTATAATTGAATTGGAAAGAGAATTGGTTTGATACAATTTCCTAGCCATCATGCATTTCCATTGTTTCCAGGATCTTCTTCATCATGTCCACCAATGCGAACAAATTGAAATTCTTATTCGTCCACAACTTTCCCACAATACATAAAGAATATTTCGATCTGCCTTCTTCCACATTATATTATGTGATTACGATCGGTTCCTTCTCAAATTATGAATCTCTCAACTCTGATATATTTATTGCCATAACCGTTATCTCACATTCTAGGTACAGTGAAAAAGTAAGAATCTGACTCTATGAAGGCTACTCGGATAGACTCTCCTGAATGGAGAACTACAAAGCGAAATAACATTTTCTTATTGATAAGCTAATAATAGAACTAGTTGGAATAGAATCAATATATGTATTTTGTAATAAGCTTTTATTAGGAATTTCAATTTCTCTTAAATTAAAAAAATTACTTTTCTACATAAATATTTTGATTATGTGTTGACTATTAAAAAATAATTTAAAATTGTTTACAAGAAAACTTCATATATAAAATTAAAAAGTTAAGTCATCAATGCAAAAATCGTTTTGACCGTGCACCAATATAATAAAAAAAATCTAAGTGATGCTACTTGAAATCGGCAAATCACTCCAAGTTGGGGATTCTGATAAAAGTCCAACCTCTTATCCTGAGTTGGTAGTTCTTCAAGTTGAGAACTTGCCTGCGACAGTTTAGCAACATTAGGCAGGCCATGTGGTTGTCCTAAGTAGGCCCCCAACGCTCAAGTCAAGTCGATGCTCGAAGTAGGGGAATTCCAAAGCAAAACAAGAACTAATCTGCGATTAATGCAAAATACTTACAAATAGAGTTGGCAAAATGCAGTTCGACCCATGGGCTGGTCTGACCGGCCCGAGGTTTGTGTTGGGCCATAATTTTCTAGGGAAAAAATGGGCTTATTTGACCTGGCTCGATTGGCTAGTTGCCAGGGTTAGCCCAACTTTTTAGCTCGATCCGATAGTTTTTGTGTACAAAATGTGCACATGGACTGGGTTGGGCCATGCATTTTCGTGGTCCAACAAAAATCAGGCCGACCCAACCCAGTCTAAAACTTTTCAAAGGCCCTATGGGCTCAGGCCGGATCAGCCCGACCCATTGGCAGCTCTACTTATAAATAATGAGGACCTCTTTTATATCTGGATTGATGGGACGCATGGACCTTATAGAATAAAATAGGTCGTGTAGGCTGCTACGGACCGCGTAGGCCGGAATGGGCTGAATAATAAAGCAATTAACCAATTGCTTAAAAAAGAAATTAAAGAAACTATATGTTCATATTCCCAATCACTTTCAATCTTAATTGTGATGACTTTATAATTACAAATAATGTGGACCTCTTTTATATATGGATTGATGGGACGCATGAACCTTGTAGGATAAAGTGTGTCGTGTGGGCTAATACGGGCCGCATAGGCCGGTATGGGCCGAATAATAAATTAATTAACCATTTGTTTAAAAAAGAAATTAAGAAACTACATGTTCATCTTCACAATCACTTTCAAACTTAAATGTCATGACTTTGTAATGGTTTGATGCTATTAAAAGGTAAAGAGTATTGAATCAACATCAAACAAAAGTAGAAATTGACAAACTATGTACACCTAATATATTCCTTTGGAAAACTCTGATGAACAACAAAAAATCGAGTGTATAGCATAAAGCATAATCTTCTCATGTTACTCATGTCATCATCTGGCGTGTGAACTCGATGGCAGCTGCTAGCAAACATTAGTTTGTGACTTGTGAGATTGTTGAACTTCTATCACTTTAATTACATGTCTAAAAATTAACCGAAGAAACATTTTATTTAAGATCGACTCCTAAGGTTCTTTTAAGCTTAGTTCATCAATAAACAAAAAATTAAAATATTACCAATTTTTGGGCTTGATAAAATCTAAAAGCTCGACTTAGGTAGTAAAAAAATATAAAAAGATCAAACTACTCGAATTCGATTCATTTTTTATTCAATCCAAGTTCGTTTTAAGTTCGATTTGGTTTTAAAGCTTACTAAAGATTTTAACAAACTTGAACAACATATTTGCCTCAACTCAATTTATTTATAACATACTTCTAGAGTAGAAATCATAAATTACATATGCACTTTAAAGAATTCAAAATTAATATAGTACGCGATATATGCATATAAAAACGATAACTAAAATTGGTAAAAACTCAATGAAACAAATATTATGTCGCTTTAATTAAATAATGTGAATGATTTCTTTAGTTAATATTATGTCCCAAAATTACGTAAAGATAAAAGCAATATTTTTTCTTAATTTTTATTTTCTTTTTAATGTTTTAGTAATATTAATCTATAAATAATAATAAATGCTATTTTTTATAGAATTTTACCCTTTATTTTTGCCTCTTTATTGTATACGAGATTTTAGTTAGTTTACTTATAGCATTAACATAATTTAGGATTTCATAAATAAAATATATTGATTATTTATTTGTTAATTTTTATAAGTGATATACCCACGGATTTTATCGATGGAAACCATTCGTAGGCATTACGAAGGTTTTTTTATTTTTCTTTTATAGTTCTTTTCTTTTAAAAAAATTTAACAATGTAATTAATTCTGTCTAATATCTACGAAAAAATCCCTAGGTAAATTTATTATTCTTATTTAATATTTTTAATTTTACTGACGAAAACTAATTTTGTCAACAACCAATTTTTTTAAAAAAAGATACCAACAAAAATTGATGTCGTCGGTAGTTACGTATGGAATTTTCCATCAGTGAATTAAAATTTTATTCCTATATTTCGTTTTATTTTTACCAATGGAAAATCAATTCGTTGATAAACTTATTTGATATTTTTATTTATTATTTTTATTATGTTCTTTAATATATAATATAATTTCTAATATAAAGTATAATTTCTAATATATATAATATCTGATATAAATTTATATTTATAGTGTATAATATAATTTTAATACATATAGTATATAATATAATTTTAAATATATATAAGCATATATGTGTGTATATATAAAAAATCAAAACAAAAGATGCTAAGAATCAACTTAGCCCAGTGGCATATTGCCATTTTTAAACAGCGTAAGTCTTGTGTTTGATGCTTTTTGGAAGCAAAAAATCACTTGTTCAATGCCAGAAAAAGTTCTACAAAAAAGTGTTACATTTTGCCAAAAAGGTTATATTTTGATTAAAAAGTGCTACTTAGACTCATATGTAACATTTTATAATTTTTTTAAAGTGTTACAATAGATAAGTACTTAATGTAACACTTAGAAAAAGTGTCACTAAAGCTATTAAAAGTGATACCGTAGACTATAGGTAGCACGGGCAAATGTATCATCATAAATATTTTACATATTGTCTATAGTAACATTTATGGCTATTATGTAATATTTTTTGGGTGTTACTTTATGTCAATTATGTTGTAGTACAAAAAAAAAGTAAGAAATTTTTGAAAATTGCGAAAAAAAAAAATTGAGGCTTGATTATATTCCATCTTACATTTCTCCCTTCAAAAGTAAAAAATATTTCAAAATCACTCCTAATATTTATAAAATAATACAGTTATTTCCTTAAATTTAAGAAAGAATCAAACGTGAGGGGCAAAATTGCTTTTTTGGTCCGCATTAAGGTGGCTCGATTTCGCTTTTAGTCTTTTAATTTTTATGGGTTGCGTTTGGCAAACACTAACTTTTCTAAACCTGCACATTTAGTCCGATTTCAAAATTTTGAGGATATCTTATCCCTAAAATGCTGAGTTTGACCTTTTTTTCTTGAAAGAACTATTTTGCCCCTTTTTTGGAAAATTAAAATTAAAGAAAAAATAGAAAAATAATAATAAATTAAATAAATAAAAAAAACTTAAATTAAATTAAATAAAATGGTGGAACATATATTTTCATATTTTTCAACATTAAATAAAAATTAAATAAAAATAGAAAATAAAAATAATAGAAATTTATTTTCTTTTTTTTTCATTTTTTGTCTTTTTGTTTTCTATTTTTTTTAATTTTTATTTATAGTAGAAAATTGTAAATAGATATTTTTTTCCAGTTTTATTGTTTTTACTTTTTCTTTAATTTTAATGTACGGTGAAAATTGTAAGTCTATATTTTTTTTGTTTTCTATTTTTCTTTAATTTTAATTTACGGTTGAAAATTACAAATATGTATGTTTTTTTGGTTTTCTATTTTTTTTACATATAGTTGAAAACTATAAATACATATTTTTTCTGTTCGTTTTTCATTTTATTTTTTTAATTTTATTTACAGTTAAAAATTATAAATATATATTCATATTATTTTCTTTAAATTAGATTTAAAAAAATTCGAACATTTTCATATTTTTCAACTTTAAATAAAAATTAAGGAAAACTAGAAAAACAAAAAAGTACATTATTTTCTTTTTCTTTTGGTTTTTCTATTTCTTCTATTTCTATTTTTCTTTAATTTCAATTTACAGTTAAAAATTATAGATATATATGTTTTTTTTTGTTTCTATTTTTTTAATTTTTATATATAGTTGAAAATTGTAAATACATATTTTTCTATCCAAAAAGGGGGGCAAGGTTTCCATCCACATGATTTTATATATAGTTGAAAATTGTAAATACATAATTTTATTGAGATATTACACAAGTCATGTGATATGCACATGACCAAGGTCTATCCAAAAAGGGGGGCAAAATAGTCATTTCATGAAAAAATGACCCAACTCAGCATTTTAGGGATATCTTATGACTTATCCCCGAAATTTTGAAATCGGACATGTGCAGGTTTAGAAAAGTTAGTATTTTTCAAACGCAACCCATAAAAATTAAAGGACTAAAAGCGAAATCGAGCCAACTTAACGGACCAAAAAAACGATTTTGCCAAACGTGAGGCCAGGGACTTTTTGTAATTTAAAATATCTCTGTTTTTTTTTATTAGCGTAAACCTCATTTTTTTAATTATCCCAATATATTATGTTGTCTATTCCAAATAGGTTAGATTTGGACTGGATTCTCTAAGCCTCCATCAGCACACTGTTTTAATTTATTGCATTAATTTCAATTGTTTTGCTACAACCTTTGTCCAAATGCCAACATGTTTTCTTAGTAATATATACCTTAGTTGTTTTTTCGTTTTTTTGACGAAACCTTATTTGTTAAATACAGCTAATTATTGTATTTGAATTTAACCTATGTAGGGTACCCCATGCGTATTAAGTCATACATTTTGTATTTTCAAAATATTCCGCGTAGATGCCCCCATGCGTATTAAGTCAATACATTTTGATTTTGTTGAAAATATTCTGTCTGGATAAACTCAACATCTTGAGTAATTTAAGTTTGAATAAACTAAAGCAACAATACATGTTAGCATCGCTGATAAAGACGGACACACATATATATCCCAACACGTACCTTCATAGTTTTGTTCGCTATTTCTTATTTAAATATTATAAACCTAAATTTTCTTATTGGTTGTTCCATAATAGTATTTCCTTTACCATTTATAATTGAGAATTTCAATACACATACCCATTAATTCTTTTATATATACATTATATAATTGTATTTATTTTGTCAAAGTTATAAAGAAAAGTCTAGATCTTTTCCTGTGTTTGTTGATGTGGCCATTGAGATGGGCCCAACTAAAACTCTTTGATGTTTGAGATTTCAGTGAGATAATATGAAAACGTTACATGTGATTGACAATGCATTGGAATATTTTATATTTAAGGGTGGTAGTAGATTGTACAATAAAAGATATCAGTGTCATCATTATATCGATCAGCATCACGACACTTCTTAGATCTATGACTCTCAGCTTAGATCGACCCGACCTTAAGCGCGAGTTGGTTGAGGCCCCGCACCATCTAGTAATTTCAACTGAGTTATGAGGGCATTTTGAAAATTTATGCCTTCACTTTCTTTTGGTATAGTAAGGGAGGCGGGGCCATACGAACGCATATGAGATCAAATCCCGATCAATCACCCTTACAACATAAGTTTCTACCACTGGAGTGATTCTTATACAGACACACCGCAATTGAAAATGTAATCACGTTCATTTTTCTTAAATCTTTTGTATGTGTATATAATAGGTAAGATTAATTGTGCATTACTTTCTCAAATAAGGAAAAGAAAAAACGTGGTTCGACTTCCGTTTTTGACTTGATAGAAAATAATTGACTCAACAATTTTTCACGTGATGTTATTATTATTACACGCTTTAATATCCTAAATTTGGTGAGGAAATTTTCAGAAAAACGGAGCGCCAGCTAGTATCATTATTCGAAACTTTACCAACCTTTTTATGTCATTCATGCAATAATTAATGTATGCAAGTGTTTATTTAATGATCCTTTCTTCATTTATTAATAATAAAAAAATGATCATTTATTTAAGGATCATTTTTTTCCTCATTTATTAATAATAAAAAAATGATCATTTATTTAAGGATCATTTTTTTCTTCATTTATTAATTGATTTGGATGAAGCATGATCACTTGCGGAGACAGGAGCCAACCTCGGTCCCGCTCCCCCGTTTTTCCAAAAATATAATTACCAAGTATTTTTTTTAAAAATATTTTAATTAATAGTTATATGATTTATATTTTAATTTTTTATTTAGCTCAACTCAATTTTATGTATGAGCCCAAACCAATATTGTTCTCGGCTACGCATGTAATAAAACATGAGATTATATGAATTGTTATGAATTTACTAATTTAACCTTAACGAAAAAACTTCATAGCTTAATTAGTCTAATTTCAAATTATAATTCGTGGTTTAAAAATATGATTATTATGTTCAAAATATATTCACATTTAAATATAATATAATTAATTTTCAAAATTACTCAGCCATTAACAACACTGGAGGAGTTAGGAGGTCCATGATGGGCCCACCAACTTCCAATTTTTGTTTATGGTAGATTATATCTCTGATTTTTTTTAAAAAAAAAGATAAATTTATGTAATTTTTAATTAATTTTCTATTTGGTCCATCTCATTTCCGTGCATTGATTCTACCTATGCTTAGCCGGTTTCTATTTTCTTAATAAATACCGGGGTTGATGGTGCAACTGTAAAATACAAATAAATGTCTAAGGTATAATTGTAATTTGTAATTTTGAAAGTGGGTGTTCTTTTTTTTTTCCCCGGTAATTAGACTAAACTTTTATTATTTTAATTAGACTAAATCTCGATGGTATTTTTTGAGTTAGTTCTTCATTTTTTTAGTAGAAATGAATTATTTAAACTTTAGCTCCTACAACTATTTGCAGGAGAAAACAGGGCAAGCAATGGAGACAATGAAGGAGAAGGCTTTGGGAGCCAAAGACAAGCCCCTTACCTGGCCCGAGGCTATACAATGCCAAAGACCAGATTGGGACTCACACGGGCGCAATCTTGGGCGGAGCTAGACATAAAATTTTGAGAGAATAAAAATTTTGCGGGGCTAAATAAATTAAAAATATAAATATTTGATACTAAAAAATAATATTTTAAAAAAATATATACATAACTTAATTGAGTTTTTAAAAATTTGGGGGCTAAAGTCGCTCTCCATCATGGGCATAGAAGGAAACGCCCACGGCCATAGACAAATGACAAGCCATAAATTCTAGATAGGAGGCCCAATTAACATTAGTATAAAAATAAAATATAATACATTAACTCTAATAATAAAACTATAAATAATACCAATATAGAGAAAGTCAATTTATTAATTCAATCACATCTTAATATCAAAATAAATAACAGAATACAAGTACATTAATATATCATAACATTTCTCTTTCATTCTTCATATTTTGAAACCGTTGCATAATAGTTCCATTGTTAATATTTCTAAATATATTATTTTCAATGTATGTTATCAGACAATCATTCAGTAGCTCATCTCTTATTCGATTACGTAGTGAACTCTTGATGATACTCATTGACGAAAAAACTCTTTCCATTGTGGCAATAGCAACTGGTAAGATCAATGACAACTTAACCAACAAATAAACCAATGGAAAAAACTATATGTTTTCTTGTAGCAACCATCTTTTGAGCAAAACCATATGATTTGATAATATAGTTTAACCAAACAATTACACATGAACTACAAATTATAATAAATTATACAACAAAGAAATTAAATAACAAAGAAGAAACAACAAGCCCGGAAAAATTAATTGATATATATATACACTTTGATAACATAAACCCTAAATATAATTCATTCTTATTAAATTTAAATCTCATGACAATAGGGTGAAAGGGTTGGCCTTAATTCAAACCTGGTGGCCGAGTTGAATCCACTACTCTCCTTGACCTTGTTCAATGTCACGAACATTTGGTGCAATTTTTTCACCAAGGATTACTACCTCATCCCCATAGGAGTTTTGACTTTAATTATTAATTGCTCATTTTGTTTTTAATTTTTATTATAGTTATAATGTGAGATGACAAAAATACTCTTAATTTTTTTGAAAATCTCAAGGGCCCAGTGTCCCCCTTGACCCCATTGTCCCTTCGTCCCTAACCATAGAGAAGGCTTCGGGAGCGCCACCAAGGATAAGGCGTCCCAAATGGCGGAGTCCGACAAGGAGACCGCCGAGGTGGAAAAGAGAAAAACCAAGTCATCTCTCTCTCCGATGGTGTTATGATATCTTGTTTTATTAATTGTCTTTCAAAATTTTATAATATTTTATATTTCAGAAAGTCATTTGTGTGTTTAGAAATCTTTTATTTAATTAAGTCTATTTTATAATGTTTCTAAGTTAAGTTATGAGTTTTATTCTTAAATTATAAGTTTTATTGTGGTAGGAGTTTCGTATTATAACCAGTTGCTTTGTTATTATTTTTGGGGTTTAATTATTGTTGAAATTTTCATAATTCGCTCCTATTCCAAAGCATTATTCACGTTTCTTTATAGCATTTATTGCTTTATTGTGCCGTTATCGTAAGCAAGGCTTGGAAGCAAGTTACAATTGACATTTGACACCTGAACCATAGTCAAAGGTGCAGTAACGCCTGCATCACTCTGTTTCTCTCTCTTAATATACCTTTGCAATGAGAAGGTTTTTGTTTTTTAGCTGCACAAAAGATCTCAAATTGAATGAGAACTCGAGGCGTAATAACTAGATTAATAATTGATCAACCAACATCACTAATTAATATTTTACCACATTTTTTTCGTATAAGCATAACGACATGTATAATACGCGTAGCACATGCCACATGGTATATTGGTGATAACTTATAATAAGTATCATATTTTAGAGTTTAACAACTAATTAATTTATTTACTATCTGATCTCATCGAAAAGTGAAAAAAAAACAGTTGATATAATTATTTCGCCTTCCTCTTATATATGAACTTTTGATGACATCCATACACATTATCACAAATTACAAATTCTATTTTTCTCTAGCATCGTCAATGTAATGTACTAAAAGAGTTAGCAATAAATTAATTAGGAGCCCCCAACCCAACCTCCCCCACCCCAAAAAAAAAAAAAAGAAAAGTCACTTCAATAAAAATATGGTCAACTAAAGTTTTTTTTAAAAAACAAATTATAGAAAAAAAACAACTTGAAATGATAGCATTAGTGCATTAGGTACCAAAATGTAGCCGAAGCACTGACACGATTACGACACATATATAATATAATACGAGTATGGAGATATGTTATATTTGAAATTTTAGAAATATGGGTGCAATGTACATAAACAAATAAAATTGTATATTTTTGTAATATTAAAAATATAGACCTACTAAATATAATTAAAAAACAATGTTTCAATCATAAAAAATAAAAATTTCTTAGATATTCAAATCCAAAATGTGATAATTCACATAAATAAATAGACAACATGCTGAAAATATCAAAGAATAAAATAAATTCATCTATTCTCATATGTGGATTTATAAGAATTAATATGGATGTGGCTTTGTTTCTTTCATATTGAGATATTTAGGCTGATTTTTTATCCATGGAGTGTCCATAGAGTATCGTGTCCAATAGGTTTCTGGTACATGTATGTCATCCTTATGGAAGTGTCTGTGTTTCCTAGAGGGGCGTGTTTTTTGGCCTGGTCGTGATTTTCAGCCAGAAACCAAAAAAAATTAAAAATATAAATGATTATACCCTTAGGTTGCGCGCATTTGGATGGAGGATTTGGATTAGGGAAGAGAATTTCAAATGACTCCATCTAAGACGGATCTGAAATCCACCAAAATGACTCCAAATATAGCTTCCAGGATTTGAAATATATTATAGAATCATGACTTCATCCAAACAACCTCCGTATATTTGTTATTATATATGGATTTAAAATTCTTAGCTCCAAATCCATCAATTTAGATGGATCCTTATTTTGAATCCAAATGAATTGATTTTAGCACCAAATGAATGTATATATTACTTTTGAAAAAGATGTAATCATTACTTTTAGTTTGTCAATTCATCTTAGATAAAAATTATTTTATCTTGAAATATACAGTCTCTCATATTATTTAAGATATTGCATAAATTAAATAAGTAGTATATTCCCACATATTAAATAGTTACTTATAGCGCTTACAACATGTTTAAGAATAAGTATTCACCACGTAATTTTACACAACCTTTTATTGGAATTTGCAATCAATGTATATGTTGTAGCCAAATATGATATAGTGTAACATATACTACTATATGTTACTTATAATTAATGAGGAGAGTAAATTAAATAAGTAATATAATCACCATGTAAAACATAATTATATGTCATTCACAACGCTCCCACGTGTTTGTAAATAAGTATCACCATGTAAACATAACTATATGTCATTAAATGAATAATTATGCTTCTCATTACATTTTGAGTAATAATTAGTGTAGGTGGTTAAACATAATCAAACTCATTCTAATTAATATTAATATATAATGTGTTATATATTATTGTAGTTGTATATATATATATATATATACTATAACATATACTAGCTAGTATTCAATAAATTATAGTATAATATATATTATAGTGCAACAAATACTAATATGAATCCATATACTATAGTGGATAAAGTATACTAGTATAACTTCATACGATATAGGGTAACATTTACTATTATATGTTACTTAACTCTACGTATAGTATAAAAATAAATATATAACAATATACTATATTATTCATTAATTATAGTTTATATATATACTAGTATATTCTAATATATAGACGAAAAAAATTAAATACATAAAATATGAGAGGGAGTAATGAAATAAGTAATATAGTCATCACATAATTAATAATTATTCACAATACTCTAAACACGCTTGTGAATAAGTATTCACCACGTAAAAAATAATATACGTCATTAAATGAATAATTATGCTTCGCATTACATTTTGAATAATATAGTTAATGTAGGTGGTTAAATATGATCAAGGTCATTCTAATTAATGTATTATTTGTCATGTATTATTGTGTGTGTGTGTGTGTATATATATATATATATATATATATATATATACTATAGTAACATATACTAGTATGGAGTCCTATGCTATAGTGTAACATATATTAGCTACAATCAATTCATATACTATAATGTAACATATTCTAGCATCAATCAATATACTATAGTATAACATAATACACTATGGTGTAACACATACTAGTTTGAATCCATATTCTATAGTGTAAAATATACTAGTATGATCAGCCCATATGATATAGTATAACATATACTACTATTTATTATTTAACTCTCCATATACTATATAAAAATATGACACCTACTATATGTATATATATATATATATTATATAATATATTTTATGTATACGAGTTTATTCTAATATATAGAGAAAATGGATAACATATAAGGGGTAGTAAATTAAATAAGTAATATAGCCTTAGATGTCTTTTTTTCTATAAAGTGTTTTCTCATCTATTAGGATTTCTTCTTTCTTGTATACTTTAAATGCCAATGTAAAAGATTGGCTTTAAATATTCAGTGAATATTATGTTTTCCTTTTAATCTTTACTGTGTTCAAAACATTTCTTCCCTAGTGTAGCAACACATTGAACAACACTTAAAACAATATATGTATGAACTCTGACTTTGTTTTTTTAATACTCGAACTCTCTGCAGTTTTCTCGTGTATTTATTCTATGTGATCTCTTGTGTAGAATTGTGAAGCACATCCTCTTCTTTTATAAGCATCCAAGACTCCTACAAAATATGAAAAAATATATCTACAAATAAAAGGATACATATATATATCTCTGATCTCATCTAAGTAAGGTATATAGATAAAAATCTAAAGTCATTCCTTAACAATATGATCACAATAAATAAAGAATTATATTGACTCAAGACTTTCCAATCAAAAATGTTACTTGATAATCAAGATAGTACAACAAAATGTTTCCTAATACAATTTTTTTCCTAAAATAAAGAATCCTATCACATATGTAAATAATGTAGAAAACAATTAATAAGACTATTTTTAGCCAAATAGGAAACTTGTGGAAATCGAGTTTCCAACAGTTTATAGAAAAATAAAATTAAAATTTCATTATTTCTTGGTATAAATTTTACTATATATAATTGAAAAATATTATATTTCATGTTAATTTTGTAGCTCATTCATGTCCAAAGGGGATCCCATGAAACTCCTAAATTGGCTTGATCATCAAAACAGAAGGCTGAATTGTCATTATAATTATAATATGGCAGTGATGATTGAGTCAAGCAATTTTCTTCAACAATATTATTTTGTGTGGCCATCTGTGATTTGCAACTCAGTTGTTCGCATAAATTGGCATTTTGGCATTGCATGTTCAATATTTCAGCCTGTGCCTTAGCTAGTTCAGCTTGGAGATCAGAGATCTGCTTCTGGAGATGACAAATGGCGCCGGTACAGCCGTAGATTGGATCCCGCAACCTGGCATGTGCTTCATACACCATGCTGTTTACAGCATCTGCTCTTTGTTCCTCAGGAAGTTCCTGATCATCAAAGATTAATATTACAATGACATAAATAATACATATATAATAGTTAGTATGTATAGTATAGGTGACATTGCAATTTTGATCTTGTAACTATAGGGCGACAACGAAATTGGTTCTGCGTTAAAAGTTTCATTTTTCTAAAAAAAGAATCATGTAATTTAAAGAAACTCGCTAATTGAGACATTTTTTCTCTGAGGATCGAAATTTTGCTAGAAAATATTGTCACGTGATCACCAACATTTGAACCCTAATTTTCTTGCTGATTCGCGAGTTTTTATAATTGCAGGGTTTTCCTAGAAAATGTTATTTTTATGGTCTCAGACCAATTTTATCACTCGTATAATTATGGAGCCAGAATTGCAATTTTACCTACTGATTTTATTGGATATTCCACTCGCAATGCGAATGATTGTCACGTGTCTAACATTTACTATATTCATTATCAAGCATAAATTGGTGTTTAGTATAGTAATTGTTATACACGAGATAATATTCAACCTTACTCTCGAATATGAGATGAAATACTATTTCGGAATAGAAGACCCAATCTAGTGTATATATACTAGAATGCAAGGTGTTCAAGTTTAGCATTGGAAGTGGAAAATACTGTGCGGACTTAATTGTTCAATAAAAATTCCAGAGTTTGCATTATTGCATAACATATCATGTATATATATGAACAAGAAACCAAGGTTAAAAGATAGATAGTGTGGTAGAAAGAGACTGATATTTTAAATTTTAGATAGAAAATCCTATATCTGATCAAGATCCATTAATTAATTTCTAGAACTTTCGGGATCGGAATAAAATGCCCTTGTTGTTATGCCTAATTAATATTTCTTTTTCCCCTCAGTTTGTCTAATATTTCTGAAATGAGGAGATCTAGTTGAATTTTTGTTAGTTAATACTGTTTATAATTAGGTGCGAAAAAATTCCGTTTGCATTGGCAAACTATAGAATGAATGAATTAATTACCTGCAGCAATTTGATAATGTTGCTGGCTCCGAAAACCCTATGAGCAATGGTGAATTTGAGTGGCTCTGTCGGCGGGAAATAAGGCGCTAATACGCATTTCTCGACGCACCGCCGGCGGAGGATCTTGCAAGCCGCACACGGGCTAAGAATCACCGCGGATGAGAGGACGATCGATCGGATGAACCTGCAGATGATGTTGGAGTGACGGAGGTGGTATAACCCTCCATGTTTCCGGCGGCGGTGGTGTTTTTGCCGTAAGCCATTAATTATTATGATGTTTGGAAGGTGGGCGGAGATGATTGATTTTGTTTGCTGTGGTTGGACAAGAAAAAGGTATTTATAGAGAGGTGTGTACGTTGAGTTAGTGAGTTACTACTATGCATGTCAATATTGCGTGCGCCATTAGTTCGTGAGCCTTAATAGTTCAAATTCTGATTTCTTTTAGTTTCTTTGTGATTTATCTTGTTTTGGAGCTCCGGCCATTTCTCCCAACCTATCTAATAAAAAAAAATTGCGGCATCACCTAATTTTTAATCATGTTACAAAGTGTTTTGTCTATTTATTAGTGGAAATGGTACAAAATAATCATTTCCAAAATGTAAAGATGAAATGACATACACATTTTTTTTAGTTATTTTGGGGTGTAAAATGACATTCATATTCTTCTAGTGTGTTTGTTTGATATTTGGATAATTTCTCTCTCTTTCACTTATCTATATGTATCATCTTACTCTTTCTTTCAAGCTTCATTAAAAAATCGAATCTGTATTTTTTGCTTTTAAATATGCGAATTCAAAGTTTTTTGTAGAAAAAGCAAATAATTGGGTTATAATAAGTGAGAGAACTGGATGTTGAGTTACTGTGACTCGACGTCGAGTCATAGTACAGTGTCAAGTTACAGTAACTCCATGTCGAGTGTCACGGGTATGTGTGTTTTTGTGCAGTTAAATTGACTCAAAGGCAAATTGGGTTTTTCACACCCCAAAATAGCTAAAAAGAAATATGTGTTTGAAAAATATTGCTAAAAACATCCTGGTTTAATGGGAATGACTAAATAAAAAAAAACCCACTGATTTTTTTATCTTACCAAATTTTATTTTTCCTATATATTAATGTTCTAACAATGTAATAATTTGTTCTAACTTATGATAATGGATTTGAGTTTTCCTATTAATTTCAATTGTGTTTCACCTTGTGTTTGAAATTTGAACACAAAAGAGGTCAAAACAAATTATGGCATTATACACCTCATGTTCAAACGGTGGAATAGGGGATTGAGGGCATATCATCTAGTTTATCGACACATATATAAGATGAAATATTACGGTAGAGAAATATTGAGCAAATGGTGGAAATTACCCAATTGGGATATGTGAGGGACTTTTTTGACATGTAGGATAAAAAACATAGTTTTCTACCCACTTTTGGGGTTCTTTTACCACAATACCCTTGAGGCTTTAAATGCAAGCATTTAAAGTAGGTAAGATGTATTTCTCTCTCTTGTGAAATACATACATACATACGTTTGCCCTCATTTTTCTTTTTATTTTTTCTCTCTTCTTCTTCTTCACAAAATTTCAAGAAGTTCTTTTTGTGGTCTTTCGTAACCAAAACCGCACCAAAAAATCGAATAACAAGGTAATGTTGCTTCTCCTTTTAGTTGCTTAACCTTGTTTAAATTGTTCAAGACCAACATATTTACAAAACATGTGAAATATCGTACAAAATAAGCCTTTGCCAAAATAAGCCTTTGGCACGATATCGTGCCAAAAAGTAAGCCTTTGCACGATATCGCGCCAAAATAAACTTTCGACACGATATATCGCGCCAAAATAAGCCTGCGGCACGATATATCGTGCCAAAATAAGCCTGTGGCACGATATCGTGCCCATATCTCTTCGTCTTCTTCACTATATCGTGCCAAGGAAACCAGGGATTTCGAAAAAAAGATCCAACATTACGCCGATCTCATTTCTAACTCAACACACCAAATCTTACAACACAAACATCAACAAAACAACATTCATGCATATTATCAAGTAAAATCAAACATTCATACACCAACCACTAAAGATTTCGAACAAAAAAAATCCAACATTACATCCAAAATACCGAAAATTTATTAGAAAACTCTAAACCCTAAAAACCCTAACCTGTGGACTGTATGCACGATATGTTTGTGTTTTTTTTTTTTTTGCTTTTGTTACTTTTTGCTTACACCTATTTTGTCTTGGAGTGGGTGTAGTATACGGTATTGGGGGAGGGTTATACGGTTTTGACTTGTCATTCAATTTCAAAATTCAAAAACACTCAACTTAAAGAAGGGCAATTTTGTCAATTTGGGTAGAAAAGAGTTTTGTTATGTTGGTGGGTAGAAAAGAGTACCCACTATCCATAGTGGGTACTTAAAAAATTTCCCCAGAAATATTTGGCATGCACTAGCTCCTAATATTACTTTTAGGGCCTTTCAAAAAAAAAAAATTACTTTTAGGGGCAGAAATGTAAAATAGAATAAAATTGTAAATTTTCAACACTCATCTGAAATTTTGTGTCGAATTACATCAAATTAATAAAAAGGAGAATATTTGAAAAACATTCTAAGCCACACTTTATTGATTTATTGTCTTTCTGACTCGTATAAAGTCGTTAAATTCATCCGGAACTTCAAGTCTTCAATACACAAATGTGTACAACAGTAACATTTATCTTGTAGTGAGTTGTAGATATAGTATCCATACAGTTTACTCAGATGAAATAAAAAAATAGAGCAGGAGTTTCGTGTAAAATTTCGTACGAGAACTCGTACATATTTTATTTTATTACATTAATGGAAAAATTATAGATTTTTTTTCTTGTCATTAATAGTAAAAAGAGATAATTCTATGATGTGGAGCGATTAAGTAGTTTATATAAACAGATAGAGGACTGTAGATTAAGCCATAGGACTATCAGTATTAGACGAATCTGATTCTGTTGAGATGTTTACCGTTTTATGTTATTGCACTGAATGTGCGCTTATAGCAAAGCTAAACGAGTCTCGAGTGTCGATCCCACGAATACTATAAGTATTAGTAGTCACCTTCTTTTTATTATCTAACCGACAAAATTGGTTGTGTATGTTTTGAAAAATATGAATAAATATGAAAACCATCCTGATAGTATCAAGAAGTGTTAATGTTACATTATTGGCAAATTTGGTCTTTGTGAACGATCTTAGGTTTGGTGTTGTACTTCGTGACGCAACATCAAGGTTGCACAGAATCTGGGCGGAATGTGTGCCAGATATTGTGCTTTGATATTTGGCAAGTTATCTATTATGTGAATGTTGATGATATTATTGGATAGATTTATCTTAATTTATTCAACTTTTTTATAATTGCCAATTCTCCTTTTCTAATCACTTTCCTTGTATACATGATTTTTACCCACAAGGAAGTGATTGTCTTTTGTCTTGATTTCCTTCCTTAGCATGAAATCATCCCTATATTTTGTGATATGGGCACATGCATGGACGAAGCTACTATAGGACGAGTGCGGTCGGACGACCGCACTCGATCTCGGATGACCTTGTTAAATTTGAGTTGGACCGCACCGAAAATTCAACCAAGATCTAGTTCATATAAAAAAAAAAATTGAGTTAAATTTAAAAACCAAAAACCTTACTTGTTTTGGCTCAAAATATTAAGAATTACCTGTTCAGCTTAAAGTATACTAGATGATAAATGATTGTCTTGTTTATTATGTACAAAGATATATGTTCCAAACTTGATAATAAATAGTCTTTTGAATGTATTTTTCGAATGACTTTTTGTATATAAGTCTATTCCATAATAATAACAGTTGTTTGTTGGTTAATTTAGAATATATTTTTGGATAAGTCATTTTCCAAAAAAGTTCATTCTAGAGAAATCATAATTGGAGATTATGAAAACCCGCAAAGAATTGTCGTAAGGTACAACCTTCATATTAATTTGCCTCCTTCTTCTATTTTTTTTCACATATTGGTCCAACATTCATCCTGCCGAAATGGAAAAAAAGTTGGACCGCACTGATCGAAAATCTTGGCTACGCCCATGGGCACATGTCAACATCTCACGAGATGTGGACACTAGTACTCCACATGAGTAGCATCGAATTAGTCGTTTAACAAGAAGACGCAATTTGTATGAGATTGTCTCAAAGATCAACCTAGGAATACTTAAAAACATGCTAAGCATTTAATTTTTTAAAGATATGATTTTCAGTTTTTAGTATATTTTTTTAGGGTTAATGATATTTCATGTTACATGTTTAATTTTTAAAGTTTTTTTCTTTCTTTCTTTTTATTTTTTGGAATCCAGGTAAATAATGTTTCACGTTTCATGTTTATTTTTTTATTTTTTATTTAACTATATTTTATTTTCATGTCTAATTTTCAAATTTAAATTTAAAACTTTTTTATTTAATTTTTTGAATTCATATTTCATATTTTTAGGGCTCCTTCTCATAGAGACTTACTCAAATTGAGGTAGTCTTATATGAGACCGTCTCATCGGCTTAAATTCATGAGACGGATCTTACAAGACACCATTTTTTTTATGGGTTTGGATTTGAGTTAGAATTTTATTTACATAAAAGATTTGTCTCGTGGACTATGTCCATGCGACCTTTTCATAAAAGTTTTTGCCTTAAAAACTTACAATATCAAAGAGAGTCTCAAGATTGATGATTAAATATTTGTTCGCAATGCAAAATGATGGACATATAATATTGTGTTTTATTATCTGTTAGTATTTTAAATTATCTTATATTTTAGGAAGTGATATATTTATGTATTGAGGAATCTCCTATTTTAATTAAAAAATATTAAGCTCAAAGTCCGCCCCATTATTGCGGTGTTCAAATTGGGGCCTCGTTATTGTGAGTAACAACCGTGGCCACACTGGCTAACCCTAGTGATTGTCTTCATTTTAATATATCTTCTAATATTTCCTAGTTAAATTAGGGGTTGTATTGTGATAGGAGCTAGTTTGATCATAATAAATAGTTGTTTTTGTATTATTTTAGGTGATTGAATTGATGTTAAAAACTTGATATAATTTCTTTTTCATTGCAAGTTATGTTTATTCATGAAGTTCCGTATTGTTTTTATCAATGACGTAGAAATTGCTAGGAGTTAGTCGGGTGCAACAGGGTTGGGGCCTAGCGCCTGGCGAAGCTTTGGCGGGTTAGGCGGGACTGGCGAGGTTAGGTGGGGCCTAATTTGAAGAAAAATGTAGGCAAATAATAGAATCCTAGCGCCTAGGTGAGGACCAATCGAGGCTAGACGAGGATTTTTACAACAGGAATTTTTATATGTTGTATGTTTGTTCGTAGCTTCCGCCTAGGTCACAATATAAAATTTTAAAGTCAAGCACAGGATAAACATTTGGATGCTCAAGTAGGTTACTTTTTTTGAAACCAAGTAGGTTACTTACATATGCATGGTTATTATGATAATAAATATTTAAATTGTATATTTTTTTTAATCGAGCGCTCGTTTTGGTTTGCCTCACTGTTTATTCATAAAAAAGTTTGTCTCTTGAGCAAGTATCTAAATATATATAATTATCCATAATCATTTCTTTTCACTTTCCTCAAAATAAAAATCCCAAAGATCAGTTAATAAAAAATACAACTAACAGTCGAATCTAAATTATTAACTAACGATATACAATATGTCTTCACCAAGAATCTTCATATTTTCAATTTTCATAATTTGGTTTTATGGTTTGATATGAGTCATATAAGTTCATTTTGTTCATCACGCGCGTGTTTTAGGTTGATGAGTATAATGAATGACATTGCCAAAAGCCCCAATTTCAGCGACAATATGAATGCAACATAATTGGCAACTTAATAAGTTAAAGGATTAACGAAAAACTGTGGTCGTCTATGTATATTTTCCAATGTATAATAGCCTTTTCTTCTTGAGAGGCTAATAATAAAGGAAATAGTTGAAAACGAATCAATATATATATATAGGTATTGATTCAAATGAGATCATAATGCTAGGGTGAGACCGTAGGGACTGATCTAAATCGTTTATTTTTTATTTTGGATGGATATGATTAATTCTTTATTTTAGGTAATTAAAAATCATTAAAACATTTTTAAGGGTAATATAGTAATTAATCCTTTGGTGTCAGTTTTTAATTAAGGATAGAAAGATAATTGTATTAGTTATGAGTAAAGTAGAGTAGATTATGGCCGAGATTTTTGGAGGTAAATTCGGAAGGGAGGCATATTTATAACCGAGATTTATGGGAAATTAGACATGCATGAATCATAATAAATATAGAGTTTTCAAAGAAGAAATATGTGAACAGAATACACAAAATATGCAACATATTATACATATAATACAACATTATACCATTAAATATGCAATAATTCTAGAATCATATATTTTGGATTCCTACAATTTTACCACCAATCGAAAGATGCAACATATTGTACGCATAAATACATTATTACATAGTTAATTATGCATTAATACGATATGGATTTGCACCATGCATTTTATGTGACTTCAAAGTATTTTGCTAATTCATGAATATAATTGCATCACAATATCATCAGGGGGAACCACCCTTTACTTCAGGGCCTTGCCCCCCCCAAACTTTTCATTTTTTATACTTATATCCCCCAAACTTTTCATTTTGTACACTTATATATGTGTGTATGTATATGTATCGATATATGTATATGTAGTATTTTAGTGTTTTAGTATTTTTATCTCCAATCTAAATTATTGATCAATAACATTTATTGTAATTCAGACAAGCCCATGATTATTACCTTTAAGATTGAATAAACTATTGTGTGGATCTTGATATTTATATCATACTATTTAAAATTATGGAGTGTACATTCTGATTAGAATTTAGTTATGTTTAATTTAACTACTCGTATTGATGCCATTTTTTGATATAATTATAATATATTTAAATATAATTATCATATATAGATATAGATATATATATATATATGGTTGATAATTCATTCTTTAACTTCTAGTGCTCGAGTATCTATACCCAAAAATTGTGATATTAATACTATTTGAATTCATCTCAAACACTATTAAGATATCATATATATATTACTCGTATCCCAAACCTGGAAAAAGTTACTCGTACCATCCTATTAGGATCCAAACATGTGTGAGTACTTGTGCCGCGAATCGAGGAGCCTGCTACTAGGGTAGGGAGGCCTAGGAGGTTCGAATTAGAAGAGTGGGCAGACGAGATAGTTGATTTTGATTCCGAAAGGGAGCAAAATTATAATCCAGGTAGAGGTCGGCGCGGAAATAGGGGTGATCGGGGACGTGAGGATAGCAATTTGAGTAACATCAAAATGCAAATCCACTCGTTCCAAGGAAAGGAAAATCGAGAATGTGTTCGACTGCCAAAATTATTCCGAACTGAAAAAGGTAAAATTGGCATCAACTGAGTTCTCGGATTACACAAGTGTGTGGTGGGATCAACTAATGGTCTCAAGGAGGAGAAATGGCGAGCAGCCAGTTTCTACATGGGAGGAGATGAGGAGTTTGATGAGACGTCGTTTTGTTCCAAATCACTCTTATAGGGGCGTCTATCAAAGGTTGCAGACGTTGACTCAGGGTTCGAAGAGTGTGGAGGACTACCACAAGGAGATGCTTATGGCAAGGGCATCGATGAGGACCTGGAGGTGACTATGGCCAGGTTCATCGCGGGTTTGAACACACCCATTGCATCGATGTAGAAAACAATTAATAAGACTATTTTCGCCAAATAGGAAACTTGTGGAAATCGAGTTTCCAACAGTTTATAGAAAAATAAAATTAAAATTTCATTATTTCTTGGTATAAATTTTACTATATATAATTGAAAAATATTATATTTCATGTTAATTTTGTAGCTCATTCATGTCCAAAGGGGATCCCATGAAACTCCTAAATTGGCTTGATCATCAAAACAGAAGGCTGAATTGTCATTATAATTATAATATGGCAGTGATGATTGAGTCAAGCAATTTTCTTCAACAATATTATTTTGTGTGGCCATCTGTGATTTGCAACTCAGTTGTTCGCATAAATTGGCATTTTGGCATTGCATGTTCAATATTTCAGCCTGTGCCTTAGCTAGTTCAGCTTGGAGATCAGAGATCTGCTTCTGGAGATGACAAATGGCGCCGGTACAGCCGTGGATTGGATCCCGCAACCTGGCATGTGCTTCATACACCATGCTGTTTACAGCATCTGCTCTTTGTTCCTCAGGAAGTTCCTGATCATCAAAGATTAATATTACAATGACATAAATAATACATATATAATAGTTAGTATGTATAGTATAGGTGACATTGCAATTTTGATCTTGTAACTATAGGGCGACAACGAAATTGGTTCTGCGTTAAAAGTTTCATTTTTCTAAAAAAGAATCATGTAATTTAAAGAAACTCGCTAATTGAGACATTTTTTCTCCGAGGATCGAAATTTTGCTAGAAAATATTGTCACGTGATCACCAACATTTGAACCCTAATTTTCTTGCTGATTCGCGAGTTTTTATAATTGCAGGGTTTTCCTAGAAAATGTTATTTTTATGGTCTCGAGACCAATTTTATCACTCGTATAATTATGGAGCCGAATTGCAATTTTACCTACTGATTTTATTGGATATTCCACATGCGAATGATTGTCACGTGTCTAACATTTACTATATTCATTATCAAGCATAAATTGGTGTTTAGTATAGTAATTGTTATACACGAGATAATATTCAACCTTACTCTCGAATATGAGATGAAATACTATTTCGGAATAGAAGACCCAATCTAGTGTATATATACTAGAATGCAAGGTGTTCAAGTTTAGCATTGGAAGTGGAAAATACTGTGCGGGACTTAATTGTTCAATAAAAATTCCAGAGTTTGCATTATTGCATAACATATCATGTATATATATGAACAAGAAACCAAGGTTAAAAGATAGATAGTGTGGTAGAAAGAGACTGATATTTTAAATTTTAGATAGAAAATCCTATATCTGATCAAGATCCATTAATTAATTTCTAGAACTTTCGGGATCGGAATAAAATGCCCTTGTTGTTATGCCTAATTAATATTTCTTTTTCCCCTCAGTTTGTCTAATATTTCTGAAATGAGGAGATCTAGTTGAATTTTTGTTAGTTAATACTGTTTATAATTAGGTGCGAAAAAATTCCGTTTGCATTGGCAAACTATAGAATGAATGAATTAATTACCTGCAGCAATTTGATAATGTTGCTGGCTCCGAAAACCCTATGAGCAATGGTGAATTTGAGTGGCTCTGTCGGCGGGAAATAAGGCGCTAATACGCATTTCTCGACGCACCGCCGGCGGAGGATCTTGCAAGCCGCACACGGGCTAAGAATCACCGTCGGATGAGAGGACGATCGATCGGATGAACCTGCAGATGATGTTGGAGTGACGGAGGTGGTATAACCCTCCATGTTTCCGGCGGCGGTGGTGTTTTTGCCGTAAGCCATTAATTATTATGATGTTTGGAAGGTGGGCGGAGATGATTGATTTTGTTTGCTGTGGTTGGACAAGAAAAAGGTATTTATAGAGAGGTGTGTACGTTGAGTTAGTGAGTTACTACTATGCATGTCAATATTGCGTGCGCCATTAGTTCGTGAGCCTTAATAGTTCAAATTCTGATTTCTTTTAGTTTCTTTGTGATTTATCTTGTTTTGGAGCTCCGCCATTTCTCCCAACCTATCTAATAAAAAAAAAATTGCGGCATCACCTAATTTTTAATCATGTTACAAAGTGTTTTGTCTATTTATTAGTGGAAATGGTACAAAATAATCATTTCCAAAATGTAAAGATGAAATGACATACACATTTTTTTTAGTTATTTTGGGGTGTAAAATGACATTCATATTCTTCTAGTGTGTTTGTTTGATATTTGGATAATTTCTCTCTCTTTCACTTATCTATATGTATCATCTTACTCTTTCTTTCAAGCTTTATTAAAAATCGAATCTGTATTTTTGCTTTTAAATATGCGAATTCAAAGTTTTTTGTAGAAAAAGCAAATAATTGGGTTATAATAAGTGAGAGAACTGGATGTTGAGTTCGTGACTCGACGTCGAGTCATAGTACAAAGTCAAAGTTACAGAACTCCATGTCGAGTGTCACGGGTATGTGTGTTTTTGTGCGCTTAAATTGACTCAAAGGCAAATTGGGTTTTCACACCCCAAAATAGCTAAAAAGAAATATGTGTTTGAAAAATATTGCTAAAAACATCCTGGTTTAATGGGAATGACTAAATAAAAAAAAAAAACCCACTGATTTTTTTATCTTACCAAATTTTATTTTTCCTATATATTAATGTTCTAACAATGTAATAATTTGTTCTAACTTATGATAATGGATTTGAGTTTTCCTATTAATTTCAATTGTGTTTCACCTTGTGTTTGAAATTTGAACACAGTAGGTCAAAACAAATTGCGGCATTATACACCTCATGTTCAAACGGTGGAATAGGGGATTGAGGGCATATCATCTAGTTTACTGACACATATATAAGATGAAATATTACGGTAGAGAAATATTGAGCAAATGGTGGAAATTACCCAATTGGGATATGTGAGGGACTTTTTTGACATGTAGGATAAAAAACATAGTTTTCTACCCACTTTTGGGGTTCTTTTACCACAATACCCTTGAGGCTTTAAATGCAAAGCATTTAAAGTAGGTAAGATGTATTTCTCTCTCTTGTGAAATACATACATACATACGTTTGCCCTCATTTTTCTTTTTTATTTTTTCTCTTCTTCTTCTTCACAAAATTTCAAGAAGTTCTTTTTGTGGTCTTTCGTAACCAAAACCGCACCAAAAATCGAATAACAAGGTAATGTTGCTTCTCCTTTTAGTTGCTTAACCTTGTTTAAATTGTTCAAGACCAACATATTTACAAAACATGTGAAATATCGTGCCAAAATAAGCCTTTGCCAAAATAAGCCTTTGGCACGATATCGTGCCAAAGTAAGCCTTTGGCACGATATCGTGCCAAAATAAGCCTGCGGCACGATATATCGCGCCAAAATAAGCCTGCGGCACGATATCGCGCCAAAATAAGCCTGCGGCACGATATATCGTGCCAAAATAAGCCTGTGGCACGATATCGTGCCCATATCTCTTCGTCTTCTTCACTATATCGTGCCAAGGAAACCAGGGATTTCGAAAAAAAGATCCAACATTACGCCGATCTCATTTCTAACTCAACACACCAAATCTTACAACACAAACATCAACAAAACAACATTCATGCATATTATCAAGTAAAATCAAACATTCATACACCAACCACTAAAGATTTCGAACAAAAAAAATCCAACATTACATCCAAAATACCGAAAATTTATTAGAAAACTCTAAACCCTAAAAACCCTAACCTGTGGACTGTATGCACGATATGTTTGTGTTTTTTTTTTTTTTTTGCTTTTGTTACTTTTTGTTTACACCTATTTTGTCTTGGAGTGGGTGTAGTATACGGTATTGGGGAGGGTTATACGGTTTTGACTTGTCATTCAATTTCAAAATTCAAAAACACTCAACTTAAAGAAGGGCAATTTTGTCAATTTGGGTAGAAAAGAGTTTTGTTATGTTGGTGGGTAGAAAAAAGTACCCACTATCCATAGTGGGTACTTAAAAATTTCCCCAGAAATATTTGGCATGCACTAGCTCCTAATATTACTTTTAGGGGCCTTTCAAAAAAAATTACTTTTAGGGGCAGAAATGTAAAATAGAATAAAATTGTAAATTTTCAACACTCATCTGAAATTTTGTGTCGAATTACATCAAATTAATAAAAAGGAGAATATTTGAAAAACATTCTAAGCCACACTTTATTGATTTATTGTCTTTCTGACTCGTATAAAGTCGTTAAATTCATCCGGAACTTCAAGTCTTCAATACACAAATGTGTACAACAGTAACATTTATCTTGTAGTGAGTTGTAGATATAGTATCCATACAGTTTACTCAGATGAAATAAAAAAATAGAGCAGGAGTTTCGTGTAAAATTTCGTACGAGAACTCGTACATATTTTATTTTATTACATTAATGGAAAAATTATAGATTTTTTTTCTTGTCATTAATAGTAAAAAGAGATAATTCTATGATGTGGAGCGATTAAGTAGTTTATATAAACAGATAGAGGACTGTAGATTAAGCCATAGGACTATCAGTATTAGACGAATCTGATTCTGTTGAGATGTTTACCGTTTTATGTTATTGCACTGAATGTGCGCTTATAGCAAAGCTAAACGAGTCTCGAGTGTCGATCCCACGAATACTATAAGTATTAGTAGTCACCTTCTTTTTATTATCTAACCGACAAAATTGGTTGTGTATGTTTTGAAAAATATGAATAAATATGAAAACCATCCTGATAGTATCAAGAAGTGTTAATGTTACATTATTGGCAAATTTGGTCTTTGTGAACAGTGCTAGGTTTGGTGTTGTACTACGTGACGCAACATCAAGTTGCCGTAATCAGGGCGGAATGTGTGCCGATATTGTGCTTTGATATTTGGCAAGTTATCTATTATGTGAATGTTGATGATATTATTGGATAGATTTATCTTAATTTATTCAACTTTTTTATAATTGCCAATTCTCCTTTTCTAATCACTTTCCTTGTATACATGATTTTTACCCACAAGGAAGTGATTGTCTTTTTCTTGATTTCCTTCCTTAGCATGAAATCATCCCTATATTTTGTGATATGGGCACATGCATGGACGAAGCTACTATAGGACGAGTGCGGTCGGCGGACCGCACTCGATCTCGGGATGACCTTGTTAAATTTGAGTTGGACCGCACTGAAAATTCAACCGAAGATCTAGTTCATATAAAAAAAAATTGAGTTAAATTTAAAAACCAAAAACCTTCTTTGTTTTGGCTCAAAATATTAAGAATTACCTGGTTCAGTTAAAGTATACTAGATGATAAATGATTGTCTTGTTTATTATGTACAAAGATATATGTTCCAAACTTGATAATAAATAGTCTTTTGAATGTATTTTTCGAATGACTTTTTGTATATAAGTCTATTCCATAATAATAACAGTTGTTTGTTGGTTAATTTAGAATATATTTTTGGATAAGTCATTTTCCAAAAAAGTTCATTCTAGAGAAATCATAATTGGAGATTATGAAAACCCGCAAAGAATTGTCGTAAGGTACAACCTTCATATTAATTTGCCTCCTTCTTCTATTTTTTTTCACATATTGGTCCAACATTCATCCTGCCGAAATGGAAAAAAAGTTGGACCGCACTGACCGAAAATCTTGGCTACGCCCATGGGCACATGTCAACATCTCACGAGATGTGGACACTAGTACTCCACATGAGTAGCATCGAATTAGTCGTTTAACAAGAAGACGCAATTTGTATGAGATTGTCTCAGCATCAACCTAGGAATACTTAAAAACATGCTAAGCATTTAATTTTTTAAAGATATGATTTTCAGTTTTTAGTATATTTTTTTAGGGTTAATGATATTTCATGTTACATGTTTAATTTTTAAAGTTTTTTTCTTTCTTTCTTTTTATTTTTTGGAATCCAGGTAAATAATGTTTCACGTTTCATGTTTATTTTTTTATTTTTTATTTAACTATATTTTATTTTCATGTCTAATTTTCAAATTTAAATTTAAAACTTTTTTATTTAATTTTTTGAATTCATATTTCATATTTTTAGGGCTCCTTCTCATAGAGACTTACTCAAATTGAGGTAGTCTTATATGAGACCGTCTCATCGGCTTAAATTCATGAGACGGATCTTACAAGACACCATTTTTTTTATGGGTTTGGATTTGAGTTAGAATTTTATTTACATAAAAGATTTGTCTCGTGGACTATGTCCATGCGACCTTTTCATAAAAGTTTTTGCCTTAAAAACTTACAATATCAAAGAGAGTCTCAAGATTGATGATTAAATATTTGTTCGCAATGCAAAATGATGGACATATAATATTGTGTTTTATTATCTGTTAGTATTTTAAATTATCTTATATTTTAGGAAGTGATATATTTATGTATTGAGGAATCTCCTATTTTAATTAAAAAATATTAAGCTCAAAGTCCGGCCCCATTATTGCAGGTGTTCAAATTGGGGCCTCGTTATTGTGAGTAACAACCGTGGCCACTGGGCTAACCCTAGTGATTGTCTTCATTTTAATATATCTTCTAATATTTCCTAGTTAAATTAGGGGTTGTATTGTGATAGGAGCTAGTTTGATCATAATAAATAGTTGTTTTTGTATTATTTTAGGTGATTGAATTGATGTTAAAAACTTGATATAATTTCTTTTTCATTGCAAGTTATGTTTATTCATGAAGTTCCGTATTGTTTTTATCAATGACGTAGAAATTGCTAGGAGTTAGTCGGGTGCAACAGGTTGGGGCCTAGCGCCTAGGCGAAGCTTTGGCGTGGTTAGGCGGGACCCGAGCGAGGTTAGGTGGGGCCTAATTTGAAGAAAAATGTAGGCAAATAATAGAATCCTAGCGCCTGAGGTGAGGACCAATCGAGGCTAGACGAGGATTTTTACAACAGGAATTTTTATATGTTGTATGTTTGTTCGTAGCTTCCGCCTAGGTCACAATATAAAATTTTAAAGTCAAGCACAGGATAAACATTTGGATGCTCAAGTAGGTTACTTTTTTTTGAAACCAAGTAGGTTACTTACATATGCATGGTTATTATGATAATAAATATTTAAATTGTATATTTTTTTTAATCGAGCGCTCGTTTTGGTTTGCCTCACTGTTTATTCATAAAAAAGTTTGTCTCTTGAGCAAGTATCTAAATATATATAATTATCCATAATCATTTCTTTTCACTTTCCTCAAAATAAAAATCCCAAAGATCAGTTAATAAAAATACAACTAACAGTCGAATCTAAATTATTAACTAACGATATACAATATGTCTTCACCAAGAATCTTCATATTTTCAATTTTCATAATTTGGTTTTATGGTTTGATATGAGTCATATAAGTTCATTTTGTTCATCACGCGCGTGTTTTAGGTTGATGAGTATAATGAATGACATTGCCAAAAGCCCCAATTTCAGCGACAATATGAATGCAACATAATTGGCAACTTAATAAGTTAAAGGATTAACGAAAAACTGTGGTCGTCTATGTATATTTTCCAATGTATAATAGCCTTTTCTTCTTGAGAGGCTAATAATAAAGGAAATAGTTGAAAACGAATCAATATATATATATAGGTATTGATTCAAATGAGATCATAATGCTAGGGTGAGACCGTAGGGACTGATCTAAATCGTTTATTTTTTATTTTGGATGGATATGATTAATTCTTTATTTTAGGTAATTAAAAATCATTAAAACATTTTTAAGGGTAATATAGTAATTAATCCTTTGGTGTCAGTTTTTAATTAAGGATAGAAAGATAATTGTATTAGTTATGAGTAAAGTAGAGTAGATTATGGCCGAGATTTTTGGAGGTAAATTCGGAAGGGAGGCATATTTATAACCGAGATTTATGGGAAATTAGACATGCATGAATCATAATAAATATAGAGTTTTCAAAGAAGAAATATGTGAACAGAATACACAAAATATGCAACATATTATACATATAATACAACATTATACCATTAAATATGCAATAATTCTAGAATCATATATTTTGGATTCCTACAATTTTACCACCAATCGAAAGATGCAACATATTGTACGCATAAATACATTATTACATAGTTAATTATGCATTAATACGATATGGATTTGCACCATGCATTTTATGTGACTTCAAAGTATTTTGCTAATTCATGAATATAATTGCATCACAATATCATCAAAGCGAACCACCCTTTACTTCGAGGGGCCTTGCCCCCAAACTTTTCATTTTTTATACTTATATCCCCCAAACTTTTCATTTTGTACACTTATATATGTGTGTATGTATATGTATCGATATATGTATATGTAGTATTTTAGTGTTTTAGTATTTTTATCTCCAATCTAAATTATTGATCAATAACATTTATTGTAATTCAGACAAGCCCATGATTATTACCTTTAAGATTGAATAAACTATTGTGTGGATCTTGATATTTATATCATACTATTTAAAATTATGGAGTGTACATTCCGATTAGAATTTAGTTATGTTTAATTTAACTACTCGTATTGATGCCATTTTTTGATATAATTATAATATATTTAAATATAATTATCATATATAGATATAGATATATATATATATATATGGTTGATAATTCATTCTTTAACTTCTAGTGCTCGAGTATCTATACCCAAAAATTGTGATATTAATACTATTTGAATTCATCTCAAACACTATTAAGATATCATATATATATTACTCGTATCCCAAACCTGGAAAAAGTTACTTGTACCATCCTATTAGGATCCAAACATGTGTGAGTACTTGTGTCTACCGATCATGTCACCCCAAATTGGCCCCCCTCGTCGTAAATCTTGGTTTCGCCCGAATATCATCAAATTTTTATACAAATCCACCACAACGGCGTTATAAATACATCAATATAATGGGAAAAATGAAACATTACAAGAATCATATATTTTGATTCAAACAAATTTTGGATTAAGCAAAATATGCAACATATTATACGTATTACGACATCATTATATAGTTAAGTATGCATTAATACGATATGAATTTGCACCATGCATTTTATGTGAGTTCGTAGTATTTTGCTAATTCATGAAATAATTGCATCATAATATCATCAAATTTTGCGTCAAAAGCACCAAAAGTTATAAATACATCAATATAATGGAAAAAATGCAACATTACAATAAGAATCATATATGTTGGATTCATACAACTTTTGCATCAAGCAAAATATGCAACATATGATACGTATAAATACATCATTAGTTAAATATGCATTAATTTTTTCGAACGGAACCATATGCACCATAACTGAGTAATACATACATCAATACATCCATTCGAGAGTTTTGGTAATCGAGAGTTCTTTGTTATCGTTGATATCTGCGTTTTTTTTTTTTTTTTTTGGTACAAATTAGTGTGTTTTGATTGTGATTATCGTTGATATCAATTCCTAAAATATAGCTAATAAATATGGTAAGTAGGAATCAGTTAAAATTGAGTTGGCCGAAAATTATGCATCTTTTTGAACACACAATTTTGCCCTTATTCTTAATGCATGACAAACAATAATACTATATTTAATGTATGAATCACATCCATCCATTTATTTATTATAACGGTCCAAATCAGTCCATATGGTCTCACCCCAAGAGATGGTCTCACATATATATAGAGAGAGAGTATATGTATTTTAGGAATAGTAACTTTAAAATTTTCCCGTCCATTTCACCTTTCTAAATCTGAAATTACTCAATTATTATTATTAAAAAAAGTTTAAGTAATAAAAATGGTAATTTAATTCTGTCAATAATATGCAATAAAAAATGCTAAGCTTTTTGGTACATGATTAAGGTAATTATTTTGACTGTTGAATTATACTTTCTAAATTTAAAATATTGTAATTTTTTATTTCAGTAAATTGATTTTCATTGTCAGTATAATGTGGGTAAGTTCTAATTATTAATGCAAAATTGTTCTGAATTATTTTTACATGTTTAATATATTTTTTTACCAAAATTATTATTTATTTTGTTTATTTTCTTAAAAAATTGTTGGGCGCTTATATACTGTTTGCGTCTTTTCTTACCAAAAATCTAAACAATACAAAATATATGATTATAATTTTCAAAAAAATCCAAACAATGCAAAGACAAAATCTTTAAAAAATAATTAATACTCCAGAAATCTGAACATGGAATATAAATCTGGACATCAGATCTATAAAGTTAAAACTATCTTACAGAAACGTGAATAAATATATAAGTTATACATATACTTATAATCTTTAAAGTTTTAGACAACTCTATACATGTTTTTAATAGGTGTACACTTGCCTCAAATTTATAATAAATTTGTTTTCTTTCTTTTTTCTCATTTTCTAAATTTTAAATTTATTCTTGGATATTTAACATAATATTTTGTAATAATGTATTAAATAACAATAATAGTCATTATTTAATAAATCTTATGTTATTTTGTTCGGATAAAGAGCTATCAATCTGCAACCCCTTCCCCGTTCAAAGAACATGATGAGTTTGGGTCTTGAGATATCTGTCTCGCGACTCTCGCCCCGTCCCATTATCATTCTTATAATATATATTAATTTCTTAATTAATATTAAAATTATACAATATTTCATTATATTACACTCAAAGTGCCATATAAAAAAGAAATTAAAGAAAAATGAATGTTCATTAACAATAACTTTCAAACTTAAATGTGATCATGACTTTATCATCATGGTTTGAAGAGTATTGCAATCAACATCAAACAAAAATAGAAATTGTCAAACTATGTACACCTAATATTCCTTTGGAAAACTATGATAAAAGAACAAAAAATAAAGGGGCATAAAGTCATTTTATTTTTTTCAAAAAAGAAAAAGTCGAGTACTAGATCATTAGCATAATCTTTTCATGTTACTCATGTGGCTTGTGAGCTCGTTGGCAGCTAGCTAGCAAACATTACTTTGTGAGCTTGTTGACCGCATATTAAATACATGTCTAAAAACATATATTCGATTTAAGATTTGACTCTATTTAAGGTTGTTTTAAGCTGACCAGTTCATAAACAACAAAAAAAACAAATATTAATTAGCATTATTGTTTTTCGTTGATAACATCTGAACGCTTGACTCAATTAATAAAAATAATAATATAAAAAGATCAAACTACTCGAGCTCGATCCATATTCGATTCGATTCAATCAAAGCATAAAGTTGGATTTGGTTAACAATCAAACCAACTTTAAGTAAAATGTTTTTTAAACTGTTAAAAGTTTAAACAAACTTGAAAATATATATAATATATGTGGCTCAACTAACAGATTTATTTATAACCAAAGGCTAGAGTTGGCAGTGGGGAACGGGATTAACGGGCGGGGATTCTCCGAATTTCCCCCGTGGGGACGGGACGTGAATTTTTCTCTCCGCGGGACGGGGCGGGGACGGGATCATATTCCCGCCCCGCAGGATTCCCGCCCCGTACTCGCTGGGAACCACATATTAAATATATAATATATTATAAATATATCCACATTAAATATAAAAATGACAAAATATTTAATTTATTTTATTAATGAGTGGTTTAAGAGTTTTTTTATATAATTTATTAATATTAAAAATAATTATTTTTATAAAAAAATTAAATTTTTGCAAAAAAAAAAAATTAAAATGGGGAGTGGGATTCCCTCTGGGACGGGGATGGGGATGGGGGAAAATTTTCCCGCTTGTCTCACGGGACGGGACGGGGATTCCCCGCGATCGCGGGGGCGGGACGGGATCGCTCCCGCCCCGCCCCGCCCGTGACATCCCTACCAAAGGCGGACAGGCGGACAGGAGGGTTTGCTGCCCTCCCCAAAACATATTCATAAATGTATTTTATGTAAACGTGGAGTTAACGCTCGACAACAAAACAAAATGATTTTTTCGCTAACTGTAGTTTCGTCCCCAACTGTAAAATATAATCTTCTTTCTGCCGCTGTTTATAACATAGTTCTAAATAGAAATCAAAATTATATATGCACTTAAAAGAATTCAAATTTCATATAATAAACAATAGATACCTATATACTATAACTAAAATTGGTAAAAACAAGCAAATATATTTTCTGTCTATTCCAGATAGGTTATGAGTTGGACTGGTTGTTTTGCTCCAAAAGGTGTCCCTATTTGTTAAACAGCTAATGGTATTTTAATTTGACTCTAAATATTCCTGGGGTACCCCATGCATATTAAATCATACATTTTTTTTCGGTGAAAATTAATAAATTAATATACATTTTGATTTCGGTGAAAATTAATAAATTAATATACATCTTGTTGAACTCCACCTCAAATATTTAAATTTGGGATAAGCTAAAGCAACAACGTGTGTTTGGGATCGGCGAAAAAAAATTAGACGCGTGTCAAGGGCAGCACATGCCTACATAGATTACTATTTATTATTTATAAATTGGAAACCCAAATTCTCTTCTTGTTTTTCAATAATAGTATTTTTTACTATTCGAGGATTAAATAAGGACCCATTAATTCTTTTTTATGTACTTTAATTTATAAATGTATTTATTTTGTATTCCTTTCGTAAAAAAATTTGAATCAGTCTATGAATTTGCCGATACTATAAGAAAAAAATCGGTTTACCTACTGAGAAAAATTCTAGGTAAGTATTAAGATAACTAAGTATAGGTAAAATTATTATTGGCAAATACATGTAGTGTTTTAATTTGTTGATAAATAATTTGCAAATTATTGGCGATTTGTCGGTAATTTGTCAGTATAATTTAGGAAAAAATAATATTTTTTTATTTTATATATATTTTGTAGGTAATTATAAAATTTAGTACAAAATTATTTATGTCGGAAGATAGCGTTGTAAACTGAAATTTTCTTTTTAGTGTCAGATTCTCGTTTAGACTTGAGATGGCCCCATGTTTAAATAAGTTCCAATCATGAGGTTTCAGTGAGTTAATATGAAAACTTTACACGCGATTGGCAAAAACTTTGGGACATGTATGCATGTAAGAATTTTGTGCATTACTTTCTCAAATTCAATTCAAGGAATCATTGACCTTAATAGTAGAAAAATAAATGACTCAACAAAATTCCACGTGATATAAGTTATTATTACACGCTTTGATATCCTAAATTTGGTGAGGAAACTTTCAGATAAACGGAGTGCCAGCTACTATATATCATTATTCGAAACTTTACCAACCTTTTTATGCCATGCATGCAATTAATGTATGCAATTGTTTTATTTAAGGGTATCATTTATTTCTTTATTTCTTTACTTATTGATTGATTTGGATGAAGTGAAGCATGATTAATGAACAGTTTAATAAGACGTGAGATTAATTATATGAACGTTATGTTCAAATATATTCTGGGAATTTTAGATAGGAAGGTGTAATTATTTCATTCACCTACGGTTGAGATGGAATATTCAACAACCAGCATTCATTATATCGAATTGAGATATTATCATTAGCTGTAAATATTTGATTTAAGTTAATTTTTTTAACATATGCACTAGAGCCGCAATTTCTAACCCAGTCGTGGGTTGGCTGACCGCCCGAGAACAGGGTCGGGCTACGCTACAATTTATATAGGCCCAAAGTGGTTCGAACCTACTTTGACTCTCTACCCAAGAGGCCAAGTCCGATCGACCCAATTGGCCCAACTAGACATAAACATGGGGGTTGGGTTGGGTTGGGTTGGGATGGGCCAAGAAAATGGTGATCTCGTGTATATTTAGTTCGCCCAATCCAGCCCAATTTTCTCATTTAGCCCAGCCGAATCATTTCCAGCTCCTCAATCAAATGAAATTAACAACTCTTAAAGGACATTTACAGAAATGGACGAAGAATTATAATCATGGCGCATAGGTCAATTTAAATCAAATTTTTATTTGAACCTCCAACCTCTTGTCTGGGCTTGAGAGTTTAACCACTCGAGTACTATCCAATTTCTTAATAAAATCAGATTTACGCTTAAACTTTTGGAATGTTAGGTAGTAAACTAGTAATGTAGTCAGAGGCGTAGCCAGCTCGACTGGTTACCCCTAGCCCAAATTTTTTTTCCCCATTTCTCCCTAGCTCAATTATTTTTTCCCCTTAAAAAGACACATATAAAAAAAATCATTTTTTTTCCACATAAAAAATGGGACAAAAAAAAATTTGGGGTGTGCCGGGGGCCTGGGTGGCACCCCCTAGCTACGCCCCTGAATGTAGTATAGGTAACCATGGCATGTTAAGCATTTTAACATGGTAAGATTGGAATAGACTTACTTGAGCCCAACTTTTTTTTGGTGAAGACCCCAACTTAGTAAAAATTAATGGCTCCTCAAATTAGAAGTTTCACACCAAAGAATTTGTCAATCTTATTTGTATTCACACCAAAGAATTTCTCAATCTTATTTGCAAGTAGGTACTCCTTAATTCAGGGTTAAAATGGTAATTCATTTAGCCCCTTTATAAGAGGAAATGACATTCTTCTTCGGATGGAATAGTCTACGTTGCTATTTTTCAGATGAGTCCAACAATGCATTATCAAAGAGAACCAAACACATCCACATCTAAGTAAGCTATAGGGATCATCAGAGAAGTTACCCTCAAGTTTAGCCTAATTATCTTTTGAATTAACAAGTACCCTTGAGATATTACAAACACCCTTTGAGGTATGTATCCAATAAGTACAATTTGTAAAATAGAAACAATAGGATGTTTGTAATTTTAAAAGATAACTCGTTTTTTTATAATTATCCCTAACATATATTTCAAAAATTACAACTCAAATAATAATATTGTACCTAGCATGGAAAAACCAAATAACATGCACGTTTTTTTTTATTGTAAACCAGGCTTCAATTAGGATTGATGGTTTTGAACTTAAGCATTTCAAGTTCATAATAATAAATCCATTGAACTTGTTTGGAAAACGTCATTATACAATGGTTTTCAAATCCATATTTTAATCTATTTTTCGAGTTATTGTGGTAGATTTCAAATCCATCCCCTTCTCCCAAATAATGTGCTTCAATGTGTTTCATTTATCCCACTTTACACGTTTGATCATTTATCCTCTTTTGTACAGGAAAAATTGGTCTTGAATACTATTTTTTCAAAAGTATCAGCAAATATTGATTATTGAGCACTATATAGGCATAAAGTCTTGTACAAAAGGGGAATCTTGGTCAAATTTAGCATGGCTTACAGGAAGAATCAGACAAGGAAGTACACAAATAAAAGTAACAAGTTCTTGAAAAACACGCTATATGACTTCAAATTTGTCCAAAAATTTCCAACAACATGGCAATCACAAGTGCATAGTCTGCATATGTGATGATACTAAGGTTAGTACAAACTCTCAAAGAAATAATTTCTTTTGATGGTTAAAAGTAACCAATTTATTGTTTCCAAAAAACAAAAGCAACCACATTATATTTACCTCAGATCAATAGACCAATTGCAAAAACGCCTCAGTCGACTTTGTGTGAGTGATAACGATCGGACGAAACTTTATGACTGCAATTTCGAATAAGAACATTTACATTCATTGGCATATAGAGCATATACAAATAAGCTTACGACTGTAATTTCTAACAAAACAACCAAGCATATGGTCTTAGTAAAAAGAAATTTAATCATTTTCAAAAGCACATAAAGTTTAACTTCTCAAACTTGATAAGTTCACCTATCAAGCACAATTGTGCAGATCAAGAGGACAAACTGTTAAAAAGGAGAGAATATCACACAGTACCTGAGGATGTCCACAGAAAGTTTATTATGTCCTCAAAATTTGTACAAACAACAAAAATACACAACGGTTCGGCCTAAATAACGAATTGTAATTGATATGTAATGCATAAAAATTAACACATTAACAAAATGCTTTAGTTACAAAGGTGGTTCGATTGAATGTCCAAAACAGCATTTTTTAGAGGCCAAAAGATAGTGACAAGAATAAAGAAAATTTATAAGTAGCTCCATCATCAGTCGAAATTGCTGAAATCTGTTAAGTGGATTATATTTACTTGAATATACAACATATAATTACACTTTATTGTGTCCACGGTAAATAAATTTGAGTATGCACACAGAAAAGTCTGGAAAATAACAGCAGCATGAACTGGAAGTTGATGACCAATCTCAGTCTAAAACTCTTTTTGCTGCTTCAAATATCTGGACATAGCACATAAATCTCCATAATGCCTCACTCCCAAGACGGTATAAATCATCCGTGTAATAAAAAGTTCCTAAGAACCAGTGTAATAAGCATCAATCTGTGCTTGTTCCCAAAAGAATCTGGCATGCGTAGAAGATGCGTAAGACTACAGTCGATAAAGTAAAGTAGAATATATTACAGCAATTTAAAAAGCGGAAACACTTACATTTGGTAATCGTCCTATCACAAGGGGAGCTACAACCATTACTGCATAGTGGCACCATTTTTAAACTGCACTCAGAAATCAGATAGGTTTAAATTGCTTGCAAATTAAAATGAAAATAAAGAGAAGTACTTAAACAAAAGAAAGCATTGCACACACAATTTATAATCCTAATCATTACAATGAAATGCCCCTAGCCCCAGAAAACATTTGTATAAACAATTTCTGATAAAAAGGCAATGAGTATCAATAATGACAGGACAGGATCTTGTTAGGAAAGATTCTTTTTTTTTTTTTTAATTAAGGGCAACTGACAATAACAGAAACAACAAAAAGGAAGTCAAAAATCTTACTATAGTACCAAGACGATCACAATGATACTCCATGTATCACACCCAAAAAAAAAACATAATGGCCAAATGATTACTGGTTTTTCCGCATAGAAGTATAGAACTAATGGTTACCCGTCTTATCATGGTAAGAATGTTTAAACAAAAAACTTAATACACCTTGCTACTGATATCATGGCGTGATCGTTTCACAAATTCTTAACATATGTTAAAAACTAAACGTATGAACTGACAAATACTAGTCCACGTCTTCTACAAAATGAGATGCTCAGCATTTTTCATCACCCAATTCTAACATCTAAATTATCCCTTCTTCCTTTTAACCTAAGTTGTAAATCACCCAATCAGCATCTAAAGTCTAAACTGTTCTTCTTCCATAACCATTAACTTCCATAGTACATCACCAAATCAACATCTAAACTGTATGTTTGGTTAAGAAAATTCTACAGCGGAACGAAAATGGAAATCTTTCCATATCCAATCGCAGCCTAAACTGTTTTTTCTTTCTTCACCTTCATTATTGACATACACTAACCACAATGTCATTCGGAATAAGGGATTAATAGTTGGCATCACAAAAAAACAAAAAATAAATAATAAAAACAAGTGTCATTTTAGACAGTTTATTCTTGCTTAGTCTGTCTGAATAATCCATACTTGAATCTGCACAATGGTTGTAGTACAAGTATTTAACCAGTATAAGTTTCCAAATACACCAATTCGAACTACAAGTGCCACATTCTGTTCCCTGCATCTTCCTATTTTGCAACCCATATGCCATCAGCAGTAGATGGTGCTACTAGTACTACCACCCCAAAAGACTAGAAAAGAAAGCAACAAACTCAATAAGGAATAAATACCAACAGTATGATCCTGGAAATTTGACTATTTGAGAAAGAAAAAAAGAAAATAGAAACACCGAGTCTAAATAAAAACTAGTCTTCCAGAGTTTCCACAGCCGCCAGACCACCAGAAACACAGAAACATCAATCTGAAGATGGCACCAACACTATCTATTTGATCATTACAAACCCCATATAATGAATAATCCTTCTAACTAAAAACCTAGCAAATAATTTACATTTACATCCTTAATTTGATTGGATTTGCTTGTTCTATGTTGGCCTTTTGCATTATCATGTTTGGCAAGGGCTTCAACTGCGGACATGGAGGTTCAGGGATTTGATTTGAAGTCATATGGATTATGGAGTCACGTCAGCAAGGGATGCAAGTTGAAGGAAAGAACCAAATGAGCCAAAAATATTGGTTACTGCATTTGCCAAACTGAATTTATTAGTTACACTGGTTATTCATTAAACTGTCAGGCTATTATGATTTCCAGTTAATAAATTGTCAGGCTATTAGTAATGGCTTCATCCGACATTCTTTATAACAGACACAAGCAAATGAGCAGTGGGCAGTTCAAGAGCCAGTGTATTAGAGGCGAGAGGTACGGATGTAAAGGAATCGAATTGAGTCGAATATCAAGTTATTTTATTCATATTCCGCTAATTTAGAGAATATTCTTATTCGTATTCTTTTAATACTCGAATACAAAAATCAATTATTATTCTTATTTGATAATATATATGAATTAATTCAAATATTTGTATTCAAAATCCTAAACTATATTTTTTTCTTTTCCCGACAATATCTAATAAGATTGAATAATAATTTAAATCCAAATATTAACTTTGGATCATGGAATTGTTAGATACATCAACATATTAATCACCAATTAAATACATCAACAACATATTAATCGCTAAATATTGCAAATGCATTCTTAACTTTAATAGTTTCAACTAACAATTAGTATGTAGAATTCCATCGGGTAGGACAATCAATAATTAACCTTTCACCGGTATGCCCAAATGATGTACAATATCGAGAACTTCGTCAACCTGGACTCGATTGATTAATGAACCGCACACTCGCATAATATTGTTCTTGGAGGATGAATATATAGTGGACCACTACTGAATCTCTTAATCAACACAAATCAAGACATGGAAAAATAAAAGATGAAAAAATAGAGATTAAAAAAAAGGAAAGAGAACGTAAAGGTAAGGTTTCGAAGAGAATGGAGTCCAAGGCTTTTTGACCTATGATCTCTAAAGATGATTCACCTATTTTTCTATTTCTTTTTTTACTTGTAAAAGCAAATGAGCTTAATTTATATTTTGGGCTTGCTAATTGTATATGGGCTTACTAGTTTTTTATAAGTAAATATATGGTTTGTCGCATACTAATAATTTTTACATAAATATATACTTATATATAAGTTATATGTATAAATATATATATATATAGTATAATTCAATATTTTTGAATACTCAATCGAATATAATGATATTCTTATTCGTATTTGAATAATATACGACGGAATAAAGATTCTTATTTAGATTCATATTTTCATTTTTCAATTCAATGTCAATATATGAATTAATACCGAATCGAATCAAAAAGATTCGCTTTTTTACACCCCTAGCAAGTGGTGCACCGAGGCGCAAAGGGGTCCGTATCGCCGAGACGCGAGGCGCGAGCCCTCTTGTACACGGGATGCAAAAATAAAAATAAATATAAAAATAATATAAGCTATTTAATTCAAAAAAAGAGAGGAAAAATAAACTAACACAAATCGAAACTTAATTCACATTAGAAGGAAAACTTTTAATTAGCAAATCAATAAAAAAGAGGGGAAAAATTGACTTTCCTAGGTGGCTGGAGGCAAACCTCCAAAATGAAGAAAGAACTGGTGGCGGGCGAAAGTCTTTGGAGTGCAGATCTTGGAGTGAGCGGCTTTTTTTTCTTCTCTCAAATGAAACCGTAGTTTTCTTTTTTCTTTGAGTTTTGTGGGCTATTTTCAAAGTTAAAGTGTAAGTTGTTATACCAAAAGTTAAAGTGTTCTCAAATGTTATTTAGACTAGCAACTTTATACAAAAACACCCAAAAAAAGAATTGTGCAGGAGGCATGCCTCCTGCGCGCGCTGACAAAGGCTGCAGGCGCAAGGGCGGCGACCGAGGCGCACGCATCAGAACATGCGTCGCTCGGAGTCCCGGAGGCATTTTTCTTTGCGCCTCAGCGCGCTAATAACTATGTCTAGAGCAAAGCAAAGAAAGTGATAGAACAAAGTGATAATAAGCCCCTATTAAAGGAGTGAAGCAATGAAGTGAGAGATAGCCGAGAGGCTAGAGTGAAGTATGCAAGGGAGGAAGAGGAAACAGGGGACAAAAGTCGAGATCTCTCATCTCGGAGAGGAAATGTAAGTATACATAGAAATCGCAAAATTTAACTTCAACATCATTAATTCAAATGAATTAAGTTATAATCAAGGAAAAAACATTGCTTTTTCTTTTCCTATCTTCTTTCCATGAAGACTTTTGTTTCCTCTCCATTCCCGTATTTGTTGACTACGGGATATGGGCATTCAATGGCATAGTGACCGGGTTGCTCATAGCTCCAACATAGATTTTCAACTTTTTGATCAGTTCTTTCTATCCTTGGATTGTCTGCTCTTTGATATTCAATTTTTTGATGCTCTACTCTCTTGGGTGTTCTTTCTTCCCTTGACTTGGAGGGAGCTGAGTGTCTTCTAGAGGATCCACCTTTGCTTCTTTTGTAATTCTTATTGAAGAACTTGTAAAACCTTTTAACCATCAGTGCAATTTCCTCTTGGTCAATGACTTCTTTGACCTCAGCTCTCTTGCCATCCTTAACAATTAGAGCAGTTGTTTTGGGCACAGCTGTTTCCTCTTGGTCTTTTCTTCTCAGCTCAAATTCGTAGGCTTTGAGATCTGAGAATAGCTCATGGTTGGATGTCTTTGATAGGTCCATGGAATGTCTCATGGCCATAACTTTCATATCCCACTCAGTTGGGAGACTTCTTAGAATCTTCATACACATTTCCTTCTGTGTATATTCCTTTCCAAGTGCGATGCATAGTTCATTGGTAATTTAGAACCGAGCATCCAAATGATCCAAGGTTTCTCCTGCAAGCATCTTAAAGTTTTCAAATTTTTGTACAACAACAGATAGTTTATTTTCTTTGATTTGCTCTGAGTCTTCGCAAATCAAGGTTATCTTGTCCCAGATTTCCTTTGTCGTTTTGCATGATTTGACTTTGTTGAACATGGCTTTGTCCAAAGTTTTGTAAAGAATGTCCTTGGCCACATTGTCCAAGTTATATCTTTTCCTGTCATTATTTGTCCATTCAGCTCTTGGTTTTTCAACCATCGCCGTCCGGGAGCAGATCCTCTTCTCCTTCACCGCAGCAGCTCTTCTTGCAAACCGTGTTCACTTTTAAGATTTGGAGTGGCCCATCTTCTATCACTATCCACATCTCATCGTGTAATGCTGATAGATGAGCCTGCATACAAATTTTCCAATCATCAAATTCTTCAATTGTGAACAAAGAGATGCGTGTCAAATTTGCTTCCATGATAATAACTTTGCTGAATAAAAAAGCTATGAAAGATTAAGTACTAAAACAAGCTTTGAAAAATTTGGAGATCTAGTTCAGTAACCAGTGCGGAAGGCTCAATGCACCAACCGCTTTGATACCACTTGTAGGTCCCAAGGGGTGTGAGTGTAAGGTTTAGAAGGGGGGTTGAATAAACCTTACCAATTTTTTGATTTAGTCCTTTTAAAACGATCGAGTTAATATTTCACACCGAGTCCTTAATGGACAAATAAGTTAGTTAATCAAATAGAGTTAGTCACTCAACGCACTCGATCGAGCCGTTGATAGAATAACTCACTTTGCTTTTGACTAAAGACTTAACTCGACTGTGATATATTTTCAGCGGAAGACTTAACACCCTTGAATTTGGTTAAGTTTGTTTTAATACTTGGTTTTAGCACCTTGTTGATTATCAATTGGATAGCAAATTTATCAGCAGATATTAAAGTAATATGCAGAAATTGAAATATTGAAATGTAAATGACACAATAAGTTTTTATAGAGGTTCGAAGATGGGGTAATTCTTCTACTCCTCTTTTCTCCAACTCCTGGTGGAATCCACTAAGTATTGATCAAGATACAAAGTGGTTAACAGTCCGATACAAGTCTTGATCACACAAACCGACTTGATCCTTTGGGACTCGATCTAGAGATGCCTTGGTCACACAGTGGCTTCTCGTGACGACTCGCCTTCTTCACAGGGTAGTCAGTCTTGCAACTACAAACCCACTTGCTCAAGCTTCTTGGATTTGATCACGAAGCCCTCCAAAACTTGAGACCGGTTCGACCTTGAACCTTCCTACAATCCTTCGTGGAATGTAGACCCTTGATTCTTTAAATGTTTCCTCTTCAACCGATAGAAGTTGTCTTTCCTTCACAGTGAGTGTTGGATTGATTTTCTTCGTAATGTAGGCTTGAGGATTGAATTTAAATGACTTGAGAATATTTTTGGTTACTGATTGAATGTTAGCTTGAATGTTCCCGGTTGTAACCTTCTCTCGAGTGATTCCTCACCTTTTATAGTGATCTTTCAAAAATTTGCCCGTTGAAGAGATAGGCTTATTTTTAAAAGACACTTGTGGTCGTTGGCTTGTCTTGTTGCGATCCTTGAATTGCCACTTTCTCGTATGAATGATTCTTCAGCTTTTTCGTAGTTCGACGACACAGTGCGATGCTTCCCATTGGTTTATTCTCTTTTGCACGCTTCGGGGTCGAGCACTTCAAGAAATGCGGATGGAATATTACTTGTTTAAGTAATTTCCTTGACAAACGGATCTCTTTCATTATCTCGACTTGACCGCATTTTCTTAACTTCCCCAGGTGACTTCGAGTCAGCTTCCAATCATTGGATGACTCTTCTGTCACTTCAACTTGAGACTTGGCTGTCTTGAGTTGACTTGACTGATACTTCACTCAGCTGTATCTCAGTTGTACCTTCAGTCGAGTTCTTGTCTTCTCTTCTTTGCCACACTCAGCTGCCTCGCAGCGGAGTCTTCCTTCAAGTCTCCAGTTGTCTTCTTACATGTTCAGGCATAGCTGACTTGACTCAGCTCGACCAGCCCTATCTATTACAATGCAATTTACAATAAAAATGGGGTGTCAACTTTCTATTCTAAGTTTTACATGGCATTCATCAAAATCTAAAAATAATTTCCCAACACTTGTTCATTTGGATGTTTGGGGACCATATAATGCTCTTTTTTTTATGCATACTCCCTTTATGTTGACTATTGTAGATGATTGCAGTAGGGGCACTTGGATATATTTGATGAGTCTTAAAAGTAAGGTACCACAGTTTGGCACTCTTGTTAAAAATTTTAGAAATGATAATGGGAGTGAGTTCTTAAATCAGTCCTGCAAATATATCTTTCACACACATGGGATCTTACATCAAACCATTTGTACTTACACTCCTGAACAGAATGGGATAGTGGAGAGAAAACATAGACAGTTGTTGAATATTTCTAGGACTCTCATATTTCAGTCTCAATTGCTTGCTCATTTTTAGCCTTATTCCCTTATTACTTTAGCCTATATCATTAATAGACTACTTATTTCTTCCTTGAACTGGAAAACCCCTTATGAAATTTTGTATGGTAAGACACCTGATTACTCCTTCTTAAAGCCATTTGTAGCCAATACTACCCCACATAAATCTAAATTTACTCCCAAATAAATCAAGTGTGTTTTTCTTTGGGTATGTTCTTGGCAAGAATGGATATAGACTCTATGATTTTGATACTCACTCCATTTTGATTTCTAGAGATGTTACTTTCTCTGAAACCACATTTCCCTATTCCTCCTCATCTTCTCATTCCACCTCTACTCTTCTGCTCATTGTTCATATTTCTGCCTCTGATTCTTATGCTCACACTCTATTGCATAGTCCTCCTCACAGTAGTGATTCTTCCTCCATCCCAGTTCCTTATGTTCTTCCTCTTAGAAGAAGTACCAGGGTTACTCACAAGCTAGCTTGGCTGTCTGAATTTGTTACTAATAGTGTCTTACTCCCAATGCCTCTACAGCTGCTACTTGTACTGTTACAGGTTCCCCTCTTTCTTCTTATCCTATTGCTACATTTTCTTTTATTATCTCACTTGGCTACCACATCACATATGTGTCTTTTTTTTTGTCCAAAGTGTCCAATGTACAAGAACGTGCAACTTATACTCAGGCTAGTCAGGATCCTGCTTTGGTGGATGCCATGCAGAAGAAGTTACATGCCCTGGAGGAAAATAAGACTTGGGTCTTGACTTCATTGCCCCCTGGTAAGCAATCAATATGGTGCAAATGGGTGTTTAAAACTAAGTTGAATCATGATGGGACTATTGAAAGGCATAAGGCTCGGCTTGTGGCTAAGGGGTATCATCAACTGTATGAAGTAGATTATCTTGATAGTTTTTCCCCTGTAGCAAAGATGGATACTGTTAGAGTTTTGCTGGTTGTTGCTGCTCCCCACCAATGGTTCATTCATCACTTGGACATCAATAATACGTTTCTTCATTGATACTTGGATGAGGATATCTATATGCATCCCTCTGAAGGTTATAATAAGGCTTCCTCTGGGCAAGTTTTTCATTTGCAGAGAAGTTTGTATTGTCTCAGACAAGCTTCAAGGCAATGGAACACAGAATTTTGCGTCAAACTTCTTGCCTATGGATTCACTTAGTTAGTTCATGATCACTGTTTGTTTTATATGGTTTCAGCTGGTAGATTCCTTGCTCTGGTTGTTTATGTGGATGATGTTTTGCTCACAGGATCTCATGAAAAGGATATTGCAGCCCTTAAGGTTTATCTATATAAACTTTTTTGTATCAAGGATTTGGGTTTTGCCAAGTATTTTCTTGGCTTTGAGTTGGCTAGGGGATCACAGGGTTTGTGTTTGAGCCAAAGAAAATATGTGTTGGACATTCTTAGTGATGCTGGTATGCTAGAGTGCAAGCCAGCCACTACACCTCTTCCAATAGGGTTAAAACTTGTTGCTAAGGGTGGTGTTCCTCTTCCTTCTCCTGACAGATATATGAGGCTTATTGGTCGCTTGCTCTATCTTAAGCTCTATCTTAATATGACTAGGCCGATATTACATATTGTGTGCAACATGATCTCGGTCGGTTTGTCAATGCTCCTACATCTTTACATTGGGATGCAACTCTTCATGTGCTTAGATATCTCAAATGTTCTCCCTCTACTGGTCTTTTCTACCATCATTCTGGTTTTTCTTCCCTAGAGGCTTTTAGTGATGCTGACTGGGGAGCTTGTCAGGATACAAGGTGGTCTTTGACTGGTTATTGTGTATTTTTTCGGGGTTGCTTAGTTGCCTGGAAAACTAAGAAACATGGTACTGTCTCTAGGTCCTCTGCAGAGATTGAGTATCGTGCATTGGGTAGCACCGTTTGTGAGTTGCAATGGATATCTTACTTACTCCATGATCTGCATGTCTCCTTTCCCTTACCTATTCCTTTGTGGTGTGATAATCAAGCCGCATTACACATTTTTGAGAACCCAGTTTTCCATGAACGCACCAAATATTTGGAAATCGATTGCCACTTAGTCTGGGATCAATTCAAGAAGGGGTTTGTTATTCCTCAAAAAGTTTCTTCTCAGATGCAATTGGCTGACATCTTTACTAAGCCTTTAGGAGTTGGTGTTTTTCTGAAGTTGGTTTCCAAGCTGGGATTGGTTGATTTGCACCAATCTCCAGCTTGAGGGGGGAATGTTGAAGTTACAGGATTAGTTGGCTTAGTTAGAGAGTTGTCATTTTGGATATCACGTTTTATGTTTTCTTATTTTCGTTATTTTCCTTTTATAAATACCTGGTAGTTGGTACAGTACTGTAAGTTTTGTTTGTTCACATTTTACAGATGAATAAAATCCCTCCTTTCTCTGTCTTCAATTTCTGGTATTTTTCTTAGCTCAAATACATGGCTTCTTGGTTTCTTGAATGAACTGTCACTTGGTTCCCAAGTCCGTGTTAGTTCTAACGGAAGGTTTTCAGGGCTGTCGGTGGGCTACTTCACAGTTTCCGTCGTTAGATTTTGATTCATTTTCCTCGTATTCTTTTCAATCATTCTCCTATTTGGGCTATACTCACTTTCATGACTGGTTCCATATTTGAACTGATTCTTTTATTAGGTAATGCTGGGTTTAGATCGAATTGGTTTAACTTTGTTTGGTTTCGGTGATTTTTGGATAATTTTAACAATTTTGGGAGTTGGTTTACTAGGTTGGGTACTTGTCTCGGTTAGGGTTAGGGTATTATATGATTCTAGTTTATTGTTATATGAGCATTTGAGTTTGGTAGTATTCTGGAAGGGTTTAAGTTGGAACTGGGTTTTGGGTCTTGGTTATGAGAGGTTGGTATATTCTGAGTGTTTGGTTGGGTGGTTTAATAAGGACATAATTTAGGTATGGGTTTGGTATTTGAGGATTAAGGTTTTGTTGAATTTGGCTGGCTACTGGATCAAGGTCCGGGTATGGTGCTTGGGAATTTTTTGGGGTGGTGGGGTCCAAATTGGTGGTGAAGGTTGTTTTTTGTTTCAGTATGCTGATAGGTTTGTGGTTTCAGTTTGTTGAAGCTCAAGAAAAGTGAGTATGAGTATTAGAGTCATTGGATTGAGTTAAGTGATTATTTACCTCCATTTTTCCGAAATCATCCATCACATTCTTAAACTCTTCGTTTGGTAAATACGTAATTTTACTGGGTACTGCTGGTGGACCCTTTTTTTAAACAGTCCCCTTCTCAAACTTGTACTAGCCTCAGTTTTATTTTCTTCCGTTGTAATTTGAGTCCTTTTCATCGGGGAAGCCTTGATCTAGTCTCCAAATGGAAGTTGTTCATCAGATAGAGAACTAAAATCTTCATCTTCGTTCGATAAAACACAATCCTTCTTCATATGGCCCAACTTTCCACACATGTAGCAAAAAATGGGTAATCGTTCATATTTAAAAGAAACCCAAACCTGCTCCCCATTGGGAATGGTAATTTTTGTGCCTTGTCGCAAAAGTGTTGAGGGGTTACACAATACTCGGACCCAGACACTTCTGCTTATGCCCTCCATTGTAGAATTATCCACTTCCATAAATCTCCCCACTCAGTTTCCTATAGTGTGATATACAAACATGTTTCTTGCAACCAAAGGTAGATCGTAGACCCTAATCTAGAATGGTGTTGAGTTGAACTCGATAGATGATGGTTGTATCTCCCCTCAATCGTTTTCAGAACTAGCAGGTGCTTATCGAAATGCCATGGTTTCATTTCCAAGACTCGATCCATGTCTCTCTTATAATTGAATTGGAAAGAGAATTGGTTTGATACAATTTCCCTAGCCATCATGCATTTCCATTGTTTCCAGATCTTCTTCATCATGTCCACCAATGCGAACAAATTGAAATTCTTATTCGTCCACAACTTTCCCACAATACATAAAGAATATTTCGATCTGCCTTCTTCCACATTATATTATGTGATTACGATCGGTTCCTTCTCAAATTATGAATCTCTCAACTCTGATATATTTATTGCCATAACCGTTATCTCACATTCTAGGTACAGTGAAAAAGTAAGAATCTGACTCTATGAAGGCTACTCGGATAGACTCTCCTGAATGGAGAACTACAAAGCGAAATAACATTTTCTTATTGATAAGCTAATAATAGAACTAGTTGGAATAGAATCAATATATGTATTTTGTAATAAGCTTTTATTAGGAATTTCAATTTCTCTTAAATTAAAAAAATTACTTTTCTACATAAATATTTTGATTATGTGTTGACTATTAAAAAATAATTTAAAATTGTTTACAAGAAAACTTCATATATAAAATTAAAAAGTTAAGTCATCAATGCAAAAATCGTTTTGACCGTGCACCAATATAATAAAAAAAATCTAAGTGATGCTACTTGAAATCGGCAAATCACTCCAAGTTGGGGATTCTGATAAAAGTCCAACCTCTTATCCTGAGTTGGTAGTTCTTCAAGTTGAGAACTTGCCTGCGACAGTTTAGCAACATTAGGCAGGCCATGTGGTTGTCCTAAGTAGGCCCCCCAACGCTCAAGTCAGTATCAGAAGTAGGGGAATTCCAAAGCAAAAGACAGTAACTAACTGCGATTAATGCAAAATACTTACAAATAGAGTTGGCAAAATGCAGTTCGACCCATGGGCTGGTCTGACCGGCCCGAGGTTTGTGTTGGGCCATAATTTTCTAGGGAAAAAATGGGCTTATTTGACCTGGCTCGATTGGCTAGTTGCCAGGGTTAGCCCAACTTTTTAGCTCGATCCGATAGTTTTTGTGTACAAAATGTGCACATGGACTGGGTTGGGCCATGCATTTTCGTGGTCCAACAAAAATCAGGCCGACCCAACCCAGTCTAAAACTTTTCAAAGGCCCTATGGGCTCGGGCGGATCACCACCCATTGCGACTCTACTTATAAATAATGAGGACCTCTTTTATATCCTGGATTGATGGGACGCATGGACCTTATAGAATAAAATAGGTCGTGTAGGTCGCTACTACGGACCGCGTGGCCTAAATGGGTGAATAATAATAAAGCAATTAACCAATTGCTTAAAAAGAAATTAAAGAAACTATATGTTCATATTCCCAATCACTTTCAATCTTAATTGTGATGACTTTATAATTACAAATAATGTGGACCTCTTTTATATATGGATTGATGGGACGCATGAACCTCAGAGGATAAAGTGTGTCGTGTGGGCTAATACGGGCCGCATAGGCGGTATGGGCCGAATAATAAATTAATTAACCATTTGTTTAAAAAGAAATTAAGAAACTACATGTTCATCTTCACAATCACTTTCAAACTTAAATGTCATGACTTTGTAATGGTTTGATGCTATTAAAAGGTAAAGAGTATTGAATCAACATCAAACAAAAGTAGAAATTGACAAACTATGTACACCTAATATATTCCTTTGGAAAACTCTGATGAACAACAAAAAATCGAGTGTATAGCATAAAGCATAATCTTCTCATGTTACTCATGTCATCATCTGGCGTGTGAACTCGATGGCAGCTGCTAGCAAACATTAGTTTGTGACTTGTGAGATTGTTGAACTTCTATCACTTTAATTACATGTCTAAAAATTAACCGAAGAAACATTTTATTTAAGATCGACTCCTAAGGTTCTTTTAAGCTTAGTTCATCAATAAACAAAAAAATTAAAATATTACCAATTTTTTGGGCTTGATAAAATCTAAAAGCTCGACTTAGGTAGTAAAAAAATATAAAAAGATCAAACTACTCGAATTCGATTCATTTTTTATTCAATCCAAGTTCGTTTTAAGTTCGATTTGGTTTTAAAGCTTACTAAAGATTTTAACAAACTTGAACAACATATTTGCCTCAACTCAATTTATTTATAACATACTTCTAGAGTAGAAATCATAAATTACATATGCACTTTAAAGAATTCAAAATTAATATAGTACGCGATATATGCATATAAAAACGATAACTAAAATTGGTAAAAACTCAATGAAACAAATATTATGTCGCTTTAATTAAATAATGTGAATGATTTCTTTAGTTAATATTATGTCCCAAAATTACGTAAAGATAAAAGCAATATTTTTCTTAATTTTTATTTTCTTTTTAATGTTTTAGTAATATTAATCTATAAATAATAATAAATGCTATTTTTTATAGAATTTTACCCTTTATTTTTGCCTCTTTATTGTATACGAGATTTTAGTTAGTTTACTTATAGCATTAACATAATTTAGGATTTCATAAATAAAATATATTGATTATTTATTTGTTAATTTTTATAAGTGATATACCCACGGATTTTATCGATGGAAACCATTCGTAGGCATTACGAAGGTTTTTTTATTTTTCTTTTATAGTTCTTTTCTTTTAAAAAAATTTAACAATGTAATTAATTCTGTCTAATATCTACGAAAAAATCCCTAGGTAAATTTATTATTCTTATTTAATATTTTTAATTTTACTGACGAAAACTAATTTTGTCAACAACCAATTTTTTTTAAAAAAAAAGATACCAACAAAAATTGATGTCGCTTTAGTTACGTATGGAATTTTCCATCGTGAATTAAAATTTTATTCCTATATTTCGTTTTATTTTTACCAATGGAAAATCAATTCGTTGATAAACTTATTTGATATTTTTATTTATTATTTTTATTATGTTCTTTAATATATAATATAATTTCTAATATAAAGTATAATTTCTAATATATATAATATCTGATATAAATTTATATTTATAGTGTATAATATAATTTTAATACATATAGTATATAATATAATTTTAAATATATATAAGCATATATGTGTGTATATATAAAAATCAAAACAAAAGATGCAATAAGAATCAACTTAGCCCAGTGGCAAATTGCCATTTTTAAACAGCGTAAGTCTTGTGTTTGATGCTTTTTGGAAGCAAAAAATCACTTGTTCAATGCCAGAAAAAGTTCTACAAAAAAGTGTTACATTTTGCCAAAAAGGTTATATTTTGATTAAAAAGTGCTACTTAGACTCATATGTAACATTTTATAATTTTTTTAAAGTGTTACAATAGATAAGTACTTAATGTAACACTTAGAAAAAGTGTCACTAAAGCTATTAAAAGTGATACCGTAGACTATAGGTAGCACGGGCAAATGTATCATCATAAATATTTTACATATTGTCTATAGTAACATTTTATGGCTATTATGTAATATTTTTTGGGTGTTACTTTATGTCAATTATGTTGTAGTACAAAAAAAAAGTAAGAAATTTTTGAAAATTGCGAAAAAAAAAAATTGAGGCTTGATTATATTCCATCTTACATTTCTCCCTTCAAAAGTAAAAAATATTTCAAAATCACTCCTAATATTTATAAAATAATACAGTTATTTCCTTAAATTTAAGAAAGAATCAAACGTGAGGGGCAAAATTGCTTTTTTGGTCTGTTAAGGTGGCTCGATTTCGCTTTTAGTCCTTTAATTTTTATGGGTTGCGTTTGGCAAACACTAACTTTTCTAAACCTGCACATTTAGTCCGATTTCAAAATTTTGAGGATATCTTATCCCTAAAATGCTGAGTTTGACCTTTTTTTCTTGAAAGAACTATTTTGCCCCTTTTTTGGAAAATTAAAATTAAAGAAAAAATAGAAAAATAATAATAAATTAAATAAATAAAAAAAACTTAAATTAAATTAAATAAAATGGTGGAACATATATTTTCATATTTTTCAACATTAAATAAAAATTAAATAAAAATAGAAAATAAAAATAATAGAAATTTATTTTCTTTTTTTTTCATTTTTTGTCTTTTTGTTTTCTATTTTTTTTAATTTTTATTTATAGTAGAAAATTGTAAATAGATATTTTTTTCCAGTTTTATTGTTTTTACTTTTTCTTTAATTTTAATGTACGGTGAAAATTGTAAGTCTATATTTTTTTTGTTTTCTATTTTTCTTTAATTTTAATTTACGGTTGAAAATTACAAATATGTATGTTTTTTTGGTTTTCTATTTTTTTTACATATAGTTGAAAACTATAAATACATATTTTTTCTGTTCGTTTTTCATTTTATTTTTTTAATTTTATTTACAGTTAAAAATTATAAATATATATTCATATTATTTTCTTTAAATTAGATTTAAAAAAATTCGAACATTTTCATATTTTTCAACTTTAAATAAAAATTAAGGAAAACTAGAAAACAAAAAAGTACATTATTTTCTTTTTCTTTTGGTTTTTCTATTTCTTCTATTTCTATTTTTCTTTAATTTCAATTTACGCTAAAAATTATAGATATATATGTTTTTTTTTTTTGTTTCTATTTTTTAATTTTTATATATAGTTGAAAATTGTAAATACATATTTTTCTATCCAAAAAGGGGGGCAAGGTTTCCATCCACATGATTTTATATATAGTTGAAAATTGTAAATACATAATTTTATTGAGATATTACACAAGTCATGTGATATGCACATGACCAAGGTCTATCCAAAAAGGGGGGCAAAATAGTCATTTCATGAAAAAATGACCCAACTCAAAGATTTTAGGGATATCTTATGACTTATCCCCGAAATTTTGAAATCGGACATGTGCAGGTTTAGAAAAGTTAGTATTTTTCAAACGCAACCCATAAAAATTAAAGGACTAAAAGCGAAATCGAGCCAACTTAACGGACCAAAAAAACGATTTTGCCAAACGTGAGGCCAGGGACTTTTTGTAATTTAAAATATCTCTGTTTTTTTTTATTAGCGTAAACCTCATTTTTTTAATTATCCCAATATATTATGTTGTCTATTCCAAATAGGTTAGATTTGGACTGGATTCTCTAAGCCTCCATCAGCACACTGTTTTAATTTATTGCATTAATTTCAATTGTTTTGCTACAACCTTTGTCCAAATGCCAACATGTTTTCTTAGTAATATATACCTTAGTTGTTTTTTCGTTTTTTTGACGAAACCTTATTTGTTAAATACAGCTAATTATTGTATTTGAATTTAACCTATGTAGGGTACCCCATGCGTATTAAGTCATACATTTTGTATTTTCAAAATATTCCGCGTAGATGCCCCCATGCGTATTAAGTCAATACATTTTGATTTTGTTGAAAATATTCTGTCTGGATAAACTCAACATCTTGAGTAATTTAAGTTTGAATAAACTAAAGCAACAATACATGTTAGCATCGCTGATAAAGACGGACACACATATATATCCCAACACGTACCTTCATAGTTTTGTTCGCTATTTCTTATTTAAATATTATAAACCTAAATTTTCTTATTGGTTGTTCCATAATAGTATTTCCTTTACCATTTATAATTGAGAATTTCAATACACATACCCATTAATTCTTTTATATATACATTATATAATTGTATTTATTTTGTGCCCGTTATAAAGAAAAGTCTAGATCTTTTCCTGTGTTTGTTGATGTGGCCATTGAGATGGGCCCAACTAAAACTCTTTGATGTTTGAGATTTCAGTGAGATAATATGAAAACGTTACATGTGATTGACAATGCATTAGAATATTTTATATTTAAGGGTGGTAGTAGATTGTACAATAAAAGATATCAGTGTCATCATTATATCGATCAGCATCACGACACTTCTTAGATCTATGACTCTCAGCTTAGATCGACCCGACCTTAAGCGCGAGTTGGTTGAGGCCCCGCACCATCTAGTAATTTCAACTGAGTTATGAGGGCATTTTGAAAATTTATGCCTTCACTTTCTTTTGGTATAGTAAGGGAGACGGGGCCATACGAACGCATATGAGATCAAATCCCGATCAATCACCCTTACAACATAAGTCTCTACCACTGGAGTGATTCTTATACAGACACACCGCAATTGAAAATGTAATCACGTTCATTTTTCTTAAATCTTTTGTATGTGTATATAATAGGTAAGATTAATTGTGCATTACTTTCTCAAATAAGGAAAAGAAAAAACGTGGTTCGACTTCCGTTTTTGACTTGATAGAAAATAATTGACTCAACAATTTTTCACGTGATGTTATTATTATTACACGCTTTAATATCCTAAATTTGGTGAGGAAATTTTCAGAAAAACGGAGCGCCAGCTAGTATCATTATTCGAAACTTTACCAACCTTTTTATGTCATTCATGCAATAATTAATGTATGCAAGTGTTTATTTAATGATCATTTCTTCATTTATTAATAATAAAAAAATGATCATTTATTTAAGGATCATTTTTTCTTCATTTATTAATAATAAAAAAATGATCATTTATTTAAGGATCATTTTTTCTTCATTTATTAATTGATTTGGATGAAGCACGATCACTTGCGGAGACAGGAGCCAACCTCGGTCCCGCTCCCCCGTTTTTCCAAAAATATAATTACCAAGTATTTTTTTTTAAAATATTTTAATCAATATTTATATGATTTATATTTTAATTTTTTATTTAGCTCAACTCAATTTTATGTATGAGCCCAAACCAATATTGTTCTCGGCTACGCATGTAATAAAACATGAGATTATATGAATTGTTATGAATTTACTAATTTAACCTTAACGAAAAAAACTTCATAGCTTAATTAGTCTAATTTCAAATTATAATTCGTGGTTTAAAAATATGATTATTATGTTCAAAATATATTCACATTTAAATATAATATAATTAATTTTCAAAATTACTCAGCCATTAACAACACTGGAGGAGTTAGGAGGTCCATGATGGGCCCACCAACTTCCAATTTTTGTTTATGGTAGATTATATCTCTGATTTTTTTTAAAAAAAAAGATAAATTTATGTAATTTTTAATTAATTTTCTATTTGGTCCATCTCATTTCCGTGCATTGATTCTACCTATGCTTAGCCGGTTTCTATTTTCTTAATAAATACCGGGGTTGATGGTGCAACTGTAAAATACAAATAAATGTCTAAGGTATAATTGTAATTTGTAATTTTGAAAGTGGGTGTTCTTTTTTTTTTCCCCGGTAATTAGACTAAACTTTTATTATTTTAATTAGACTAAATCTCGATGGTATTTTTTGAGTTAGTTCTTCATTTTTTTAGTAGAAATGAATTATTTAAACTTTAGCTCCTACAACTGTCACGCCCCAAACGTGACGCGACAACGATCAATCACTTAAACAGAATTAATCAACGATCCTAATCCAAAGGTACCAAACTCCAAGTGAAATAGAGTCTAATGCAAATGAATTATAACAACCACGAGTACAAATTATATCTTAAGGTCCTGCAAGATCCGAATACAACCCAAAAGATTATCTTAATTAACTTACACCAAACAAAATAAAATGAAGGAGTCCAACAACAACAACAAAAAAGTAAAAGGAAATATCGCTCCACATCGCCGATAGAGATTCAATCTGCATGGTAGGTTCGATGTCTTCAAGAACTCTTCATCTAAAGGTTAGAAAACGGAGGGAATGAGACAAAATCTCGGTGGATGGGGTGATCGTGTGTAAGTGTGGCGATATAATTAGTTAATGCGAGAAATTTAGTTGTATGAAAACGCATGAGAGATGATGCATGATTTCACACACATCCACAAAGCGTCGTGATAAATATATTTAATTAATATACTTATACATTAAGAAAACAGATTCATGGTCAAGCGGTACTATGGTCCAAGCAAACAGGAGGATTGCGTGCGGATTTGTAACGCCAATCCTATGCAAGACAAGTAGCGGTTGCTATGCACGGATTTGTAGCGCCAACCTATGCAATACAAGTAGCGGTTGCGTCGGATTTGTAGCGCCAACCTATGCAATACAAGTAGCGGTTGCGTGCGGATTTGTAGCGCCAACCTATGCAATACAAGTAGCGGTTGCGTCGGTTTGTAGCGCCAACCTATGCAATACAAGTAGCGGTTACGTGACGGATTTGTAGCGCCAACCTATGCAATACAAGTAGCGGTTGCGTGCGGATTTGTAGCGCCAACCTATGCAATACAAGTAAGCGGTTGCGTGACGGTTTGTAGCGCCAACCTATGCAATACAAGTAGCGGTTGCGTGACGGATTTGTAGCGCCAACCTATGCAATACAAGTAGCGGTTGCGTGCGGTTTGTAGCGCCAACCAACCGGGTCCGATTAACTCCTAATCGTGTGGATCGATACGATTCCTTCGTTCTTTCCTTGTAACTCCCGAGCAAGATGGTCCAAGACCACACACCTTATCGCTCCGTAGGGCAAAAGACAAAATCCACAAAGTGGAGCTAGCAAGGCTCGAATTTGTCATAATCATGATTATACCTCAAGTACTACGACCCGCTTCCTCGACAAACTCCGTCCCTCGGTTGCGGGATTAGGGCGATGGGGCCGGAGAGTGGAATAGCGGCCCGAGCTGCCGGTTCCCATCCCCCGACGTATCCATTCCGACGTGTGAGCTCGACACACCAAGTTGACTCGAGCAGGGTAATTAAGTACACGTTCGGGTAGTCAACCAGCAATGAGTATTATTGGTTTGGGAAGCGAGTTCATGAAATGTTCTCAAAAATTTGCGCAAGATTGTTATGGCGTTGGTGGAGTTATTGGGATGAAGATAATTATCGGGAGGATAAGTAGTCTTCAATATCTTAAGGATTAGGAGGAACATAAGTCCCGTTATAAATTCAAATCGCGAGACAAGGAAATCGCCCGCGATCGGGTATTAATCGGTCAAAGACGATTCGATAAGTCAAGGGATTTTTAAGAAAATAAAATATTTTAATTAAATATTAAAGTCAGAGGGTCCAGGGCTGTTTTAGTAAATGAAAAATAATTTAAGTTAGGTCCTTGATAAAAAGAAAAATTTACAATTAGCCCCGTTTTGTAAAAACCAATACTTTTGGGGTTAAAAATTGAATAAATAAATATCCCGACCTTGAAAAATTATGAGGTCAGTTCCTAAAATCTCTAAATTGTTCAGAGATTCAGGTTTTTAAAGTTTTGAGGTCGAGTTTTTTATAAAATTCTCACATTGGCCCCAAATTTGTTAAAATTGTCATTTCGGGCCTTAAGTTTAAAATAATCGGAACTCACAAACCGGGAGGGCTTTTAATGTGATTCCAGTTGGAAAATGTCACTAAGGTTAGTGGGATATTGGAACAAAAACAGTTTTAAAACGTCATAAGTATAGGTCCCTTAACTTTTGAAAATCTCATTTTTGTCCCATTTTGAAATAATTGCCTTTAAGGCTTTTAGGGGTCCAATTGTTATGAAATTTGAACCTTGGGTCCAAAATATAATTATGTTATAGGTAAATTAGTATTTCCAGGTACATGGGCTGTATAAGTCCTGGAAATTTCATTTGGGTCCTCAAGTTTAATCTTTTACAATTTGGTCCCTCAAGTTTTATAAAATTACTTTCCAAGCTCTAAACACTTGGATTTTTGGAATACACATAAAATATGTTATTTCCAGTCCCTTAAGAGTTAAAATTTCAAATTTTAAATTTAGGGTCTGGTACAGTTTCGAAATTTGCAAAATAGCCCTTAAACTTCTCAAATTTTACAATCTAGTCCTTGGGCTTTTAAGGGTTGATTTTATTTATCTAAAAACTCTTAAAACTTTATTAAAATGTCAAAACATCATTTTTGAACCTGAGTACAGTCCCAAAAATCGAAATTTACAGAGAGGTCCCTTAAGTTTTATTTTCTTGCACTTAAGTCCACCAACTTTCCATTTTTGCATTTTAAGTCCAAAATCGAAATTTAATCAATTATGCTCGACTTGTCCAGGTTATAGGTCATACAAAACATAGATTTCAAGAGTCATAAACATACATATCCATCTCATACAAGAATTTATCAAATATGACAATAAAGTGTACATGTATGTCCTAATTTTCGGAAATCGCATTTTGAGCAACACTTGAGAAATTTTTCAACTTGATACAAGAAAATAGCATGCAATACATAATATATATCTCAAATGCTCAATAACAAAATACTACATGCATTTTTTCAATTTAAAACACCTAGAAGTTGAAAAGATTTTTCCACCCACCTTAAAGATCGGTTTGTTGGTGAAAATGGGATAAATCTCTCTCGGTGAAGGAATGACTTAGGTCAGCCCCTAAGTCAAGGAATATCAAAAAATATAGGAGTTATAAGAATGTGGTTAAAAATTTAGGAAAAGAAGAAGATAGTGAGAAAATTGGAAATACTACACTTACCTTGTGTAGTGAGTAAAATGTGACTAGTAATGGCTTCCAAGTATAAGGTTTTGGTCACCCTTAATGTCAACCACCAAGGTCAGCCCCTAAAACTCCAAAAATGAAAATGGAGTGTAAAAATTTGGAAAATAGAAAGAGAAGAAGAAAGTGTACTAAAATTCCATTTCTTACCTTATAGTCCAACTTCTTCACAATTTTTCTTCAAGATGACTAGTCTCTTAACTTCTTCAAAGGTCTTCTAGGTATACCTCAAATTCAAAAATCAAACTTAAATTAGAAGGTGAAAGAGGTGAGCTAGAAGGTATAAGAATAGATTGAAGAAGAAAATTTCTTACCTTGTGTAGTGTATATGGTTCGAATTTTTGAAGAAAATGGGAGATGAATTCTTGAAGTTTTGGTTAAGTGTTAGTGAAGAAGATGAAGAATAGGTAGAGAGATGTAGGAGGATTTTTAGAGAGAGGTAAGAGGAATTTCAAGACTTAGAAGAAATTTGGTGTTGGTGAAATGAAATGGGAAGAATAAAAATTTTGTTTTGTTTTGATTAAATGATAAGTTAGAGTAATAATTGAGGGAATTGGGGAAGAAAGTAATATTTAGGTATCTTTATTAGGGACAATGGACCAAAATGCTAAGCTTAGGGGAAATTTTTAATTTGGTCTTGTTTGACCAATTGGATGATTGAAATGGTGGGATTAATTTAAGATGTAGGTTTGAATTAATGGTGTATAAATACACAAGAGGAATACACAAGGTGTACATGTACAAGAGTTGAGAGATATTTCTACACCAAAAAAATACACCAATGCCGTCCCCCTAAGGGTATTTTGGTAATTCCATATATTTTTTCTTTCCAAAATTGATGATAATAGATGAATAAATATCAATCTCCAAAATAATTAGTGATGTCCTTGATCACTTATAAGTCTCATGATCACTTAATCTAAATCGAATTCTTAATTCTATAAATTATAATCCCTAAAATAAATAGTCTCTTAAAATTCTAAGGTGACTAATAATACACCAATAATAATAATAATGATCAACCAAGTGATCATAAATGCGAATTAAAATTAATAAATGATTATGATCACAAATAGAAATTAAAAGAATTAAATGCAAAATATATTTATCATTAATATTTACCCGTCAAAGTGACGCGGAGAATTGTCAAATAGTACAAAGACGATACATGATACAAGTACATGTTCGAATAAAAATCGAGGGCTTCACATTCTCCCTTCCTTAAAAGAATTTGGTCCCCAAATTCTCTTGAAATAGTTCTGGGGTATTGATTCCTCATGTCTTCTTCCTTCTCCCATGTTGCGTCTTCGTCTCGGTTGTGGTTCCGCCATACAACTTTAACCATTGGAATCTCTCTTGCATTACGCGTGTCGATTCTGGTCAATGATTCGATTGGTTCCTCGGTAAGATAAATTCTCCATTAGAGGAGGAGCATCACGAGTGATAATATGCTCGGGATCCGGTTGGTACTTTTTCAATCTCGATACATGGAATACATCGTGCATTCCCGCATACTGTGCGGTAACTCGAGTCGGTAGGCCAACTTCCCGATCCTCCGCAAAATCTTGTAAGGTCCAATATATCTCGGACTTAGTTTGCCTCCCTTCTTTGGATTGATCAATCCTTTCCGTGGCAAAAGAGTCCGAGAAATACTTCATCTCCTGGCTTCAAATTCCAAGTCCTTTCTCCTCTTGTCCGCGTAACTCTTTTGGCGGCTCTGAGCTGTGCGGATTCGTTCCTTGATCAACTTGACCTTTTCCATGGCCTCCTGAACTAAGTCGACATTTGGAATCGATGGTGACTTTCGTTTCTCTTTTGGAGTCCATTGGTCATCAATCTCCCAAATGTAGTGGGGATCTACACTTTCGTCCATACAAGGCTTCGTAGGGTGCCATCCCAATCGTGGCCGATAATCTGTTATTATAGGCGAACTCCCTGCCAATGGTAAGTGCGAATCCCAACTTCCTTGGAAATCCAATGTGTAGGCTCGCAACATGTCTTCCAGGGTCTGAATTGTTCGCTCCGACTGGCCATCAGTTTGCGGATGTGCTGCTGTGCTGAAACTTAGCGAGGTACCCAATTCCTCATGTAAGCATTTCCCGAGAATCGGGAGACAAACCTTGGGTCTCTCTGTCGACACAATGTCGATTGGCACTCCATGCAATCGGATGATCTCTGGATGTAAATTTGCGCAAGTTTCGCAGGTCGTCGGTTTTCTTCATGGGTAGGAAGTGTGCAGATTTTGTGAGTCGGTCTCACGACTACCCATATAAAGATCATCGCCTCATCCGGTCCTTGGTAGATCCGTCACGAAGTCCATTGTTATGTGTTCCCATTTCCACTGGAATTCTCAACGGTTGTAACAAACCGGATGGTCGTTGGTGTTCGACTTTTACTTGTTGACAAGTCGTCGCATCTCGCAACGAACTCTGCTACCTGGTTCTTCATGTTTGCCCACCAGTAATGTTGTTTCAAGTCCTTATACATCTTGTTTCCTCCGGGATGTATAGTGTATTTCGAACGGTGTGCTTCAGCTAGAATTCTACTCCTAATCTGTTCGTCACTCGGTACACAAATTCGATTCCGAAATCTGATGATCCCATCTTCATGTACTGAGAATTCTAATCCTTCTCCTTTAAGTATCTTCTCTTTCAGTCTTTGAAGTTGCACATATGTCTCTTGTGCTGCTTTGATCTCGTTGATGAGTCGGGTTTAACCGAAATATTAGGACACAAAATTTGAGTATTGGTTCTTGTCGGATTCCAAGTGCTCAACTCTTCTAATGATTTCCCCTCTCGAATCATTAGTCTAGCTAAACTCGCCTTTTCTCGCTCAAGGCGTCGCCTACTACTTAGCTTTCCTTGGGATGGTATTGAATATCAAAGTGATAATCTTTTATTAACTCCATCCATCTCCGTTGCCTCAAATTGAGTTCCTTCGAGAGAATAGATACTTTAGGCTCTTATGATCCGTAAACCGTGAATGTTGCTCCGTAGAGATAGTATCTCCATTTCTTTAACGCGAACACTATTGCTGCCAATTCCAAGTCATCGTTGGGTAATTGGCTTCATACGGTTTGAGTTTCCGTGATGCGTAAGCAATGACCTTTCCTTCTTGCATGAGTCGCTCCTAGTCCTTCCTTTGATGCGTCATCAGTAGACGACAAAGTTTTCTGTTCCCTTTGGAAGGGCTAAGACTCGAGCCGTAGTAAGTCGTTCTTGACTCTTGAAACTAGCCTCACACTTGTCATTCCACACAAACTTGACTTGTTTCTCGGGTTAGTCGAGTGAGTGGTCCGACTATCTTGGAGAAATCCTGGAGAAATCTTTGATAATATCCAAAATAGTCCTAAGAAACTTCGATCTCCATTCTGACTTCGGGTTGTTTCCATTCAACCACCGTCCCGTACCTTCGAAGGGTCTACGATGATCCCAGTGCCGGATACTATGTGTCCCAAGAATGCGACTTCACTAAGCCAAAATTAGCACTTGCTGAATTTGGCATACAGCTTGTGCTCTTGTAGTATCTCCAAAACAATATTCAGATGACGTTCATGCTCTTCTCTAGACTTAGAGTGTACAAGTTATGTCATCAATGAATATCACTACAAATTGATCCAAATAAGGTTGAAAGACTCGATGTATCAGTTCCATAAACACTGCTAGTGCTCGTTCGTCGGGAAAAGGCATCACTACAAACTCGTAGTGTCCATATCTTGTTTGAAATTCCGTTTTGGAAACGTCTTCTTCACGGATCTTCAGTTGATAATATCCTTGTTGTAAATCAAACTTCGAGTACATTGTCTCTCCTTGAAGTTGATCCAATAGTTTGTCTATCCTCGGGAGGGGATATTTAGTGGTAACATCTAGTCGAGATCGTATAGTAGTCACATCCTTAATGTATCTTATCTGTGATACCTAAACCACAAGTCAAATTCCCTTACTTAAGCTTGTGCAAGTACTTGAGAAAGAATAACACAAGGGTATTATCATTGACCAATATACTTAGTGATTCCCCTACTATCATTTTCCCAAAGTAATATCATTAGGTGTCTAGATCCCATAATATATCACATCCAAATCATATACTTATCAAGAGATATCCTCATATTCTTCGAGTCTCACCATATCAGGCTTTATAATCTCTAAATCACGGATTTTCTAAATCACCTAACGTCCAAATAGAGGAATGTCCGGATATCTTAACACTATAACATCCCAAAAGAGTTCAAATATTTATCCAAGATTCAACTTAAGTCAATTAGTAGTGGTACCTAATCCAAGGTCGAGGAACCTATCCGGGTCACTTCGGTGTAAGTTTCCATCTTACTAGCCGAGCTCGATACCAAAATCACGCCCCAAACGTGACGCGACAACGATCAATCACTTAAATGAGAATTAATCAATCAGTCTAATCCAAAGGTACCAAACTCCAAGTGAAATAGAGTCTAATGCAATGAATTATAACAACCACGAGTACAAATTATATCTTAAGGTCCGCGTTATCCGAATACAACCCAAAAGATTATCTTAATTAACTTACAGTCCAAAACAAAATAAAATGAAGGAGTCCAACAACAACAACAAAAAAGTAAAAGGAAATATCGCTCCACATCGCCGATAGAGATTCAATCTGCGGTAGGTTCGATGTCTTGTCAAATAACTCTTCATCTAAAGGTTAGAAAACGAGGAGGAATGAGACAAAATCTCGGTGGATGGGGTGATCGTGTGTAAGTGTGGCGATATAATTAGTTAATGCGAGAAATTTAGTTGTATGAAAACGCATGAGAGATGATGCATGATTTCACACACGATCCACAAGCGTCGTGATAAATATATTTAATTAATATACTTATACGATTAAGAAAACGATTCATGGTCAAGCGTGCACTATGGTCCAAGCAAACAGAGGATTGCGTGCGGTTTTGTAACGCCAATCCTATGCAAGACAAGTAGCGGTTGCGTGCGGATTTGTAGCGCCAACCTATGCAATACAAGTAGCGGTTGCGTGACGGATTTGTAGCGCCAACCTATGCAATACAAGTAGCGGTTGCGTGCGGTTTGTAGCGCCAACCTATGCAATACAAGTAGCGGTTGCGTCACGGATTTGTAGCGCCAACCTATGCAATACAAGTAGCGGTTGCGTCACGGATTTGTAGCGCCAACCTATGCAATACAAGTAGCGGTTGCGTACGGATTTGTAGCGCCAACCTATGCAATACAAGTAAGCGGTTGCGTCGGATTTGTAGCGCCAACCTATGCAATACAAGTAGCGGTTGCGTCACGGATTTGTAGCGCCAACCTATGCAATACAAGTAGCGGTTGCGTCACGGATTTGTAGCGCCAACCAAACGGGTCCGATTAACTCCTAATCGTGTGGATCGGACAAAACGATTCCTTCGTTCTTCCTTGTAACTCCCGAGCAAGATGGTCCAAGACCACACCACCTTATCGCTCCGTAGGCAAAGACAAAATCCACAAAGGAGCTAGCAAGGCTCGAATTTGTCATAATCATGATTATACCTCAAGTACTACGACCCGCTTCCCTTGGACAAACTCCGTCCCTCGGTTGGGATTAGGGCGATGGGGCCGAGAGTGGAATAGCAGCCGAGCTGCCCCATCCCCGACGTATCCATTCCGAGACGTGAGCTCGACACACCAAGTTGACTCGGCAGGTAATTAAGTACACGTTCGTAGTCAACCAGGCGATGAGTATTATTGGTTTGGGAAGCGAGTTCATGAAATGTTCTCAAAAATTTGCGCAAGATTGTTATGGCGTTGGTGGAGTTATTGGGATGAAGATAATTATCGGGAGGATAAGTAGTCTTCAATATCTTAAGGATTAGGAGGAACATAAGTCCCGTTATAAATTCGAAATCGCGAGACAAGGAAATCGCCCACGATCGGGTATTAATCGGTCAAGACGATTCGATAAGTCAAGGATTTTTAAGAAAATAAAATATTTTAATTAAATATTAAAGTCAGAGGGTCCAGGGCTGTTTTAGTAAATGAAAAATAATTTAAGTTAGGTCCTTGATAAAAAGAAAAATTTACAATTAGCCCCGTTTTGTAAAAACCAATACTTTTGGGGTTAAAAATTGAATAAATAAATATCCCGACCTTGAAAAATTATGAGGTCAGTTCCTAAAATCTCTAAATTGTTCAGAGATTCAGGTTTTTAAAGTTTTGAGGTCGAGTTTTTTATAAAATTCTCACATTGGCCCCAAATTTGTTAAAATTGTCATTTCGGCCTTAAGTTTAAAATAATCGGAACTCACAAACCGGGAGGGCTTTTAATGTGATTCCAGTTGGAAAATGTCACTAAGGTTAGTGGGATATTGGAACAAAAACAGTTTTAAAACGTCATAAGTATAGGTCCCTTAACTTTTGAAAATCTCATTTTTGTCCCATTTTGAAATAATTGCCTTTAAGGCTTTTAGGGGTCCAATTGTTATGAAATTTGAACCTTGGGTCCAAAATATAATTATGTTATAGGTAAATTAGTATTTCCAGGTACATGGGCTGTATAAGTCCTGGAAATTTCATTTGGGTCCTCAAGTTTAATCTTTTACAATTTGGTCCCTCAAGTTTTATAAAATTACTTTCCAAGCTCTAAACACTTGGATTTTTGGAATACACATAAAATATGTTATTTCCAGTCCCTTAAGAGTTAAAATTTCAAATTTTAAATTTAGGGTCTGGTACAGTTTCGAAATTTGCAAAATAGCCCTTAAACTTCTCAAATTTTACAATCTAGTCCTTGGGCTTTTAAGGGTTGATTTTATTTATCTAAAAACTCTTAAAACTTTATTAAAATGTCAAAACATCATTTTTGAACCTGAGTACAGTCCCAAAAATCGAAATTTACAGAGAGGTCCCTTAAGTTTTATTTTCTTGCACTTAAGTCCACCAACTTTCCATTTTTGCATTTTAAGTCCAAAATCGAAATTTAATCAATTATGCTCGACTTGTCCAGGTTATAGGTCATACAAAACATAGATTTCAAGAGTCATAAACATACATATCCATCTCATACAAGAATTTATCAAATATGACAATAAAGTGTACATGTATGTCCTAATTTTCGGTAAATCGCATTTTGAGCAACACTTGAGAAATTTTTCAACTTGATACAAGAAAATAGCATGCAATACATAATATATATCTCAAATGCTCAATAACAAAATACTACATGCATTTTTTCAATTTAAAACACCTAGAAGTTGAAAAGATTTTTCCACCCACCTTAAAGATCGGTTTGTTGGTGAAAATGGGATAAATCTCTCTCGGTGAAGGAATGACTTAGGTCAGCCCCTAAGTCAAGGAATATCAAAAAAAAATATAGGAGTTATAAGAATGTGGTTAAAAATTTAGGAAAAGAAGAAGATAGTGAGAAAATTGGAAATACTACACTTACCTTGTGTAGTGAGTAAAAATGTGACTAGTAATGGCTTCCAAGTATAAGGTTTTGGTCACCCTTAATGTCAACCACCAAGGTCAGCCCCTAAAACTCCAAAAATGAAAATGGAGTGTAAAAATTTGGAAAATAGAAAGAGAAGAAGAAAGTGTACTAAAAATTCCATTTCTTACCTTATAGTCCAACTTCTTCACAATTTTTCTTCAAGATGACTAGTCTCTTAACTTCTTCAAAGGTCTTCTAGGTATACCTCAAATTCAAAAATCAAACTTAAATTAGAAGGTGAAAGAGGTGAGCTAGAAGGTATAAGAATAGATTGAAGAAGAAAATTTCTTACCTTGTGTAGTGTATATGGTTCGAATTTTTGAAGAAAATGGGAGATGAATTCTTGAAGTTTTGGTTAAGTGTTAGTGAAGAAGATGAAGAATAGGTAGAGAGATGTAGGAGGATTTTTAGAGAGAGGTAAGAGGAATTTCAAGACTTAGAAGAAATTTGGTGTTGGTGAAATGAAATGGGAAGAATAAAAATTTTGTTTTGTTTTGATTAAATGATAAGTTAGAGTAATAATTGAGGGAATTGGGGAAGAAAGTAATATTTAGGTATCTTTATTAGGGACAATGGACCAAAATGCTAAGCTTAGGGGAAATTTTTAATTTGGTCTTGTTTGACCAATTGGATGATTGAAATGGTGGGATTAATTTAAGATGTAGGTTTGAATTAATGGTGTATAAATACACAAGAGGAATACACAAGGTGTACATGTACAAGAGTTGAGAGATATTTCTACACCAAAAAAAATACACCAATGCCGTCCCCCTAAGGGTATTTTGGTAATTCCATATATTTTTTTTTTCCAAAATTGATGATAATAGATGAATAAATATCAATCTCCAAAATAATTAGTGATGTCCTTGATCACTTATAAGTCTCATGATCACTTAATCTAAATCGAATTCTTAATTCTATAAATTATAATCCCTAAAATAAATAGTCTCTTAAAATTCTAAGGTGACTAATAATACACCAATAATAATAATAATGATCAACCAAGTGATCATAAATGCGAATTAAAATTAATAAATGATTATGATCACAAATAGAAATTAAAAGAATTAAATGCAAAATATATTTATCATTAATATTTACCCGTCAAAGTGACGCGGTAGAATTGTCAAATAGTACAAAGACGATACATGATACAAGTACATGTTCGAATAAAAATCGAGGGCTTCACAACAACTATTTGCAGGAGAAAACAGGGCAAGCAATGGAGACAATGAAGGAGAAGGCTTTGGGAGCCAAAGACAAGCCCCTTACCTGGCCCGAGGCTATACAATGCCAAAGACCAGATTGGGACTCACACGGGCGCAATCTTGGGCGGAGCTAGACATAAAATTTTGAGAGAATAAAAATTTTGCGGGGCTAAATAAATTAAAAATATAAATATTTGATACTAAAAAATAATATTTTAAAAAAATATATACATAACTTAATTGAGTTTTTAAAAAATTTGGGGGGGCTAAAGCTGCTCCATCATGGGCATAGAAGGAAACGCCCACGGCCATAGACAGCGACGAAGCCATAAATTCTAGATAGGAGGCCCAATTAACATTAGTATAAAAATAAAATATAATACATTAACTCTAATAATAAAACTATAAATAATACCAATATAGAGAAAGTCAATTTATTAATTCAATCACATCTTAATATCAAAATAAATAACAGAATACAAGTACATTAATATATCATAACATTTCTCTTTCATTCTTCATATTTTGAAACCGTTGCATAATAGTTCCATTGTTAATATTTCTAAATATATTATTTTCAATGTATGTTATCAGACAATCATTCAGTAGCTCATCTCTTATTCGATTACGTAGTGAACTCTTGATGATACTCATTGACGAAAAAACTCTTTCCATTGTGGCAATAGCAACTGGTAAGATCAATGACAACTTAACCAACAAATAAACCAATGGAAAAAACTATATGTTTTCTTGTAGCAACCATCTTTTGAGCAAAACCATATGATTTGATAATATAGTTTAACCAAACAATTACACATGAACTACAAATTATAATAAATTATACAACAAAGAAATTAAATAACAAAGAAGAAACAACAAGCCCGAAAAATTAATTGATATATATATATACACTTTGATAACATAAACCCTAAATATAATTCATTCTTATTAAATTTAAATCTCATGACAATAGGGTGAAAGGGTTGGCCTTAATTCAAACCTGGTGGCCGAGTTGAATCCACTACTCTCCTTGACCTTGTTCAATGTCACGAACCGCTGGTGCAATTTTTTTCACCAAGGATTACTACCTCATCCCCATAGGAGTTTTGACTTTAATTATTAATTGCTCATTTTGTTTTTAATTTTTATTATAGTTATAATGTGAGATGACAAAAATACTCTTAATTTTTTTGAAAATCTCAAGGGCCCAGTGTCCCCCTTGACCCCATTGTCCCTTCGTCCCTAACCATAGAGAAGGCTTCAGGGAGCGCCACCAAGGATAAGGCGTCCCAAATGGCGTAGTCCGACAAGGAGACCGAGGCCGAAAAGAGAAAACCAAGTCATCTCTCTCCCGATGGTGTTATGATATCTTGTTTTATTAATTGTCTTTCAAAATTTTATAATATTTTATATTTCAGAAAGTCATTTGTGTGTTTAGAAATCTTTTATTTAATTAAGTCTATTTTATAATGTTTCTAAGTTAAGTTATGAGTTTTATTCTTAAATTATAAGTTTTATTGTGGTAGGAGTTTCGTATTATAACCAGTTGCTTTGTTATTATTTTTGGGGTTTAATTATTGTTGAAATTTTCATAATTCGCTCCTATTCCAAAGCATTATTCACGTTTCTTTATAGCATTTATTGCTTTATTGTGCCGTTATCGTAAGCAAGGCTTGGAAGCAAGTTACAATTGACATTTGACACCTGAACCATAGTCAAAGGTGCAGTAACGCCTGCATCACTCTGTTTCTCTCTCTTAATATACCTTTGCAATGAGAAGGTTTTTGTTTTTAGCTGCACAAAAGATCTCAAATTGAATGAGAACTCGAGGCGTAATAACTAGATTAATAATTGATCAACCAACATCACTAATTAATATTTTACCACATTTTTTCGTATAAGCATAACGACATGTATAATACGCGTAGCACATGCCACATGGTATATTGGTGATAACTTATAATAAGTATCATATTTTAGAGTTTAACAACTAATTAATTTATTTACTATCTGATCTCATCGAAAAGTGAAAAAAAACAGTTGATATAATTATTTCGCCTTCCTCTTATATATGAACTTTTGATGACATCCATACACATTATCACAAATTACAAATTCTATTTTTCTCTAGCATCGTCAATGTAATGTACTAAAAGAGTTAGCAATAAATTAATTAGGAGCCCCCAACCCAACCTCCCCACCCCAAAAAAAAAAAAAAGAAAAGTCACTTCAATAAAAATATGGTCAACTAAAGTTTTTTTTAAAAAACAAATTATAGAAAAAAAACAACTTGAAATGATAGCATTAGTGCATTAGGTACCAAAATGTAGCCGAAGCACTGACACGATTACGACACATATATAATATAATACGAGTATGGAGATATGTTATATTTGAAATTTTAGAAATATGGGTGCAATGTACATAAACAAATAAAATTGTATATTTTTGTAATATTAAAAATATAGACCTACTAAATATAATTAAAAAACAATGTTTCAATCATAAAAAATAAAAATTTCTTAGATATTCAAATCCAAAATGTGATAATTCACATAAATAAATAGACAACATGCTGAAAATATCAGCAATAAAATAAATTCATCTATTCTCATATGTGGATTTATAAGAATTAATATGGATGTGGCTTTGTTTCTTTCATATTGAGATATTTAGGCTGATTTTTTATCCATGGAGTGTCCATAGAGTATCGTGTCCAATAGGTTTCTGGTACATGTATGTCATCCTTATGGAAGTGTCTGTGTTTCCTAGAGGGGCGTGTTTTTTGGCCTGGTCGTGATTTTCAGCCAGAAACCAAAAAAAATTAAAAATATAAATGATTATACCCTTAGGTTGCGCGCATTTGGATGGAGGATTTGGATTAGGGAAGAGAATTTCAAATGACTCCATCTAAGACGGATACGAAATCCACCAAAATGACTCCAAATATAGCTTCCAGGATTTGAAATATATTATAGAATCATGACTTCATCCAAACAACCTCCGTATATTTGTTATTATATATGGATTTAAAATTCTTAGCTCCAAATCCATCAATTTAGATGGATCCTTATTTTGAATCCAAATGAATTGATTTTAGCACCAAATGAATGTATATATTACTTTTGAAAAAGATGTAATCATTACTTTTAGTTTGTCAATTCATCTTAGATAAAAATTATTTTATCTTGAAATATACAGTCTCTCATATTATTTAAGATATTGCATAAATTAAATAAGTAGTATATTCCCACATATTAAATAGTTACTTATAGCGCTTACAACATGTTTAAGAATAAGTATTCACCACGTAATTTTACACAACCTTTTATTGGAATTTGCAATCAATGTATATGTTGTAGCCAAATATGATATAGTGTAACATATACTACTATATGTTACTTATAATTAATGAGGGAGAGTAAATTAAATAAGTAATATAATCACCATGTAAAACATAATTATATGTCATTCACAACGCTCCCACGTGTTTGTAAATAAGTATCACCATGTAAACATAACTATATGTCATTAAATGAATAATTATGCTTCTCATTACATTTTGAGTAATAATTAGTGTAGGTGGTTAAACATAATCAAACTCATTCTAATTAATATTAATATATAATGTGTTATATATTATTGTAGTTGTATATATATATATATATATATACTATAACATATACTAGCTAGTATTCAATAAATTATAGTATAATATATATTATAGTGCAACAAATACTAATATGAATCCATATACTATAGTGGATAAAGTATACTAGTATAACTTCATACGATATAGGGTAACATTTACTATTATATGTTACTTAACTCTACGTATAGTATAAAAAATAAATATATAACAATATACTATATTATTCATTAATTATAGTTTATATATATACTAGTATATTCTAATATATAGACGAAAAAAATTAAATACATAAAATATGAGAGGGAGTAATGAAATAAGTAATATAGTCATCACATAATTAATAATTATTCACAATACTCTAAACACGCTTGTGAATAAGTATTCACCACGTAAAAAATAATATACGTCATTAAATGAATAATTATGCTTCGCATTACATTTTGAATAATATAGTTAATGTAGGTGGTTAAATATGATCAAGGTCATTCTAATTAATGTATTATTTGTCATGTATTATTGTGTGTGTGTGTGTGTATATATATATATATATATATATATACTATAGTAACATATACTAGTATGGAGTCCTATGCTATAGTGTAACATATATTAGCTACAATCAATTCATATACTATAATGTAACATATTCTAGCATCAATCAATATACTATAGTATAACATAATACACTATGGTGTAACACATACTAGTTTGAATCCATATTCTATAGTGTAAAATATACTAGTATGATCAGCCCATATGATATAGTATAACATATACTACTATTTATTATTTAACTCTCCATATACTATATAAAAATATGACACCTACTATATGTATATATATATATATATTATATAATATATTTTATGTATACGAGTTTATTCTAATATATAGAGAAAATGGATAACATATAAGGGGTAGTAAATTAAATAAGTAATATAGCCTTAGATGTCTTTTTTTTTCTATAAAGTGTTTTCTCATCTATTAGGATTTCTTCTTTCTTGTATACTTTAAATGCCAATGTAAAAGATTGGCTTTAAATATTCAGTGAATATTATGTTTTCCTTTTAATCTTTACTGTGTTCAAAACATTTCTTCCCTAGTGTAGCAACACATTGAACAACACTTAAAACAATATATGTATGAACTCTGACTTTGTTTTTTTTAATACTCGAACTCTCTGCAGTTTTCTCGTGTATTTATTCTATGTGATCTCTTGTGTAGAATTGTGAAGCACATCCTCTTCTTTTATAAGCATCCAAGACTCCTACAAAATATGAAAAAATATATCTACAAATAAAAGGATACATATATATATCTCTGATCTCATCTAAGTAAGGTATATAGATAAAAATCTAAAGTCATTCCTTAACAATATGATCACAATAAATAAAGAATTATATTGACTCAAGACTTTCCAATCAAAAATGTTACTTGATAATCAAGATAGTACAACAAAATGTTTCCTAATACAATTTTTTTCCTAAAATAAAGAATCCTATCACATATGTAAATAATGTAGAAAACAATTAATAAGACTATTTTCGCCAAATAGGAAACTTGTGGAAATCGAGTTTCCAACAGTTTATAGAAAAATAAAATTAAAATTTCATTATTTCTTGGTATAAATTTTACTATATATAATTGAAAAATATTATATTTCATGTTAATTTTGTAGCTCATTCATGTCCAAAGGGGATCCCATGAAACTCCTAAATTGGCTTGATCATCAAAACAGAAGGCTGAATTGTCATTATAATTATAATATGGCAGTGATGATTGAGTCAAGCAATTTTCTTCAACAATATTATTTTGTGTGGCCATCTGTGATTTGCAACTCAGTTGTTCGCATAAATTGGCATTTTGGCATTGCATGTTCAATATTTCAGCCTGTGCCTTAGCTAGTTCAGCTTGGAGATCAGAGATCTGCTTCTGGAGATGACAAATGGCGCCGGTACAGCCGTAGATTGATCCCGCAACCTGGCATGTGCTTCATACACCATGCTGTTTACAGCATCTGCTCTTTGTTCCTCAGGAAGTTCCTGATCATCAAAGATTAATATTACAATGACATAAATAATACATATATAATAGTTAGTATGTATAGTATAGGTGACATTGCAATTTTGATCTTGTAACTATAGGGCGACAAACGAAATTGGTTCTGCGTTAAAAGTTTCATTTTTCTAAAAAAGAATCATGTAATTTAAAGAAACTCGCTAATTGAGACATTTTTTCTCTGAGGATCGAAATTTTGCTAGAAAATATTGTCACGTGATCACCAACATTTGAACCCTAATTTTCTTGCTGATTCGCGAGTTTTTATAATTGCAGGGTTTTCCTAGAAAATGTTATTTTTATGGTCTCGGACCAATTTTATCACTCGTATAATTATGGAGCCAGAATTGCAATTTTACCTACTGATTTTATTGGATATTCCACTTTTAATGATTGTCACGTGTCTAACATTTACTATATTCATTATCAAGCATAAATTGGTGTTTAGTATAGTAATTGTTATACACGAGATAATATTCAACCTTACTCTCGAATATGAGATGAAATACTATTTCGGAATAGAAGACCCAATCTAGTGTATATATACTAGAATGCAAGGTGTTCAAGTTTAGCATTGGAAGTGGAAAATACTGTGCGGGACTTAATTGTTCAATAAAAATTCCAGAGTTTGCATTATTGCATAACATATCATGTATATATATGAACAAGAAACCAAGGTTAAAAGATAGATAGTGTGGTAGAAAGAGACTGATATTTTAAATTTTAGATAGAAAATCCTATATCTGATCAAGATCCATTAATTAATTTCTAGAACTTTCGGGATCGGAATAAAATGCCCTTGTTGTTATGCCTAATTAATATTTCTTTTTCCCCTCAGTTTGTCTAATATTTCTGAAATGAGGAGATCTAGTTGAATTTTTGTTAGTTAATACTGTTTATAATTAGGTGCGAAAAATTCCGTTTGCATTGGCAAACTATAGAATGAATGAATTAATTACCTGCAGCAATTTGATAATGTTGCTGGCTCCAAAACCCTATGAGCAATGGTGAATTTGAGTGGCTCTGTCGGCGGAAATAAGGCGCTAATACGCATTTCTCGACGCACCGCCGGCGGAGGATCTTGCAAGCCGCACACGGGCTAAGAATCACCGTCGGATGAGAGGACGATCGATCGGATGAACCTGCAGATGATGTTGGAGTGACGGAGGTGGTATAACCCTCCATGTTTCCGGCGGCGGTGGTGTTTTTGCCGTAAGCCATTAATTATTATGATGTTTGGAAGGTGGGCGGAGATGATTGATTTTGTTTGCTGTGGTTGGACAAGAAAAAGGTATTTATAGAGAGGTGTGTACGTTGAGTTAGTGAGTTACTACTATGCATGTCAATATTGCGTGCGCCATTAGTTCGTGAGCCTTAATAGTTCAAATTCTGATTTCTTTTAGTTTCTTTGTGATTTATCTTGTTTTGGAGCTCCGGCCATTTCTCCCAACCTATCTAATAAAAAAAAAAAATTGCGGCATCACCTAATTTTTAATCATGTTACAAAGTGTTTTGTCTATTTATTAGTGGAAATGGTACAAAATAATCATTTCCAAAATGTAAAGATGAAATGACATACACATTTTTTTTAGTTATTTTGGGGTGTAAAATGACATTCATATTCTTCTAGTGTGTTTGTTTGATATTTGGATAATTTCTCTCTCTTTCACTTATCTATATGTATCATCTTACTCTTTCTTTCAAGCTTCATTAAAAATCGAATCTGTATTTTTGCTTTTAAATATGCGAATTCAAAGTTTTTTGTAGAAAAAGCAAATAATTGGGTTATAATAAGTGAGAGAACTGGATGTTGAGTTACTCGTGACTCGACGTCGAGTCATAGTACAAAGTGTCAAGTTACAAAGAACTCCATGTCGAGTGTCACGGGTATGTGTGTTTTTGTGCGATTAAATTGACTCAAAGGCAAATTGGGTTTTTCACACCCCAAAATAGCTAAAAAGAAATATGTGTTTGAAAAATATTGCTAAAAACATCCTGGTTTAATGGGAATGACTAAATAAAAAACCCACTGATTTTTTTATCTTACCAAATTTTATTTTTCCTATATATTAATGTTCTAACAATGTAATAATTTGTTCTAACTTATGATAATGGATTTGAGTTTTCCTATTAATTTCAATTGTGTTTCACCTTGTGTTTGAAATTTGAACACAGTAGGTCAAAACAAATTGCGGCATTATACACCTCATGTTCAAACGGTGGAATAGGGGATTGAGGGCATATCATCTAGTTTACTGACACATATATAAGATGAAATATTACGGTAGAGAAATATTGAGCAAATGGTGGAAATTACCCAATTGGGATATGTGAGGGACTTTTTTGACATGTAGGATAAAAAACATAGTTTTCTACCCACTTTTGGGGTTCTTTTACCACAATACCCTTGAGGCTTTAAATGCAAGCATTTAAAGTAGGTAAGATGTATTTCTCTCTCTTGTGAAATACATACATACATACGTTTGCCCTCATTTTTCTTTTTATTTTTTCTCTCTTCTTCTTCTTCACAAAATTTCAAGAAGTTCTTTTTGTGGTCTTTCGTAACCAAAACCGCACCAAAAAATCGAATAACAAGGTAATGTTGCTTCTCCTTTTAGTTGCTTAACCTTGTTTAAATTGTTCAAGACCAACATATTTACAAAACATGTGAAATATCGTAAAATAAGCCTTTGCCAAAATAAGCCTTTGGCACGATATCGTGCCAAAGTAAGCCTTTGGCACGATATCGCGCCAAAATAAACTTCGCGCACGATATATCGCGCCAAAATAAGCCTGCGGCACGATATCGCGCCAAAATAAGCCTGCGGCACGATATATCGTGCCAAAATAAGCCTGTGGCACGATATCGCGCCCATATCTCTTCGCCTTCTTCACTATATCGTGCAAGGAAACCAGGGATTTCGAAAAAAAGATCCAACATTACGCCGATCTCATTTCTAACTCAACACACCAAATCTTACAACACAAACATCAACAAAACAACATTCATGCATATTATCAAGTAAAATCAAACATTCATACACCAACCACTAAAGATTTCGAACAAAAAAAATCCAACATTACATCCAAAATACCGAAAATTTATTAGAAAACTCTAAACCCTAAAAACCCTAACCTGTGGACTGTATGCACGATATGTTTGTGTTTTTTTTTTTTGCTTTTGTTACTTTTTGCTTACACCTATTTTGTCTTGGAGTGGGTGTAGTATACGGTATTGGGGAGGGTTATACGGTTTTGACTTGTCATTCAATTTCAAAATTCAAAAACACTCAACTTAAAGAAGGGCAATTTTGTCAATTTGGGTAGAAAAGAGTTTTGTTATGTTGGTGGGTAGAAAAAAGTACCCACTATCCATAGTGGGTACTTAAAAATTTCCCCAGAAATATTTGGCATGCACTAGCTCCTAATATTACTTTTAGGGCCTTTCAAAAAAAAATTACTTTTAGGGGCAGAAATGTAAAATAGAATAAAATTGTAAATTTTCAACACTCATCTGAAATTTTGTGTCGAATTACATCAAATTAATAAAAAGGAGAATATTTGAAAAACATTCTAAGCCACACTTTATTGATTTATTGTCTTTCTGACTCGTATAAAGTCGTTAAATTCATCCGGAACTTCAAGTCTTCAATACACAAATGTGTACAACAGTAACATTTATCTTGTAGTGAGTTGTAGATATAGTATCCATACAGTTTACTCAGATGAAATAAAAAAAAATAGAGCAGGAGTTTCGTGTAAAATTTCGTACGAGAACTCGTACATATTTTATTTTATTACATTAATGGAAAAATTATAGATTTTTTTCTTGTCATTAATAGTAAAAAGAGATAATTCTATGATGTGGAGCGATTAAGTAGTTTATATAAACAGATAGAGGACTGTAGATTAAGCCATAGGACTATCAGTATTAGACGAATCTGATTCTGTTGAGATGTTTACCGTTTTATGTTATTGCACTGAATGTGCGCTTATAGCAAAGCTAAACGAGTCTCGAGTGTCGATCCCACGAATACTATAAGTATTAGTAGTCACCTTCTTTTTATTATCTAACCGACAAAATTGGTTGTGTATGTTTTGAAAAATATGAATAAATATGAAAACCATCCTGATAGTATCAAGAAGTGTTAATGTTACATTATTGGCAAATTTGGTCTTTGTGAACAAAGCTAGGTTTGGTGTTGTACTTCGTGACGCAACATCAAGGTTGCTGTTGCGTAATCTGGGCGGAATGTGTGCCAGATATTGTGCTTTGATATTTGGCAAGTTATCTATTATGTGAATGTTGATGATATTATTGGATAGATTTATCTTAATTTATTCAACTTTTTTATAATTGCCAATTCTCCTTTTCTAATCACTTTCCTTGTATACATGATTTTTACCCACAAGGAAGTGATTGTCTTTTGCGATTTCCTTCCTTAGCATGAAATCATCCCTATATTTTGTGATATGGGCACATGCATGGACGAAGCTACTATAGGACGAGTGCGGTCGGCGGACCGCACTCGATCTCGGGATGACCTTGTTAAATTTGAGTTGGACCGCACTGAAAATTCAACCGAAGATCTAGTTCATATAAAAAAAAATTGAGTTAAATTTAAAAACCAAAAACCTTACTTTGTTTTGGCTCAAAATATTAAGAATTACCTGTTCAGTTAAAGTATACTAGATGATAAATGATTGTCTTGTTTATTATGTACAAAGATATATGTTCCAAACTTGATAATAAATAGTCTTTTGAATGTATTTTTCGAATGACTTTTTGTATATAAGTCTATTCCATAATAATAACAGTTGTTTGTTGGTTAATTTAGAATATATTTTTGGATAAGTCATTTTCCAAAAAAGTTCATTCTAGAGAAATCATAATTGGAGATTATGAAAACCCGCAAAGAATTGTCGTAAGGTACAACCTTCATATTAATTTGCCTCCTTCTTCTATTTTTTTCACATATTGGTCCAACATTCATCCTGTAGCCAAATGGAAAAAAGTTGGACCGCACTCGACCAGAAAATCTTGGCTACGCCCATGGGCACATGTCAACATCTCACGAGATGTGGACACTAGTACTCCACATGAGTAGCATCGAATTAGTCGTTTAACAAGAAGACGCAATTTGTATGAGATTGTCTCAGCATCAACCTAGGAATACTTAAAAACATGCTAAGCATTTAATTTTTTAAAGATATGATTTTCAGTTTTTAGTATATTTTTTTAGGGTTAATGATATTTCATGTTACATGTTTAATTTTTAAAGTTTTTTTCTTTCTTTCTTTTTATTTTTTGGAATCCAGGTAAATAATGTTTCACGTTTCATGTTTATTTTTTTATTTTTTATTTAACTATATTTTATTTTCATGTCTAATTTTCAAATTTAAATTTAAAACTTTTTTATTTAATTTTTTGAATTCATATTTCATATTTTTAGGGCTCCTTCTCATAGAGACTTACTCAAATTGAGGTAGTCTTATATGAGACCGTCTCATCGGCTTAAATTCATGAGACGGATCTTACAAGACACCATTTTTTTTATGGGTTTGGATTTGAGTTAGAATTTTATTTACATAAAAGATTTGTCTCGTGGACTATGTCCATGCGACCTTTTCATAAAAGTTTTTGCCTTAAAACTTACAATATCAAAGAGAGTCTCAAGATTGATGATTAAATATTTGTTCGCAATGCAAAATGATGGACATATAATATTGTGTTTTATTATCTCATTAGTATTTTAAATTATCTTATATTTTAGGAAGTGATATATTTATGTATTGAGGAATCTCCTATTTTAATTAAAAATATTAAGCTCAAAGTCCTACGCCCCATTATTGCGGTGTTCAAATTGGGGCCTCGTTATTGTGAGTAACAACCGTGGCCACTGGGCTAACCCTAGTGATTGTCTTCATTTTAATATATCTTCTAATATTTCCTAGTTAAATTAGGGGTTGTATTGTGATAGGAGCTAGTTTGATCATAATAAATAGTTGTTTTTGTATTATTTTAGGTGATTGAATTGATGTTAAAAACTTGATATAATTTCTTTTTCATTGCAAGTTATGTTTATTCATGAAGTTCCGTATTGTTTTTATCAATGACGTAGAAATTGCTAGGAGTTAGTCGGGTGCAACAGTTGGGGCCTAGCGCCTGGCGAAGCTTTGCGGGTTAGGCGGGACCTGAGCGAGGTTAGGTGGGGCCTAATTTGAAGAAAAATGTAGGCAAATAATAGAATCCTAGCGCCTAGGTGAGGACCAATCGAGGCTAGACGAGGATTTTTACAACAGGAATTTTTATATGTTGTATGTTTGTTCGTAGCTTCCGCCTAGGTCACAATATAAAATTTTAAAGTCAAGCACAGGATAAACATTTGGATGCTCAAGTAGGTTACTTTTTTGAAACCAAGTAGGTTACTTACATATGCATGGTTATTATGATAATAAATATTTAAATTGTATATTTTTTTTAATCGAGCGCTCGTTTTGGTTTGCCTCACTGTTTATTCATAAAAAAGTTTGTCTCTTGAGCAAGTATCTAAATATATATAATTATCCATAATCATTTCTTTTCACTTTCCTCAAAATAAAATCCCAAAGATCAGTTAATAAAAATACAACTAACAGTCGAATCTAAATTATTAACTAACGATATACAATATGTCTTCACCAAGAATCTTCATATTTTCAATTTTCATAATTTGGTTTTATGGTTTGATATGAGTCATATAAGTTCATTTTGTTCATCACGCGCGTGTTTTAGGTTGATGAGTATAATGAATGACATTGCCAAAAGCCCCAATTTCAGCGACAATATGAATGCAACATAATTGGCAACTTAATAAGTTAAAGGATTAACGAAAAACTGTGGTCGTCTATGTATATTTTCCAATGTATAATAGCCTTTTCTTCTTGAGAGGCTAATAATAAAGGAAATAGTTGAAAACGAATCAATATATATATATAGGTATTGATTCAAATGAGATCATAATGCTAGGTGAGACCGTAGGGACTGATCTAAATCGTTTATTTTTTATTTTGGATGGATATGATTAATTCTTTATTTTAGGTAATTAAAAATCATTAAAACATTTTTAAGGGTAATATAGTAATTAATCCTTTGGTGTCAGTTTTTAATTAAGGATAGAAAGATAATTGTATTAGTTATGAGTAAAGTAGAGTAGATTATGGCCGAGATTTTTGGAGGTAAATTCGGAAGGGAGGCATATTTATAACCGAGATTTATGGGAAATTAGACATGCATGAATCATAATAAATATAGAGTTTTCAGCAAGAAATATGTGAACAGAATACACAAAATATGCAACATATTATACATATAATACAACATTATACCATTAAATATGCAATAATTCTAGAATCATATATTTTGGATTCCTACAATTTTACCACCAATCGAAAGATGCAACATATTGTACGCATAAATACATTATTACATAGTTAATTATGCATTAATACGATATGGATTTGCACCATGCATTTTATGTGACTTCAAAGTATTTTGCTAATTCATGAATATAATTGCATCACAATATCATCAAAGGAACCACCTTTACTTCAGAGGGGGCCTTGCCCCCCCAAACTTTTCATTTTTTATACTTATATCCCCCAAACTTTTCATTTTGTACACTTATATATGTGTGTATGTATATGTATCGATATATGTATATGTAGTATTTTAGTGTTTTAGTATTTTTATCTCCAATCTAAATTATTGATCAATAACATTTATTGTAATTCAGACAAGCCCATGATTATTACCTTTAAGATTGAATAAACTATTGTGTGGATCTTGATATTTATATCATACTATTTAAAATTATGGAGTGTACATTCTGATTAGAATTTAGTTATGTTTAATTTAACTACTCGTATTGATGCCATTTTTTGATATAATTATAATATATTTAAATATAATTATCATATATAGATATAGATATATATATATATGGTTGATAATTCATTCTTTAACTTCTAGTGCTCGAGTATCTATACCCAAAAATTGTGATATTAATACTATTTGAATTCATCTCAAACACTATTAAGATATCATATATATATTACTCGTATCCCAAACCTGGAAAAAGTTACTCGTACCATCCTATTAGGATCCAAACATGTGTGAGTACTTGTGCCGCGAATCGAGGAGCCTGCTACTAGGGTAGGGAGGCCTAGGAGGTTCGAATTAGAAGAGTGGGCAGACGAGATAGTTGATTTTGATTCCGAAAGGGAGCAAAATTATAATCCAGGTAGAGGTCGGCGCGGAAATAGGGGTGATCGGGGACGTGAGGATAGCAATTTGAGTAACATCAAAATGCAAATCCACTCGTTCCAAGGAAAGGAAAATCGAGAATGTGTTCGACTGCCAAAATTATTCCGAATCAAAAAGGTAAAATTGGCATCAATCGAGTTCTCGGATTACACAAGTGTGTGGTGGGATCAACTAATGGTCTCAAGGAGGAGAAATGGCGGCGGCCGGTTTCTACATGGGAGGAGATGAGGAGTTTGATGAGACGTCGTTTTGTTCCAAATCACTCTTATAGGGCGTCTATCAAAGGTTGCGACGCGTTGACTCGGGTTCGAAGAGTGTGGAGGACTACCACAAGGAGATGCTTATGGCAAGGGCATCGATGAGGACCGGAGGTGACTATGGCCAGGTTCATCGCGGGTTTGAACACACCCATTGCATCGATGTAGAAAACAATTAATAAGACTATTTTCGCCAAATAGGAAACTTGTGGAAATCGAGTTTCCAACAGTTTATAGAAAAATAAAATTAAAATTTCATTATTTCTTGGTATAAATTTTACTATATATAATTGAAAAATATTATATTTCATGTTAATTTTGTAGCTCATTCATGTCCAAAGGGGATCCCATGAAACTCCTAAATTGGCTTGATCATCAAAACAGAAGGCTGAATTGTCATTATAATTATAATATGGCAGTGATGATTGAGTCAAGCAATTTTCTTCAACAATATTATTTTGTGTGGCCATCTGTGATTTGCAACTCAGTTGTTCGCATAAATTGGCATTTTGGCATTGCATGTTCAATATTTCAGCCTGTGCCTTAGCTAGTTCAGCTTGGAGATCAGAGATCTGCTTCTGGAGATGACAAATGGCGCCGGTACAGCCGTAGATTGATCCCGCAACCTGGCATGTGCTTCATACACCATGCTGTTTACAGCATCTGCTCTTTGTTCCTCAGGAAGTTCCTGATCATCAAAGATTAATATTACAATGACATAAATAATACATATATAATAGTTAGTATGTATAGTATAGGTGACATTGCAATTTTGATCTTGTAACTATAGGGCGACAACGAAATTGGTTCTGCGTTAAAAGTTTCATTTTTCTAAAAAAAGAATCATGTAATTTAAAGAAACTCGCTAATTGAGACATTTTTTCTCTGAGGATCGAAATTTTGCTAGAAAATATTGTCACGTGATCACCAACATTTGAACCCTAATTTTCTTTGTCACGCCCCAAACGTGACGCGACAACGATCAATCACTTAAACAGAAATAAATCAACAGTCGAAACCAAAGATACAAAATTCCAAGGAAAATAGAGTCTAATGCAATGAATTTAAAATAACCACGAGTACAAATTACATCTTAAGGTCCGGCAAAGATCCGAATACAACCCAAAAGATTATCTTAATTAACTTACAGTCCAAACAGAAATAAAATGAAGGAGTCCAACAACAAATAAAAGAAAAAGGAAATGTCGCTCCACAACACTGATAGGGATTCAATCAGTAGGTTCGGTGCCTTCAACGTACTCTTCATCTAAAGGTTAGAAAACGAGGAGGGAATGAGACAAAAATCTCGGTGGATGGGGTGATCGTGTGCAAGTGTGGCGATATAAATAGTTAATGCGAGAAATTTAGTTGTATGAAAACGTGTGAGAGATGATGCATGATTTCACACACACCCACAAGCGTCGTGATAAACATATTAAGTAATATACTTATACAATTTGAGAAAACAGTTTCATTGTCAAGCGGTGCACTATGGTCCAAGTAAACATGAGGATTGCGTGCACGGATTTGTAACGCCAATCCTATGCAAGACAAGTAGCGATTGCGTCACGGATTTGTAGCGCCAACCTATGCAATACAAGTAGCGGTTGCGTGCGGTTTGTAGCGCCAACCTATGCAATACAAGTAGCGGTTGCGTCGGATTTGTAGCGCCAACCAAACGGGTCCGATTAACTCCGGAATCGTGTGGATCGATAACGATTCCTTCGTTCTTCCTTGTAACTCCCGAGCAAGATGGTCCAAGACTGTCACCTTATCGCTCTATAGGCAAAGACAAAATCCACAGTGGAGCTAGCAAGGCTCGGATTTGTCATAATCATGATTATACCTCAAGTACTACGACCCGCTTCCTTGGACAAACTCCGTCCCTCGCCGGGATTAGGATGATGGGGCCGGAAGAGTGGAATAGCGGCCGAGCTGCCCTTCCCATCCCGACGTTCCATTCCGAGATCGTGAGCTCGACACACCAAGTTGACTCAGCAAGAAATTAAGTACACGTTCGGGTAGTCAACCAGCAATGAGTATATTGATTCGGGAAGCTCATAAAAAGTTTTCGAAAATTTGCGTAAAGTAATTATGGCGTTGGTGGAGTTATTTGGATGAAGATGATTATCGGGAGGATAAGCAATCTTCGATATCTTGAAAGATTAGGTGGAACATAAGTCCGTTATAGATTCGAAATCGCAACACGAGGAAGTCGCCCGCGATTGGGTTTTAATCGGTCAAGACGATCCGATAAGTCAAGTAGTTTTTGAGAAAATAAAATATTTTAATTAATAACTAAAGTCAGAGGGTCCAGGGCTGTTTTAGTAAATGAAAAATAATTTAAGTTAGGTCCTTGATAAAAAGAAAAATTTACAATTAGCCCCGTTTTGTAAAAACCAATACTTTTGGGGTTAAAAATTGAATAAATAAATATCCCGACCTTGAAAAATTATGAGGTCAGTTCCTAAAATCTCTAAATTGTTCAGAGATTCAGGTTTTTAAAGTTTTGAGGTCGAGTTTTTATAAAATTCTCACATTGGCCCCAAATTTGTTAAAATTGTCATTTCGGGCCTTAAGTTTAAAATAATCGGAACTCACAAACCGGGAGGGCTTTTAATGTGATTCCAGTTGGAAAATGTCACTAAGGTTAGTGGGATATTGGAACAAAAACAGTTTTAAAACGCCATAAGTATAGGTCCCTTAACTTTTGAAAATCTCATTTTTGTCCCATTTTGAAATAATTGCCTTTAAGGCTTTTAGGGGTCCAATTGTTATGAAATTTGAACCTTGGGTCCAAAATATAATTATGTTATAGTTAAATTAGTATTTCCAGGTGCATGGGCTGCATAAGTCCTGGAAATTTCATTTGGGTCCTCAAGTTTAATCTTTTACACTTTAGTCCTTCAACTTTTATAAAATTACTTTCCAAACTCTAAACACTTGGATTTTTGGAATACACTTAAAATATGTTATTTCCAGTCCCTTAAGAGTTAAAATTTCAAATTTCAAAATTAGGGTCTGGTACAGTTTCGAAATTTGCAAAATAGCCCCTAAACTTCTCAAATTTTACAATCTAGTCCTTGGGCTTTCAAGGGTTGATTTTATTTATCTAAAAACTCTTAAAACTTTATTAAAATATCAAAACATAATTTTTGAACCTGAGTTCAGTCCCAAAATCGAAAATTACAGAGGGGTCCCTTAAATTTTATTTTTCTTGCAATTAAGTCCACCAACTTTCCATTTTTGCATTTTAAGTCCAAAAGTTGAAATTTAATCAATTATGCTCGACTTGTCCAGGTTATAAATCATTCAAAACATAGATTTCAAGAGTCATACACATACATATCCTTCTCATACAAAATTTCATCAAGTATAACAATAAAATGTGCATGTATGCCCTATTTTTCGATAAATCACATTTTTGAGCAACACTTGAGAATTTTTCCAACTTGATACAAGAAAATAGCATGCAATACATAATATATATCTCAAGTGCTCAATAACAAAATACTACATGCATATTTTCAATTTAAAACACCTAAAAGTTGAAAGAATTTTTCCACCCACCTCGTAGTAGTTTCTCGGGTTGATCTAAAATGTGGTCTTCTTCCTTGAATCAACTTCTTGACTAAAACTCTTGAAGATCAGCCCCTAAATGGTATCCAAACCATATTTTGGTGTTAAAATTAAAGTCTCAAGTCAAAAGAAAATATACTAGTACCAAATGGTTACTACTCACCTTAATATCTTCAAGTAGTCTCAAAATGGAAATTTTCCTTCAAGCCTCTAACCTCCACTTGAGATGATGTAGGTCAGCCCCTAAACTCCAAAAATTTATATTCTTGAGTCAAAAATTAATTCTTCATGTTGTCAAGAGAAAAATACTAAAACCATAATTTTCTCACCTTAATAATATGAAATCTTGAATTTCCTCTTCAAGTTTGTAGTCAAATCTAGGTCTCTAATTCTTCAAGAATTTTCTCTAGGAGTACCTCAACAAGAAGGATTCAACATTATTAGATGGTGAAGGTATAAGGTTGAGGATTGGAGAAGAAAAATAGAGTTGGGAGAAATGAAGATATTCTTACCTTATGCTTGAAGAATTTGATCCTTTAGAGAGGAAAATGGAAGCAAGTCTTGTGTTTTTATGATAATTATGAAATGAATAATATTGGTAGATAAAGAAAAAAATAACAAAATGATTGATTCCCCTAAGACAAGGAGCCAAAAGTTGGAGGAATAATAATCATGGTGTTGGTATTTTTATTTATTAGAATTTGGTGGAAAGAAAAGTTTGTCCATCCTTTAAGCATGTGACCAAAAGTTGAGAAAAAAAAATTAATATATATATATATGTAAATATATATATATATATACATATATAATTGTAGGTCTTGAAAAGAATATGAAACAACCTCCCCATTTATGGTAATTTTCGAAAATTTTAAAAATATAAAAAAAATATTTTTTTTTTAAAAAAAAAAAATTGATTGGGAAATTGGTTGGGATGAATTATAGAATAAGATGAAATATTAGGATAAGGATTGGAATGTACTCCTAAATTGTTGGAGGTCTAATATTCCTAAAGCAGTAGTCATTCGATCAAGTATTAATACTAGAGGAAGAATATAAAATTGCTAATCTCTAAAAATGCGAAATGCGTAATTGACGTTGGAAGGAATAAATAAAAATAGAGTCGAGTTTCATTAATAATAGGTTTGTGATACATAGCCAAATAAATAATCACTACATAACACCGAATCTCACGTTAAAATTCGGGGTCTCACATTCACCCTTCCTTAAAAGAATTTGGTCCCCAAATTCTCTTGAAACAATTCTGGATATTGATTCCTCATGTCTTCTTCCATCTCCCACGTTGCGTCTTCGTCTCGGTTGTGATTCCGCCATACAACTTTAACCATTGAATTTCTCTCATTCGCAACCGACGTGCACTTTGCCGTCAATGATTCTCGATTGGTTTCTGGTAAGATAAATTTTCCATTAGAGGAGGAGCATCACGAGTGATGATGTGCTCGGGATCCGTTGATACCTTTTCAATCTCGATACATGGAATACATCGTGCATTCCCGCATCTTTGTCTTGCCGCAACTCAAGTCGGTAGGCTAACTTCCCGATCCTCCGCAAAATCTTGTAAGGTCCAACATATCTCGGACTCAACTTGCCTCCTTTCTTTGGATTGATCAATCCTTTCCGTGGAGACGATCGAGGAATACTTCATCTCCTGCTTCAAATTCCAAGTCCTTTCTCCTCTTGTCTGCGTAACTCTTTTGGCGGCTCCGAGTCGTGCGGATCCGTTCCTTAATCAACTTGACCTTCTCCATGGCCTCCCGAACTAAGTCGACCTTTGGAATCGAGGCGACTTTCGTTTCTCTTTTGGAGTCCATTGGTCATCAATCTCCCGTGTAGTGGAGATCTACACTTTCGCCCGTACAAGGCTTCGTAGAGTGCCATCCCAATTGTGGCCGATAGCTGTTATTATAGGCGAACTCGGCCAATGGTAAGTCGAATCCCAACTTCCTTGGAAGTCCAACGTGCATGCTCGCAAAGATGTCTTCCAGGGTTTGAATTGTTCGCTCGGACCGCCATCGGTTTGTGGATGTCTTCTTGTCTTTGAAACTTAGTGAGGTACCCAATTCCTTATGTAAGCATTTCCGAATGAGACAAATCTCGGTCTCTGTCGACACTATATCGACCGGCACTCCATGCAGTCGAATGATCTCTGGATATAAATTTGCGCAAGTTTACGCAAGTCATCGGTTTTCTTCATGGGTAGGAAGTGTGCGATTTCGTGAGTCGGTCTCTCGACTACCCATATAAGATCATCGCCTCGTCTAGTCCTCAGTAGATCCGTCACGAAGTCCATCGTTATGTGTTCCCATTTCCACTCGGAATTCTCAACGGTTGTAATAAACCGGATGGTCGTTGGTGTTCGGCTTTTACTCGTTGACAAGTCAAGCATCTCGCAACGAACTCGCTACCTGGTTCTTCATGTTTGCCCACCAAGCAATGTCGTTTCAAGTCCTTATACATCTTGTTTCCTCCAGGATGTATAGTGTATTTCGAACGGTGTGCTTCGAGAGGATTCTGTTCCTAAGTTGCTCATCACTCGGTACACAAATTCTATTCAAAATCGATGGTCCCATCTTCCTGTACTGAGAATTCCGATCTCTCTCCTTTGAGTATCTTCTCTTTTAGTTTTTGAAGTTGCACATCAATCCCCTGTGTTACTTTGATCTCGTTCAATAGATCGGGTTTAATCGAGATATTAGCACATGAAATTCGAGTCGGTTCTCGCGGATTCCAAGTGCTCAATTCTTCTAATGATCTCCACTCTCGAATCATTAGTCTAGCTAAACTCGCCTTTACACATAAGTCGTCGGCTACTACGTTAGCTTTCCCGGGATGGTATTGAATATCAAAGTGATAATCTTCTATTAACTCCATCCATCTCCGTTGCCTCAAATTGAGTTCCTTCCGAGAGAATAGATACTTTAGGCTCTTATGATCCGTGTAAACCGTGAATGTTGCTCTCATAGAGGTAGTGCCTCCATTTCTTTAACGCGAACACTATTGCTTTTGCCAATTCCAAGTCATGCGTTGGGTAATTGGCTTCATACGGCTTGAGTTTTCGTGATGCGTAAGCAATAACCTTTCCTTCTTGCATGAGTCGCTCCTAGTCCTTCCTTTGATGCGTCACATTGTAGACATACAAAGTTTTATGTTCCCCTTTGGAAGGGCTAAGACTCGAGTCGTAGTAAGTCGTTTCTTGACTCTTAGAAACTAGTCTCACACTTGTCATTCCACTCAAACTTGACATGCTTCTCGTTAGTCGAGTGAGTGGTCCTGGCTATCTTGGAGAAATCCGGATAAATCTTCGATAATATCCAACCGACCTAAGAAACTTCGATCTCATTACAGTTCTTTGTTTTTCCATTCAACCACCGCTGCACCTTGAATGATCTACGGCGGTCCCAAAGGATCTGGATACTATGTGTCCCAAGAATGCAACTTCACTAAGCCAAAATCCGCACTTGCTGAATTTGGCATACGTCTTGTGCTCGTAGTGTCTCCAAAACAATTTTCGATGACGTTCATGCTCTTCTCTAGACTTAGAGTATACGAGTATGTCATCAATGAATATCACTACGAATTGATCCAAATAAGGTTGAAAAACTCGATGCATCGGATCCATAAACGTTCTTTGGGCGTTTGTCGGACCGAAAGGCATTACTACAAACTCGTAGTGTCCATATCTAGTTTGAAATGCCGTTTTGGAAATGTCTTCTTCGCGAATCTTTAGTTGATAATATCCTTGTTGTAAATCAAACTTGAGTACACCGTCGCTCCTTGAAGTTGATCAAATAGTTCGCTATCCTCGGGAGGGGATATTTAGTGGTAACATCTAGTCGAGATCGTATAATAGTCACATCCTTAATGTATCTTATCCGTGATACCTAAACCACAAGTCAAATTCCTTACTTAAGCTTGTGCAAGTACTTGAGAATGAATAACACAAGGGTATTATCAGTGATCAATATACTTAGTTATTCCCCTACTATCATTTTCCCAAATTAATATCATTAGGTGTCTAGATCCCATAATATATCACATCCAAATCATATACTTATCAAGAGATATCCTCATATTCTTCGAGTCTCACCATATCGAGACATTATAATCTCTAAATTACTTAACGTCCAAATAGAGGAATATCTCGGATATATTAACACTATAACATCCCAAAAGAGTTCAAATATTAATCCAAGATTCAACTTAGGTCAACTAGTAGTGGTACCTAATCCAAGGTCAAACAAAACTAAGACGGATTAGGCGAATGTAAGGAAAAGATAAGGAAAAACAAGAAAAGAATGACTAAGGAAAGTCAACAAGAGTCAACTAAGTCAAATCGGTATGACTATGGATTATCCAAGTATAAATTCTCACTTAAAATAAACATCAATAATACGATTCTATGCCATTATTGAAATCGATTTCACACTTAATTGGTCGTGTCGCTAAACTACCTAACACAACCGGGGTCCTATCCTGGGTCATTTCGGTGTAAGTTTCCATCTTACTAGCCGAGCTCGATACCATAACCTCACGCCCCAAACGTGACGCGACAACGATCAATCACTTAAACAAAATAAATCAACAAATAAACCAAAGATACAAAATTCCAAGGAAAATAGAGTCTAATGCAAATGAATTTAAAATAACCACGAGTACAAATTACATCTTAAGGTCCGGCAAGATCCGAATACAACCCAAAAGATTATCTTAATTAACTTACAGTCAAAACAAAATAAAATGAAGGAGTCCAACAACAAATAAAAGAAAAAGGAAATGTCGCTCCACAACACCGATAGGGATTCAATCAGAGGTTCGGTGCCTTCAAATGTACTCTTCATCTAAAGGTTAGAAAACGAGGAGGGAATGAGACAAAAATCTCGGTGGATGGGGTGATCGTGTGCAAGTGTGGCGATATAAATAGTTAATGCGAGAAATTTAGTTGTATGAAAACGTGTGAGAGATGATGCATGATTTCACACACAAATCCACAAGCGTCGTGATAAACATATTAAGTAATATACTTATACAATTTGAGAAAACAGTTCATTGTCAAGCGGGCACTATGGTCCAAGTAAACATGAGGATTGCGTGCGGTTTGTAACGCCAATCCTATGCAAGACAAGTAGCGGTTGCGTGCGGATTTGTAGCGCCAACCTATGCAATACAAGTAGCGGTTGCGTCACGGATTTGTAGCGCCAACCTATGCAATACAAGTAGCGGTTGCGTGCGGGATTTGTAGCGCCAACCAAACGGGTCCGATTAACTCCGGAATCGTGTGGATCGGACAAACGATTCCTTCGTTCTTCTTCCTTGTAACTCCCGAGCAAGATGGTCCAAGACCTGTCACCTTATCGCTCCATAGGCAAAGACAAAATCCACAATGTGGAGCTAGCAAGGCTCGGATTCGTCATAATCATGATTATACCTCAAGTACTACGACCCGCTTCCCTTGGACAAACTCCGTCCCTCAGTTGCGGGATTAGGATGATGGGGCCGGAAGAGTGGAATAGCAGCCGAGCTGCCCGGTTCCATCCCCGACGTATCCATTCCGACTGTGAGCTCGACACACCAAGTTGACTCAGGCGAGAAATTAAGTACACGTTCGTAGTCAACCAGGCAATGAGTATATTGATTCGGGAAGCGATTCATAAAAAGTTTTCGAAAATTTGCGTAAAGTAATTATGGCGTTGGTGGAGTTATTTGGATGAAGATGATTATCGGGAGGATAAGCAATCTTCGATATCTTGAAAGATTAGGTGGAACATAAGTCCGTTATAGATTCGAAATCGCAACACGAGGAAGTCGCCCCGCGATTGGGTTTTAATCGGTCAAGACGATCCGATAAGTCAAGTAGTTTTTGAGAAAATAAAATATTTTAATTAATAACTAAAGTCAGAGGGTCCAGGGCTGTTTTAGTAAATGAAAAATAATTTAAGTTAGGTCCTTGATAAAAAGAAAAATTTACAATTAGCCCCGTTTTGTAAAAACCAATACTTTTGGGGTTAAAAATTGAATAAATAAATATCCCGACCTTGAAAAATTATGAGGTCAGTTCCTAAAATCTCTAAATTGTTCAGAGATTCAGGTTTTTAAAGTTTTGAGGTCGAGTTTTTATAAAATTCTCACATTGGCCCCAAATTTGTTAAAATTGTCATTTCGGGCCTTAAGTTTAAAATAATCGGAACTCACAAACCGGGAGGGCTTTTAATGTGATTCCAGTTGGAAAATGTCACTAAGGTTAGTGGGATATTGGAACAAAAACAGTTTTAAAACGCCATAAGTATAGGTCCCTTAACTTTTGAAAATCTCATTTTTGTCCCATTTTGAAATAATTGCCTTTAAGGCTTTTAGGGGTCCAATTGTTATGAAATTTGAACCTTGGGTCCAAAATATAATTATGTTATAGTTAAATTAGTATTTCCAGGTGCATGGGCTGCATAAGTCCTGGAAATTTCATTTGGGTCCTCAAGTTTAATCTTTTACACTTTAGTCCTTCAACTTTTATAAAATTACTTTCCAAACTCTAAACACTTGGATTTTTGGAATACACTTAAAATATGTTATTTCCAGTCCCTTAAGAGTTAAAATTTCAAATTTCAAAATTAGGGTCTGGTACAGTTTCGAAATTTGCAAAATAGCCCTAAACTTCTCAAATTTTACAATCTAGTCCTTGGGCTTTCAAGGGTTGATTTTATTTATCTAAAAACTCTTAAAACTTTATTAAAATATCAAAACATAATTTTTGAACCTGAGTTCAGTCCCAAAAATCGAAAATTACAGAGGGGTCCCTTAAATTTTATTTTTCTTGCAATTAAGTCCACCAACTTTCCATTTTTGCATTTTAAGTCCAAAAGTTGAAATTTAATCAATTATGCTCGACTTGTCCAGGTTATAAATCATTCAAAACATAGATTTCAAGAGTCATACACATACATATCCTTCTCATACAAAATTTCATCAAGTATAACAATAAAATGTGCATGTATGCCCTATTTTTCGATAAATCACATTTTTGAGCAACACTTGAGAATTTTTCCAACTTGATACAAGAAAATAGCATGCAATACATAATATATATCTCAAGTGCTCAATAACAAAATACTACATGCATATTTTCAATTTAAAACACCTAAAAGTTGAAAGAATTTTTCCACCCACCTCGTAGTAGTTTCTCGGGTTGATCTAAAATGTGGTCTTCTTCCTTGAATCAACTTCTTGACTAAAACTCTTGAAGATCAGCCCCTAAATGGTATCCAAACCATATTTTGGTGTTAAAATTAAAGTCTCAAGTCAAAAGAAAATATACTAGTACCAAATGGTTACTACTCACCTTAATATCTTCAAGTAGTCTCAAAAATGGAAATTTTCCTTCAAGCCTCTAACCTCCACTTGAGATGATGTAGGTCAGCCCCTAAACTCCAAAAATTTATATTCTTGAGTCAAAAATTAATTCTTCATGTTGTCAAGAGAAAATACTAAAACCATAATTTTCTCACCTTAATAATATGAAATCTTGAATTTCCTCTTCAAGTTTGTAGTCAAATCTAGGTCTCTAATTCTTCAAGAATTTTCTCTAGAGTACCTCAACAAGAAGGATTCAACATTATTAGATGGTGAAGGTATAAGGTTGAGGATTGGAGAAGAAAAATAGAGTTGGGAGAAATGAAGATATTCTTACCTTATGCTTGAAGAATTTGATCCTTTAGAGAGGAAAATGGAAGCAAGTCTTGTGTTTTTATGATAATTATGAAATGAATAATATTGGTAGATAAAGAAAAAAAATAACAAAATGATTGATTCCCCTAAGACAAGGAGCCAAAAGTTGGAGGGAATAATAATCATGGTGTTGGTATTTTTATTTATTAGAATTTGGTGGAAAGAAAAGTTTGTCCATCCTTTAAGCATGTGACCAAAAGTTGAGAAAAAAAAATTAATATATATATATATGTAAATATATATATATATATACATATATAATTGTAGGTCTTGAAAAGAATATGAAACAACCTCCCCATTTATGGTAATTTTCGAAAATTTTAAAAATATAAAAAAAATATTTTTTTTTTTAAAAAAAAAAATTGATTGGGAAATTGGTTGGGATGAATTATAGAATAAGATGAAATATTAGGATAAGGATTGGAATGTACTCCTAAATTGTTGGAGGTCTAATATTCCTAAAGCAAAGAGTCATTCGATCAAGTATTAATACTAGAGGAAGAATATAAAATTGCTAATCTCTAAAAATGCGAAATGCGTAATTGACGTTGGAAGGAATAAATAAAAATAGAGTCGAGTTTCATTAATAATAGGTTTGTGATACATAGCCAAATAAATAATCACTACATAACACCGAATCTCACGTTAAAATTCGGGGTCTCACATTCTTGCTGATTCGCGAGTTTTTATAATTGCAGGGTTTTCCTAGAAAATGTTATTTTTATGGTCTCAGACCAATTTTATCACTCGTATAATTATGGAGCCAGAATTGCAATTTTACCTACTGATTTTATTGGATATTCCACTGTACGAATGATTGTCACGTGTCTAACATTTACTATATTCATTATCAAGCATAAATTGGTGTTTAGTATAGTAATTGTTATACACGAGATAATATTCAACCTTACTCTCGAATATGAGATGAAATACTATTTCGGAATAGAAGACCCAATCTAGTGTATATATACTAGAATGCAAGGTGTTCAAGTTTAGCATTGGAAGTGGAAAATACTGTGCAGGACTTAATTGTTCAATAAAAATTCCAGAGTTTGCATTATTGCATAACATATCATGTATATATATGAACAAGAAACCAAGGTTAAAAGATAGATAGTGTGGTAGAAAGAGACTGATATTTTAAATTTTAGATAGAAAATCCTATATCTGATCAAGATCCATTAATTAATTTCTAGAACTTTCGGGATCGGAATAAAATGCCCTTGTTGTTATGCCTAATTAATATTTCTTTTTCCCCTCAGTTTGTCTAATATTTCTGAAATGAGGAGATCTAGTTGAATTTTTGTTAGTTAATACTGTTTATAATTAGGTGCGAAAAATTCCGTTTGCATTGGCAAACTATAGAATGAATGAATTAATTACCTGCAGCAATTTGATAATGTTGCTGGCTCCGAAAACCCTATGAGCAATGGTGAATTTGAGTGGCTCTGTCGGCGGGAAATAAGGCGCTAATACGCATTTCTCGACGCACCGCCGGCGGAGGATCTTGCAAGCCGCACACGGGCTAAGAATCACCGTCGGATGAGAGGACGATCGATCGGATGAACCTGCAGATGATGTTGGAGTGACGGAGGTGGTATAACCCTCCATGTTTCCGGCGGCGGTGGTGTTTTTGCCGTAAGCCATTAATTATTATGATGTTTGGAAGGTGGGCGGAGATGATTGATTTTGTTTGCTGTGGTTGGACAAGAAAAAGGTATTTATAGAGAGGTGTGTACGTTGAGTTAGTGAGTTACTACTATGCATGTCAATATTGCGTGCGCCATTAGTTCGTGAGCCTTAATAGTTCAAATTCTGATTTCTTTTAGTTTCTTTGTGATTTATCTTGTTTTGGAGCTCCGGCCATTTCTCCCAACCTATCTAATAAAAAAAAATTGCGGCATCACCTAATTTTTAATCATGTTACAAAGTGTTTTGTCTATTTATTAGTGGAAATGGTACAAAATAATCATTTCCAAAATGTAAAGATGAAATGACATACACATTTTTTTTAGTTATTTTGGGGTGTAAAATGACATTCATATTCTTCTAGTGTGTTTGTTTGATATTTGGATAATTTCTCTCTCTTTCACTTATCTATATGTATCATCTTACTCTTTCTTTCAAGCTTTATTAAAAAATCGAATCTGTATTTTTTGCTTTTAAATATGCGAATTCAAAGTTTTTTGTAGAAAAAGCAAATAATTGGGTTATAATAAGTGAGAGAACTGGATGTTGAGTTCTCGTGACTCGACGCGTCGAGTCATAGTATCAGTGTCAAATTCTGATAACTCCATGTCGAGTGTCACGGGTATGTGTGTTTTTGTGCAGTTAAATTGACTCAAAGGCAAATTGGGTTTTTCACACCCCAAAATAGCTAAAAAGAAATATGTGTTTGAAAAATATTGCTAAAAACATCCTGGTTTAATGGGAATGACTAAATAAAAAAAAACCCACTGATTTTTTTATCTTACCAAATTTTATTTTTCCTATATATTAATGTTCTAACAATGTAATAATTTGTTCTAACTTATGATAATGGATTTGAGTTTTCCTATTAATTTCAATTGTGTTTCACCTTGTGTTTGAAATTTGAACACAGTAGGTCAAAACAAATTGCGGCATTATACACCTCATGTTCAAACGGTGGAATAGGGGATTGAGGGCATATCATCTAGTTTACTGACACATATATAAGATGAAATATTACGGTAGAGAAATATTGAGCAAATGGTGGAAATTACCCAATTGGGATATGTGAGGGACTTTTTTGACATGTAGGATAAAAAACATAGTTTTCTACCCACTTTTGGGGTTCTTTTACCACAATACCCTTGAGGCTTTAAATGCAAGCATTTAAAGTAGGTAAGATGTATTTCTCTCTCTTGTGAAATACATACATACATACGTTTGCCCTCATTTTTCTTTTTATTTTTCTCTTCTTCTTCTTCTTCAAAATTTCAAGAAGTTCTTTTTGTGGTCTTTCGTAACCAAAACCGCACCAAAAAATCGAATAACAAGGTAATGTTGCTTCTCCTTTTAGTTGCTTAACCTTGTTTAAATTGTTCAAGACCAACATATTTACAAAACATGTGAAATATCGTGCCAAAATAAGCCTTTGCCAAAATAAGCCTGCGGCACGATATATCGCGCCAAAATAAGCCTGCGGCACGATATCGCGCCAAAATAAGCCTGCGGCACGATATATCGTGCCAAAATAAACTGCGCACGATATCGCGCCAAAATAAACTGCGCGACACGATATATCGTGCCAAAATAAACTTTGTGGCACGATATCGCGTGCCCATATCTCTTCGTCTTCTTCACTATATCGTGCCAAGGAAACCAGGGATTTCGAAAAAAAGATCCAACATTACGCCGATCTCATTTCTAACTCAACACACCAAATCTTACAACACAAACATCAACAAAACAACATTCATGCATATTATCAAGTAAAATCAAACATTCATACACCAACCACTAAAGATTTCGAACAAAAAAAATCCAACATTACATCCAAAATACCGAAAATTTATTAGAAAACTCTAAACCCTAAAAACCCTAACTTTTGTGGACTGTATGCACGATATGTTTGTGTTTTTTTTTTTTTTTTGCTTTTGTTACTTTTTGCTTACACCTATTTTGTCTTGGAGTGGGTGTAGTATACGGTATTGGGGGAGGGTTATACGGTTTTGACTTGTCATTCAATTTCAAAATTCAAAAACACTCAACTTAAAGAAGGGCAATTTTGTCAATTTGGGTAGAAAAGAGTTTTGTTATGTTGGTGGGTAGAAAAGAGTACCCACTATCCATAGTGGGTACTTAAAAATTTCCCCAGAAATATTTGGCATGCACTAGCTCCTAATATTACTTTTAGGGGCCTTTCAAAAAAATTACTTTTAGGGGCAGAAATGTAAAATAGAATAAAATTGTAAATTTTCAACACTCATCTGAAATTTTGTGTCGAATTACATCAAATTAATAAAAAGGAGAATATTTGAAAAACATTCTAAGCCACACTTTATTGATTTATTGTCTTTCTGACTCGTATAAAGTCGTTAAATTCATCCGGAACTTCAAGTCTTCAATACACAAATGTGTACAACAGTAACATTTATCTTGTAGTGAGTTGTAGATATAGTATCCATACAGTTTACTCAGATGAAATAAAAAAATAGAGCAGGAGTTTCGTGTAAAATTTCGTACGAGAACTCGTACATATTTTATTTTATTACATTAATGGAAAAATTATAGATTTTTTTCTTGTCATTAATAGTAAAAAGAGATAATTCTATGATGTGGAGCGATTAAGTAGTTTATATAAACAGATAGAGGACTGTAGATTAAGCCATAGGACTATCAGTATTAGACGAATCTGATTCTGTTGAGATGTTTACCGTTTTATGTTATTGCACTGAATGTGCGCTTATAGCAAAGCTAAACGAGTCTCGAGTGTCGATCCCACGAATACTATAAGTATTAGTAGTCACCTTCTTTTTATTATCTAACCGACAAAATTGGTTGTGTATGTTTTGAAAAATATGAATAAATATGAAAACCATCCTGATAGTATCAAGAAGTGTTAATGTTACATTATTGGCAAATTTGGTCTTTGTGAACAGTCTTAGGTTTGGTGTTGTACTTCGTGACGCAACACAGTTGCACCTAATCTGGGCGGAATGTGTGCGGATATTGTGCTTTGATATTTGGCAAGTTATCTATTATGTGAATGTTGATGATATTATTGGATAGATTTATCTTAATTTATTCAACTTTTTTATAATTGCCAATTCTCCTTTTCTAATCACTTTCCTTGTATACATGATTTTTACCCACAAGGAAGTGATTGTCTTTTGCTGATTTCCTTCCTTAGCATGAAATCATCCCTATATTTTGTGATATGGGCACATGCATGGACGAAGCTACTATAGGGGCGAGTGCGGTCGGCGGACCGCACTCGATCTCGGGATGACCTTGTTAAATTTGAGTTGGACCGCACCGAAAATTCAACCGAAGATCTAGTTCATATAAAAAAAAAAAATTGAGTTAAATTTAAAAAACCAAAAACCTTCTTGTTTTGGCTCAAAATATTAAGAATTACCTGTTCGATTAAAGTATACTAGATGATAAATGATTGTCTTGTTTATTATGTACAAAGATATATGTTCCAAACTTGATAATAAATAGTCTTTTGAATGTATTTTTCGAATGACTTTTTGTATATAAATCTATTCCATAATAATAACAGATTGTTTGTTGGTTAATTTAGAATATATTTTTGGATAAGTCATTTTCCAAAAAAGTTCATTCTAGAGAAATCATAATTGGAGATTATGAAAACCCGCAAAGAATTGTCGTAAGGTACAACCTTCATATTAATTTGCCTCCTTCTTCTATTTTTTTCACATATTGGTCCAACATTCATCCCGCCGAAATGGAAAAAAGTTGGACCGCACCGACCGAAAAAATCTTGGCTACGCCCATGGGCACATGTCAACATCTCACGAGATGTGGACACTAGTACTCCACATGAGTAGCATCGAATTAGTCGTTTAACAAGAAGACGCAATTTGTATGAGATTGTCTCAAAGATCAACCTAGGAATACTTAAAAACATGCTAAGCATTTAATTTTTAAAGATATGATTTTCGTTTTAGTATATTTTTTAGGGTTAATGATATTTCATGTTACATGTTTAATTTTTAAAGTTTTTTTTTTCTTTCTTTTTATTTTTTGGAATCCAGGTAAATAATGTTTCACGTTTCATGTTTATTTTTTTATTTTTTATTTAACTATATTTTATTTTCATGTCTAATTTTCAAATTTAAATTTAAAACTTTTTTATTTAATTTTTGAATTCATATTTCATATTTTTAGGGCTCCTTCTCATAGAGACTTACTCAAATTGAGGTAGTCTTATATGAGACCGTCTCATCGGCTTAAATTCATGAGACGGATCTTACAAGACACCATTTTTTTTATGGGTTTGGATTTGAGTTAGAATTTTATTTACATAAAAGATTTGTCTCGTGGACTATGTCCATGCGACCTTTTCATAAAAGTTTTTGCCTTAAAAACTTACAATATCAAAGAGAGTCTCAAGATTGATGATTAAATATTTGTTCGCAATGCAAAATGATGGACATATAATATTGTGTTTTATTATCTGTTAGTATTTTAAATTATCTTATATTTTAGGAAGTGATATATTTATGTATTGAGGAATCTCCTATTTTAATTAAAAAATATTAAGCTCAAAAGTCCGGCCCCATTATTGCGGTGTTTCAAATTGGGGCCTCGTTATTGTGAGTAACAACCGTGGCCACTTTGGGCTAACCCTAGTGATTGTCTTCATTTTAATATATCTTCTAATATTTCCTAGTTAAATTAGGGGTTGTATTGTGATAGGAGCTAGTTTGATCATAATAAATAGTTGTTTTTGTATTATTTTAGGTGATTGAATTGATGTTAAAAACTTGATATAATTTCTTTTTCATTGCAAGTTATGTTTATTCATGAAGTTCCGTATTGTTTTTATCAATGACGTAGAAATTGCTAGGAGTTAGTCGGGTGCAACGGGTTGGGGCCTAGCGCCTGGCGAAGCTTTAGCGGGGTTAGGCGGGACCCGAGCGAGGTTAGGTGGGGCCTAATTTGAAGAAAAATGTAGGCAAATAATAGAATCCTAGCGCCTAGGTGAGGACCAATCGAGGCTAGACGAGGATTTTTACAACAGGAATTTTTATATGTTGTATGTTTGTTCGTAGCTTCCGCCTAGGTCACAATATAAAATTTTAAAGTCAAGCACAGGATAAACATTTGGATGCTCAAGTAGGTTACTTTTTTTTTGAAACCAAGTAGGTTACTTACATATGCATGGTTATTATGATAATAAATATTTAAATTGTATATTTTTTTTAATCGAGCGCTCGTTTTGGTTTGCCTCACTGTTTATTCATAAAAAAGTTTGTCTCTTGAGCAAGTATCTAAATATATATAATTATCCATAATCATTTCTTTTCACTTTCCTCAAAATAAAAAATCCCAAAGATCAGTTAATAAAAAATACAACTAACAGTCGAATCTAAATTATTAACTAACGATATACAATATGTCTTCACCAAGAATCTTCATATTTTCAATTTTCATAATTTGGTTTTATGGTTTGATATGAGTCATATAAGTTCATTTTGTTCATCACGCGCGTGTTTTAGGTTGATGAGTATAATGAATGACATTGCCAAAAGCCCCAATTTCAGCGACAATATGAATGCAACATAATTGGCAACTTAATAAGTTAAAGGATTAACGAAAAACTGTGGTCGTCTATGTATATTTTCCAATGTATAATAGCCTTTTCTTCTTGAGAGGCTAATAATAAAGGAAATAGTTGAAAACGAATCAATATATATATATAGGTATTGATTCAAATGAGATCATAATGCTAGGGTGAGACCGTAGGGACTGATCTAAATCGTTTATTTTTTATTTTGGATGGATATGATTAATTCTTTATTTTAGGTAATTAAAAATCATTAAAACATTTTTAAGGGTAATATAGTAATTAATCCTTTGGTGTCGATTTTAATTAAGGATAGAAAGATAATTGTATTAGTTATGAGTAAAGTAGAGTAGATTATGGCGAGATTTTTGGAGGTAAATTCGGAAGGAGGCATATTTATAACCGAGATTTATGGGAAATTAGACATGCATGAATCATAATAAATATAGAGTTTTCAAAGAAGAAATATGTGAACAGAATACACAAAATATGCAACATATTATACATATAATACAACATTATACCATTAAATATGCAATAATTCTAGAATCATATATTTTGGATTCCTACAATTTTACCACCAATCGAAAGATGCAACATATTGTACGCATAAATACATTATTACATAGTTAATTATGCATTAATACGATATGGATTTGCACCATGCATTTTATGTGACTTCAAAGTATTTTGCTAATTCATGAATATAATTGCATCACAATATCATCAGGCGGAACCACCCTTTACTTGGGGGGGCCTTGCCCCCCAAACTTTTCATTTTTTATACTTATATCCCCCAAACTTTTCATTTTGTACACTTATATATGTGTGTATGTATATGTATCGATATATGTATATGTAGTATTTTAGTGTTTTAGTATTTTTATCTCCAATCTAAATTATTGATCAATAACATTTATTGTAATTCAGACAAGCCCATGATTATTACCTTTAAGATTGAATAAACTATTGTGTGGATCTTGATATTTATATCATACTATTTAAAATTATGGAGTGTACATTCTGATTAGAATTTAGTTATGTTTAATTTAACTACTCGTATTGATGCCATTTTTTGATATAATTATAATATATTTAAATATAATTATCATATATAGATATAGATATATATATATATGGTTGATAATTCATTCTTTAACTTCTAGTGCTCGAGTATCTATACCCAAAAATTGTGATATTAATACTATTTGAATTCATCTCAAACACTATTAAGATATCATATATATATTACTCGTATCCCAAACCTGGAAAAAGTTACTCGTACCATCCTATTAGGATCCAAACATGTGTGAGTACTTGTGCCGCGAATCGAGGAGCCTGCTACTAGGGTAGGGAGGCCTAGGAGGTTCGAATTAGAAGAGTGGGCGGACGAGATAGTTGATTTTGATTCGAAAGGGAGCAAAATTATAATCCGTAGAGGTCGGCGCGAAATAGGGGTGATCGGGGGCGTGAGGATAGCAATTTGAGTAACATCAAAATGCAAATCCACTCGTTCAAGGAAAGGAAAATCGAGAATGTGTTCGATCGCCAAAATTATTCAATCGAAAAAGGTAAAATTGGCATCAATCGAGTTCTCGGATTACACAAGTGTGTGGTGGGATCAACTAATGGTCTCAAGGAGGAGAAATGGCGAGCGGCCGGTTTCTACATGGGAGGAGATGAGGAGTTTGATGAGACGTCGTTTTGTTCCAAATCACTCTTATAGGGCGTCTATCAAAGGTTGCGACGTTGACTCGGGGTTCGAAGAGTGTGGAGGACTACCACAAGGAGATGCTTATGGCAAGGGCATCGATGAGGACCTGGAGGTGACTATGGCCAGGTTCATCGCGGGTTTGAACACACCCATTGCATCGATGTAGAAAACAATTAATAAGACTATTTTCGCCAAATAGGAAACTTGTGGAAATCGAGTTTCCAACAGTTTATAGAAAAATAAAATTAAAATTTCATTATTTCTTGGTATAAATTTTACTATATATAATTGAAAAATATTATATTTCATGTTAATTTTGTAGCTCATTCATGTCCAAAGGGGATCCCATGAAACTCCTAAATTGGCTTGATCATCAAAACAGAAGGCTGAATTGTCATTATAATTATAATATGGCAGTGATGATTGAGTCAAGCAATTTTCTTCAACAATATTATTTTGTGTGGCCATCTGTGATTTGCAACTCAGTTGTTCGCATAAATTGGCATTTTGGCATTGCATGTTCAATATTTCAGCCTGTGCCTTAGCTAGTTCAGCTTGGAGATCAGAGATCTGCTTCTGGAGATGACAAATGGCGCCGGTACAGCCGTAGATTGGATCCCGCAACCTGGCATGTGCTTCATACACCATGCTGTTTACAGCATCTGCTCTTTGTTCCTCAGGAAGTTCCTGATCATCAAAGATTAATATTACAATGACATAAATAATACATATATAATAGTTAGTATGTATAGTATAGGTGACATTGCAATTTTGATCTTGTAACTATAGGGCGACAACGAAATTGGTTCTGCGTTAAAAGTTTCATTTTTCTAAAAAAAGAATCATGTAATTTAAAGAAACTCGCTAATTGAGACATTTTTTCTCTGAGGATCGAAATTTTGCTAGAAAATATTGTCACGTGATCACCAACATTTGAACCCTAATTTTCTTGCTGATTCGCGAGTTTTTATAATTGCAGGGTTTTCCTAGAAAATGTTATTTTTATGGTCTCAGACCAATTTTATCACTCGTATAATTATGGAGCCAGAATTGCAATTTTACCTACTGATTTTATTGGATATTCCACTGTACGAATGATTGTCACGTGTCTAACATTTACTATATTCATTATCAAGCATAAATTGGTGTTTAGTATAGTAATTGTTATACACGAGATAATATTCAACCTTACTCTCGAATATGAGATGAAATACTATTTCGGAATAGAAGACCCAATCTAGTGTATATATACTAGAATGCAAGGTGTTCAAGTTTAGCATTGGAAGTGGAAAATACTGTGCGGGACTTAATTGTTCAATAAAAATTCCAGAGTTTGCATTATTGCATAACATATCATGTATATATATGAACAAGAAACCAAGGTTAAAAGATAGATAGTGTGGTAGAAAGAGACTGATATTTTAAATTTTAGATAGAAAATCCTATATCTGATCAAGATCCATTAATTAATTTCTAGAACTTTCGGGATCGGAATAAAATGCCCTTGTTGTTATGCCTAATTAATATTTCTTTTTCCCCTCAGTTTGTCTAATATTTCTGAAATGAGGAGATCTAGTTGAATTTTTGTTAGTTAATACTGTTTATAATTAGGTGCGAAAAATTCCGTTTGCATTGGCAAACTATAGAATGAATGAATTAATTACCTGCAGCAATTTGATAATGTTGCTGGCTCCGAAAACCCTATGAGCAATGGTGAATTTGAGTGGCTCTGTCGGCGGGAAATAAGGCGCTAATACGCATTTCTCGACGCACCGCCCGGAGGATCTTGCAAGCCGCACACGGGCTAAGAATCACCGTCGGATGAGAGGACGATCGATCGGATGAACCTGCAGATGATGTTGGAGTGACGGAGGTGGTATAACCCTCCATGTTTCCGGCGGCGGTGGTGTTTTTGCCGTAAGCCATTAATTATTATGATGTTTGGAAGGTGGGCGGAGATGATTGATTTTGTTTGCTGTGGTTGGACAAGAAAAAGGTATTTATAGAGAGGTGTGTACGTTGAGTTAGTGAGTTACTACTATGCATGTCAATATTGCGTGCGCCATTAGTTCGTGAGCCTTAATAGTTCAAATTCTGATTTCTTTTAGTTTCTTTGTGATTTATCTTGTTTTGGAGCTCCGGCCATTTCTCCCAACCTATCTAATAAAAAAAAATTGCGGCATCACCTAATTTTTAATCATGTTACAAAGTGTTTTGTCTATTTATTAGTGGAAATGGTACAAAATAATCATTTCCAAAATGTAAAGATGAAATGACATACACATTTTTTTTAGTTATTTTGGGGTGTAAAATGACATTCATATTCTTCTAGTGTGTTTGTTTGATATTTGGATAATTTCTCTCTCTTTCACTTATCTATATGTATCATCTTACTCTTTCTTTCAAGCTTCATTAAAAAATCGAATCTGTATTTTTTGCTTTTAAATATGCGAATTCAAAGTTTTTTGTAGAAAAAGCAAATAATTGGGTTATAATAAGTGAGAGAACTGGATGTTGAGTTACTGTGACTCGACGTCGAGTCATAGTACAGTGTCAAGTTACAGTAACTCCATGTCGAGTGTCACGGGTATGTGTGTTTTTGTGCAGTTAAATTGACTCAAAGGCAAATTGGGTTTTTCACACCCCAAAATAGCTAAAAAGAAATATGTGTTTGAAAAATATTGCTAAAAACATCCTGGTTTAATGGGAATGACTAAATAAAAAAAAACCCACTGATTTTTTTATCTTACCAAATTTTATTTTTCCTATATATTAATGTTCTAACAATGTAATAATTTGTTCTAACTTATGATAATGGATTTGAGTTTTCCTATTAATTTCAATTGTGTTTCACCTTGTGTTTGAAATTTGAACACAGTAGGTCAAAACAAATTGCGGCATTATACACCTCATGTTCAAACGGTGGAATAGGGGATTGAGGGCATATCATCTAGTTTACTGACACATATATAAGATGAAATATTACGGTAGAGAAATATTGAGCAAATGGTGGAAATTACCCAATTGGGATATGTGAGGGACTTTTTTGACATGTAGGATAAAAAACATAGTTTTCTACCCACTTTTGGGGTTCTTTTACCACAATACCCTTGAGGCTTTAAATGCAAGCATTTAAAGTAGGTAAGATGTATTTCTCTCTCTTGTGAAATACATACATACATACGTTTGCCCTCATTTTTCTTTTTATTTTTTCTCTCTTCTTCTTCTTCACAAAATTTCAAGAAGTTCTTTTTGTGGTCTTTCGTAACCAAAACCGCACCAAAAAATCGAATAACAAGGTAATGTTGCTTCTCCTTTTAGTTGCTTAACCTTGTTTAAATTGTTCAAGACCAACATATTTACAAAACATGTGAAATATCGTGCCAAAATAAGCCTTTGCCAAAATAAGCCTTTGGCACGATATCGTGCCAAAGTAAGCCTTTGGCACGATATCGTGCCAAAATAAACTTTCTTGACACGATATATCGCGCCAAAATAAGCCTGCGGCACGATATCGCGCCAAAATAAGCCTGCGGCACGATATATCGTGCCAAAATAAGCCTGTGGCACGATATCGTGCCCATATCTCTTCGTCTTCTTCACTATATCGTGCCAAGGAAACCAGGGATTTCGAAAAAAAGATCCAACATTACGCCGATCTCATTTCTAACTCAACACACCAAATCTTACAACACAAACATCAACAAAACAACATTCATGCATATTATCAAGTAAAATCAAACATTCATACACCAACCACTAAAGATTTCGAACAAAAAAAATCCAACATTACATCCAAAATACCGAAAATTTATTAGAAAACTCTAAACCCTAAAAACCCTAACCTGTGGACTGTATGCACGATATGTTTGTGTTTTTTTTTTTTTGCTTTTGTTACTTTTTGCTTACACCTATTTTGTCTTGGAGTGGGTGTAGTATACGGTATTGGGGGAGGGTTATACGGTTTTGACTTGTCATTCAATTTCAAAATTCAAAAAACACTCAACTTAAAGAAGGGCAATTTTGTCAATTTGGGTAGAAAAGAGTTTTGTTATGTTGGTGGGTAGAAAAGAGTACCCACTATCCATAGTGGGTACTTAAAAAATTTCCCCAGAAATATTTGGCATGCACTAGCTCCTAATATTACTTTTAGGGGCCTTTCAAAAAAAAATTACTTTTAGGGGCAGAAATGTAAAATAGAATAAAATTGTAAATTTTCAACACTCATCTGAAATTTTGTGTCGAATTACATCAAATTAATAAAAAGGAGAATATTTGAAAAACATTCTAAGCCACACTTTATTGATTTATTGTCTTTCTGACTCGTATAAAGTCGTTAAATTCATCCGGAACTTCAAGTCTTCAATACACAAATGTGTACAACAGTAACATTTATCTTGTAGTGAGTTGTAGATATAGTATCCATACAGTTTACTCAGATGAAATAAAAAAATAGAGCAGGAGTTTCGTGTAAAATTTCGTACGAGAACTCGTACATATTTTATTTTATTACATTAATGGAAAAATTATAGATTTTTTTTCTTGTCATTAATAGTAAAAAGAGATAATTCTATGATGTGGAGCGATTAAGTAGTTTATATAAACAGATAGAGGACTGTAGATTAAGCCATAGGACTATCAGTATTAGACGAATCTGATTCTGTTGAGATGTTTACCGTTTTATGTTATTGCACTGAATGTGCGCTTATAGCAAAGCTAAACGAGTCTCGAGTGTCGATCCCACGAATACTATAAGTATTAGTAGTCACCTTCTTTTTATTATCTAACCGACAAAATTGGTTGTGTATGTTTTGAAAAATATGAATAAATATGAAAACCATCCTGATAGTATCAAGAAGTGTTAATGTTACATTATTGGCAAATTTGGTCTTTGTGAACAAAGTCTAGGTTTGGTGTTGTACTTCTGTGACGCAACACTGGTTGCACAGAATCTGGGCGGAATGTGTGCCAGATATTGTGCTTTGATATTTGGCAAGTTATCTATTATGTGAATGTTGATGATATTATTGGATAGATTTATCTTAATTTATTCAACTTTTTTATAATTGCCAATTCTCCTTTTCTAATCACTTTCCTTGTATACATGATTTTTACCCACAAGGAAGTGATTGTCTTTTTCGATTTCCTTCCTTAGCATGAAATCATCCCTATATTTTGTGATATGGGCACATGCATGGACGAAGCTACTATAGGGACGAGTGCGGTCGGCGGACCGCACTCGATCTCGGATGACCTTGTTAAATTTGAGTTGGACCGCACTCGAAAATTCAACCGAAGATCTAGTTCATATAAAAAAAAATTGAGTTAAATTTAAAAAACCAAAAACCTTACTTCTTGTTTTGGCTCAAAATATTAAGAATTACCTGGTTCAGTTAAAGTATACTAGTTGATAAATGATTGTCTTGTTTATTATGTACAAAGATATATGTTCCAAACTTGATAATAAATAGTCTTTTGAATGTATTTTTCGAATGACTTTTTGTATATAAGTCTATTCCATAATAATAACAGTTGTTTGTTGGTTAATTTAGAATATATTTTTGGATAAGTCATTTTCCAAAAAAGTTCATTCTAGAGAAATCATAATTGGAGATTATGAAAACCCGCAAAGAATTGTCGTAAGGTACAACCTTCATATTAATTTGCCTCCTTCTTCTATTTTTTTTCACATATTGGTCCAACATTCATCCTGCCGAAATGGAAAAAAAGTTGGACCGCACTGACCGAAAATCTTGGCTACGCCCATGGGCACATGTCAACATCTCACGAGATGTGGACACTAGTACTCCACATGAGTAGCATCGAATTAGTCGTTTAACAAGAAGACGCAATTTGTATGAGATTGTCTCAGCATCAACCTAGGAATACTTAAAAACATGCTAAGCATTTAATTTTTAAAGATATGATTTTCAGTTTTAGTATATTTTTTTAGGGTTAATGATATTTCATGTTACATGTTTAATTTTTAAAGTTTTTTTCTTTCTTTCTTTTTATTTTTTGGAATCCGGTAAATAATGTTTCACGTTTCATGTTTATTTTTTTATTTTTTATTTAACTATATTTTATTTTCATGTCTAATTTTCAAATTTAAATTTAAAACTTTTTTATTTAATTTTTTGAATTCATATTTCATATTTTTAGGGCTCCTTCTCATAGAGACTTACTCAAATTGAGGTAGTCTTATATGAGACCGTCTCATCGGCTTAAATTCATGAGACGGATCTTACAAGACACCATTTTTTTTATGGGTTTGGATTTGAGTTAGAATTTTATTTACATAAAAGATTTGTCTCGTGGACTATGTCCATGCGACCTTTTCATAAAAGTTTTTGCCTTAAAAACTTACAATATCAAAGAGAGTCTCAAGATTGATGATTAAATATTTGTTCGCAATGCAAAATGATGGACATATAATATTGTGTTTTATTATCTGTTAGTATTTTAAATTATCTTATATTTTAGGAAGTGATATATTTATGTATTGAGGAATCTCCTATTTTAATTAAAAAATATTAAGCTCAAAGTCCGGCCCCATTATTGCAGGTGTTCAAATTGGGGCCTCGTTATTGTGAGTAACAACCGTGGCCACTGGGCTAACCCTAGTGATTGTCTTCATTTTAATATATCTTCTAATATTTCCTAGTTAAATTAGGGGTTGTATTGTGATAGGAGCTAGTTTGATCATAATAAATAGTTGTTTTTGTATTATTTTAGGTGATTGAATTGATGTTAAAAACTTGATATAATTTCTTTTTCATTGCAAGTTATGTTTATTCATGAAGTTCCGTATTGTTTTTATCAATGACGTAGAAATTGCTAGGAGTTAGTCGGGTGCAACAGGTTGGGGCCTAGCGCCTAGGCGAAGCTTTGGCAGGGTTAGGCGGGACCTGAGCGAGGTTAGGTGGGGCCTAATTTGAAGAAAAATGTAGGCAAATAATAGAATCCTAGCGCCTAGGTGAGGACCAATCGAGGCTAGACGAGGATTTTTACAACAGGAATTTTTATATGTTGTATGTTTGTTCGTAGCTTCCGCCTAGGTCACAATATAAAATTTTAAAGTCAAGCACAGGATAAACATTTGGATGCTCAAGTAGGTTACTTTTTTTTGAAACCAAGTAGGTTACTTACATATGCATGGTTATTATGATAATAAATATTTAAATTGTATATTTTTTTTAATCGAGCGCTCGTTTTGGTTTGCCTCACTGTTTATTCATAAAAAAGTTTGTCTCTTGAGCAAGTATCTAAATATATATAATTATCCATAATCATTTCTTTTCACTTTCCTCAAAATAAAAAATCCCAAAGATCAGTTAATAAAAAATACAACTAACAGTCGAATCTAAATTATTAACTAACGATATACAATATGTCTTCACCAAGAATCTTCATATTTTCAATTTTCATAATTTGGTTTTATGGTTTGATATGAGTCATATAAGTTCATTTTGTTCATCACGCGCGTGTTTTAGGTTGATGAGTATAATGAATGACATTGCCAAAAGCCCCAATTTCAGCGACAATATGAATGCAACATAATTGGCAACTTAATAAGTTAAAGGATTAACGAAAAACTGTGGTCGTCTATGTATATTTTCCAATGTATAATAGCCTTTTCTTCTTGAGAGGCTAATAATAAAGGAAATAGTTGAAAACGAATCAATATATATATATAGGTATTGATTCAAATGAGATCATAATGCTAGGGTGAGACCGTAGGGACTGATCTAAATCGTTTATTTTTTATTTTGGATGGATATGATTAATTCTTTATTTTAGGTAATTAAAAATCATTAAAACATTTTTAAGGGTAATATAGTAATTAATCCTTTGGTGTCAGTTTTTAATTAAGGATAGAAAGATAATTGTATTAGTTATGAGTAAAGTAGAGTAGATTATGGCCGAGATTTTTGGAGGTAAATTCGGAAGGGAGGCATATTTATAACCGAGATTTATGGGAAATTAGACATGCATGAATCATAATAAATATAGAGTTTTCAGCAAGAAATATGTGAACAGGAATACACAAAATATGCAACATATTATACATATAATACAACATTATACCATTAAATATGCAATAATTCTAGAATCATATATTTTGGATTCCTACAATTTTACCACCAATCGAAAGATGCAACATATTGTACGCATAAATACATTATTACATAGTTAATTATGCATTAATACGATATGGATTTGCACCATGCATTTTATGTGACTTCAAAGTATTTTGCTAATTCATGAATATAATTGCATCACAATATCATCAGGCGGAACCACCCTTTACTTCAGGGGGGCCTTGCCCCCCAAACTTTTCATTTTTTATACTTATATCCCCCAAACTTTTCATTTTGTACACTTATATATGTGTGTATGTATATGTATCGATATATGTATATGTAGTATTTTAGTGTTTTAGTATTTTTATCTCCAATCTAAATTATTGATCAATAACATTTATTGTAATTGATGCCCATGATTATTACCTTTAAGATTGAATAAACTATTGTGTGGATCTTGATATTTATATCATACTATTTAAAATTATGGAGTGTACATTCTGATTAGAATTTAGTTATGTTTAATTTAACTACTCGTATTGATGCCATTTTTTGATATAATTATAATATATTTAAATATAATTATCATATATAGATATAGATATATATATATATGGTTGATAATTCATTCTTTAACTTCTAGTGCTCGAGTATCTATACCCAAAAATTGTGATATTAATACTATTTGAATTCATCTCAAACACTATTAAGATATCATATATATATTACTCGTATCCCAAACCTGGAAAAAGTTACTCGTACCATCCTATTAGGATCCAAACATGTGTGAGTACTTGTGCCGCGAATCGAGGAGCCTGCTACTAGGGTAGGGAGGCCTAGGAGGTTCGAATTAGAAGAGTGGGCAGACGAGATAGTTGATTTTGATTCCGAAAGGGAGCAAAATTATAATCCAGGTAGAGGTCGGCGCGGAAATAGGGGTGATCGGGGACGTGAGGATAGCAATTTGAGTAACATCAAAATGCAAATCCACTCGTTCAAGGAAAGGAAAATCGAGAATGTGTTCGATCGCCAAAATTATTCAATCAAAAAGGTAAAATTGGCATCAACTGAGTTCTCGGATTACACAAGTGTGTGGTGGGATCAACTAATGGTCTCAAGGAGGAGAAATGGCGAGCAGCCAGTTTCTACATGGGAGGAGATGAGGAGTTTGATGAGACGTCGTTTTGTTCCAAATCACTCTTATAGGGGCGTCTATCAAAGGTTGCAGACGTTGACTCAGGGTTCGAAGAGTGTGGAGGACTACCACAAGGAGATGCTTATGGCAAGGGCATCGATGAGGACCTGGAGGTGACTATGGCCAGGTTCATCGCGGGTTTGAACACACCCATTGCATCGATGTAGAAAACAATTAATAAGACTATTTTCGCCAAATAGGAAACTTGTGGAAATCGAGTTTCCAACAGTTTATAGAAAAATAAAATTAAAATTTCATTATTTCTTGGTATAAATTTTACTATATATAATTGAAAAATATTATATTTCATGTTAATTTTGTAGCTCATTCATGTCCAAAGGGGATCCCATGAAACTCCTAAATTGGCTTGATCATCAAAACAGAAGGCTGAATTGTCATTATAATTATAATATGGCAGTGATGATTGAGTCAAGCAATTTTCTTCAACAATATTATTTTGTGTGGCCATCTGTGATTTGCAACTCAGTTGTTCGCATAAATTGGCATTTTGGCATTGCATGTTCAATATTTCAGCCTGTGCCTTAGCTAGTTCAGCTTGGAGATCAGAGATCTGCTTCTGGAGATGACAAATGGCGCCGGTACAGCCGTAGATTGGATCCCGCAACCTGGCATGTGCTTCATACACCATGCTGTTTACAGCATCTGCTCTTTGTTCCTCAGGAAGTTCCTGATCATCAAAGATTAATATTACAATGACATAAATAATACATATATAATAGTTAGTATGTATAGTATAGGTGACATTGCAATTTTGATCTTGTAACTATAGGGCGACAAACGAAATTGGTTCTGCGTTAAAAGTTTCATTTTTCTAAAAAAAGAATCATGTAATTTAAAGAAACTCGCTAATTGAGACATTTTTTCTCGAGGATCGAAATTTTGCTAGAAAATATTGTCACGTGATCACCAACATTTGAACCCTAATTTTCTTGCTGATTCGCGAGTTTTTATAATTGCAGGGTTTTCCTAGAAAATGTTATTTTTATGGTCTCAGACCAATTTTATCACTCGTATAATTATGGAGCCAGAATTGCAATTTTACCTACTGATTTTATTGGATATTCCACTGCATTTAATGATTGTCACGTGTCTAACATTTACTATATTCATTATCAAGCATAAATTGGTGTTTAGTATAGTAATTGTTATACACGAGATAATATTCAACCTTACTCTCGAATATGAGATGAAATACTATTTCGGAATAGAAGACCCAATCTAGTGTATATATACTAGAATGCAAGGTGTTCAAGTTTAGCATTGGAAGTGGAAAATACTGTGCGGGACTTAATTGTTCAATAAAAATTCCAGAGTTTGCATTATTGCATAACATATCATGTATATATATGAACAAGAAACCAAGGTTAAAAGATAGATAGTGTGGTAGAAAGAGACTGATATTTTAAATTTTAGATAGAAAATCCTATATCTGATCAAGATCCATTAATTAATTTCTAGAACTTTCGGGATCGGAATAAAATGCCCTTGTTGTTATGCCTAATTAATATTTCTTTTTCCCCTCAGTTTGTCTAATATTTCTGAAATGAGGAGATCTAGTTGAATTTTTGTTAGTTAATACTGTTTATAATTAGGTGCGAAAAAATTCCGTTTGCATTGGCAAACTATAGAATGAATGAATTAATTACCTGCAGCAATTTGATAATGTTGCTGGCTCCGAAAACCCTATGAGCAATGGTGAATTTGAGTGGCTCTGTCGGCGGGAAATAAGGCGCTAATACGCATTTCTCGGCGCACCGCCGGCGGAGGATCTTGCAAGCCGCACACGGGCTAAGAATCACCGTCGGATGAGAGGACGATCGATCGGATGAACCTGCAGATGATGTTGGAGTGACGGAGGTGGTATAACCCTCCATGTTTCCGGCGGCGGTGGTGTTTTTGCCGTAAGCCATTAATTATTATGATGTTTGGAAGGTGGGCGGAGATGATTGATATTGTTTGCTGTGGTTGGACAAGAAAAAGGTATTTATAGAGAGGTGTGTACGTTGAGTTAGTGAGTTACTACTATGCATGTCAATATTGCGTGCGCCATTAGTTCGTGAGCCTTAATAGTTCAAATTCTGATTTCTTTTAGTTTCTTTGTGATTTATCTTGTTTTGGAGCTCCGGCCATTTCTCCCAACCTATCTAATAAAAAAAAAATTGCGGCATCACCTAATTTTTAATAATGTTACAAAGTGTTTTGTCTATTTTTTAGTGGAAATGGTACAAAATAGTCATTTCTAAAATGTAAAGATGAAATGACATACACATTTTTTTTAGTTATTTTGGGGTGTAAAATGACATTCATATTCTTCTAGTGTGTTTGTTTGATATTTGGATAATTTCTCTCTCTTTCACTTATCTATATGTATCATCTTACTCTTTCTTTCAAGCTTTATTAAAAATCGAATCTGTATTTTTGCTTTTAAATATGCGAATTCAAAGTTTTTTGTAGAAAAAGCAAATAATTGGGTTATAATAAGTGAGAGAACTGGATGTTGAGTTACTTGTGACTCGACGTCGAGTCATAGTACAAATGTCAAGTTACTGAACTCCATGTCGAGTGTCACGGGTATGTGTGTTTTTGTGCGATTAAATTGACTCAAAGGCAAATTGGTTTTTCACACCCCAAAATAGCTAAAAAGAAATATGTGTTTGAAAAATATTGCTAAAAACATCCTGGTTTAATGGGAATGACTAAATAAAAAAAAACCCACTGATTTTTTTATCTTACCAAATTTTATTTTTCCTATATATTAATGTTCTAACAATGTAATAATTTGTTCTAACTTATGATAATGGATTTGAGTTTTCCTATTAATTTCAATTGTGTTTCACCTTGTGTTTGAAATTTGAACACAGTAGGTCAAAACAAATTGCGGCATTATACACCTCATGTTCAAACGGTGGAATAGGGGATTGAGGGCATATCATCTAGTTTACTGACACATATATAAGATGAAATATTACGGTAGAGAAATATTGAGCAAATGGTGGAAATTACCCAATTGGGATATGTGAGGGACTTTTTTGACATGTAGGATAAAAAACATAGTTTTCTACCCACTTTTGGGGTTCTTTTACCACAATACCCTTGAGGCTTTAAATGCAAGCATTTAAAGTAGGTAAGATGTATTTCTCTCTCTTGTGAAATACATACATACATACGTTTGCCCTCATTTTTCTTTTTATTTTTTCTCTCTTCTTCTTCTTCACAAAATTTCAAGAAGTTCTTTTTGTGGTCTTTCGTAACCAAAACCGCACCAAAAATCGAATAACAAGGTAATGTTGCTTCTCCTTTTAGTTGCTTAACCTTGTTTAAATTGTTCAAGACCAACATATTTACAAAACATGTGAAATATCGTGCAAAATAAGCCTTTGCCAAAATAAGCCTTTGGCACGATATCGTGCCAAAAAATAAGCCTTTGGCACGATATCGTGCCAAAATAAACTGCGACACGATATATCGCGCCAAAATAAACTGCTGGCTGGCACGATATCGCGCCAAAATAAGCTGCGGCGCGATATATCGTGCCAAAATAAACTTTGTGGCACGATATCGTGCCCATATCTCTTCGTCTTCTTCACTATATCGTGCCAAGGAAACCAGGGGATTTCAAAAAAGATCCAACATTACGCCGATCTCATTTCTAACTCAACACACCAAATCTTACAACACAAACATCAACAAAACAACATTCATGCATATTATCAAGTAAAATCAAACATTCATACACCAACCACTAAAGATTTCGAACAAAAAAAATCCAACATTACATCCAAAATACCGAAAATTTATTAGAAAACTCTAAACCCTAAAAACCCTAACCTGTGGACTGTATGCACGATATGTTTGTGTTTTTTTTTTGCTTTTGTTACTTTTTGCTTACACCTATTTTGTCTTGGAGTGGGTGTAGTATACGGTATTGGGGGAGGGTTATACGGTTTTGACTTGTCATTCAATTTCAAAATTCAAAAACACTCAACTTAAAGAAGGGCAATTTTGTCAATTTGGGTAGAAAAGAGTTTTGTTATGTTGGTGGGTAGAAAAAAAGAGTACCCACTATCCATAGTGGGTACTTAAAAATTTCCCCAGAAATATTTGGCATGCACTAGCTCCTAATATTACTTTTAGGGGCCTTTCAAAAAAAAAAAATTACTTTTAGGGGCAGAAATGTAAAATAGAATAAAATTGTAAATTTTCAACACTCATCTGAAATTTTGTGTCGAATTACATCAAATTAATAAAAAGGAGAATATTTGAAAAACATTCTAAGCCACACTTTATTGATTTATTGTCTTTCTGACTCGTATAAAGTCGTTAAATTCATCCGGAACTTCAAGTCTTCAATACACAAATGTGTACAACAGTAACATTTATCTTGTAGTGAGTTGTAGATATAGTATCCATACAGTTTACTCAGATGAAATAAAAAAATAGAGCAGGAGTTTCGTGTAAAATTTCGTACGAGAACTCGTACATATTTTATTTTATTACATTAATGGAAAAATTATAGATTTTTTTTCTTGTCATTAATAGTAAAAAGAGATAATTCTATGATGTGGAGCGATTAAGTAGTTTATATAAACAGATAGAGGACTGTAGATTAAGCCATAGGACTATCAGTATTAGACGAATCTGATTCTGTTGAGATGTTTACCGTTTTATGTTATTGCACTGAATGTGCGCTTATAGCAAAGCTAAACGAGTCTCGAGTGTCGATCCCACGAATACTATAAGTATTAGTAGTCACCTTCTTTTTATTATCTAACCGACAAAATTGGTTGTGTATGTTTTGAAAAATATGAATAAATATGAAAACCATCCTGATAGTATCAAGAAGTGTTAATGTTACATTATTGGCAAATTTGGTCTTTGTGAACAGTGCTAGGTTTGGTGTTGTACTTCTGTGACGCAACACTGGTTGCACAGAATCTGGGCGGAATGTGTGCCAGATATTGTGCTTTGATATTTGGCAAGTTATCTATTATGTGAATGTTGATGATATTATTGGATAGATTTATCTTAATTTATTCAACTTTTTTATAATTGCCAATTCTCCTTTTCTAATCACTTTCCTTGTATACATGATTTTTACCCACAAGGAAGTGATTGTCTTTTGCTGATTTCCTTCCTTAGCATGAAATCATCCCTATATTTTGTGATATGGGCACATGCATGGACGAAGCTACTATAGGACGAGTGCGGTCGGCGGACCGCACTCGATCTCGGGATGACCTTGTTAAATTTGAGTTGGACCGCACTGAAAATTCAACCGAAGATCTAGTTCATATAAAAAAAAATTGAGTTAAATTTAAAAAACCAAAAAACCTTACTGTTTTGGCTCAAAATATTAAGAATTACCTGGTTCAGTTAAAGTATACTAGATGATAAATGATTGTCTTGTTTATTATGTACAAAGATATATGTTCCAAACTTGATAATAAATAGTCTTTTGAATGTATTTTTCGAATGACTTTTTGTATATAAGTCTATTCCATAATAATAACAGTTGTTTGTTGGTTAATTTAGAATATATTTTTGGATAAGTCATTTTCCAAAAAAGTTCATTCTAGAGAAATCATAATTGGAGATTATGAAAACCCGCAAAGAATTGTCGTAAGGTACAACCTTCATATTAATTTGCCTCCTTCTTCTATTTTTTTTCACATATTGGTCCAACATTCATCCTGCCGAAATGGAAAAAAAGTTGGACCGCACTGACCGAAAATCTTGGCTACGCCCATGGGCACATGTCAACATCTCACGAGATGTGGACACTAGTACTCCACATGAGTAGCATCGAATTAGTCGTTTAACAAGAAGACGCAATTTGTATGAGATTGTCTCAAAGATCAACCTAGGAATACTTAAAAACATGCTAAGCATTTAATTTTTTAAAGATATGATTTTCAGTTTTTAGTATATTTTTTAGGGTTAATGATATTTCATGTTACATGTTTAATTTTTAAAGTTTTTTTCTTTCTTTCTTTTTTTATTTTTTGGAATCCAGGTAAATAATGTTTCACGTTTCATGTTTATTTTTTTATTTTTTATTTAACTATATTTTATTTTCATGTCTAATTTTCAAATTTAAATTTAAAACTTTTTTATTTAATTTTTGAATTCATATTTCATATTTTTAGGGCTCCTTCTCATAGAGACTTACTCAAATTGAGGTAGTCTTATATGAGACCGTCTCATCGGCTTAAATTCATGAGACGGATCTTACAAGACACCATTTTTTTTTTATGGGTTTGGATTTGAGTTAGAATTTTATTTACATAAAAGATTTGTCTCGTGGACTATGTCCATGCGACCTTTTCATAAAAGTTTTTGCCTTAAAAACTTACAATATCAAAGAGAGTCTCAAGATTGATGATTAAATATTTGTTCGCAATGCAAAATGATGGACATATAATATTGTGTTTTATTATCTCATTAGTATTTTAAATTATCTTATATTTTAGGAAGTGATATATTTATGTATTGAGAATCTCCTATTTTAATTAAAAATATTAAGCTCAAAGTCCGGCCCCATTATTGCGGTGTTCAAATTGGGGCCTCGTTATTGTGAGTAACAACCGTGGCCACTTTGGGCTAACCCTAGTGATTGTCTTCATTTTAATATATCTTCTAATATTTCCTAGTTAAATTAGGGGTTGTATTGTGATAGGAGCTAGTTTGATCATAATAAATAGTTGTTTTTGTATTATTTTAGGTGATTGAATTGATGTTAAAAACTTGATATAATTTCTTTTTCATTGCAAGTTATGTTTATTCATGAAGTTCCGTATTGTTTTTATCAATGACGTAGAAATTGCTAGGAGTTAGTCGGGTGCAACAGTTGGGGCCTAGCGCCTGGCGAAGCTTTGGCAGGGTTAGGCGGGACCTGAGCGAGGTTAGGTGGGGCCTAATTTGAAGAAAAATGTAGGCAAATAATAGAATCCTAGCGCCTAGGTGAGGACCAATCGAGGCTAGACGAGGATTTTTACAACAGGAATTTTTATATGTTGTATGTTTGTTCGTAGCTTCCGCCTAGGTCACAATATAAAATTTTAAAGTCAAGCACAGGATAAACATTTGGATGCTCAAGTAGGTTACTTTTTTTTGAAACCAAGTAGGTTACTTACATATGCATGGTTATTATGATAATAAATATTTAAATTGTATATTTTTTTTAATCGAGCGCTCGTTTTGGTTTGCCTCACTGTTTATTCATAAAAAAGTTTGTCTCTTGAGCAAGTATCTAAATATATATAATTATCCATAATCATTTCTTTTCACTTTCCTCAAAATAAAAATCCCAAAGATCAGTTAATAAAAAATACAACTAACAGTCGAATCTAAATTATTAACTAACGATATACAATATGTCTTCACCAAGAATCTTCATATTTTCAATTTTCATAATTTGGTTTTATGGTTTGATATGAGTCATATAAGTTCATTTTGTTCATCACGCGCGTGTTTTAGGTTGATGAGTATAATGAATGACATTGCCAAAAGCCCCAATTTCAGCGACAATATGAATGCAACATAATTGGCAACTTAATAAGTTAAAGGATTAACGAAAAACTGTGGTCGTCTATGTATATTTTCCAATGTATAATAGCCTTTTCTTCTTGAGAGGCTAATAATAAAGGAAATAGTTGAAAACGAATCAATATATATATATAGGTATTGATTCAAATGAGATCATAATGCTAGGGTGAGACCGTAGGGACTGATCTAAATCGTTTATTTTTTATTTTGGATGGATATGATTAATTCTTTATTTTAGGTAATTAAAAATCATTAAAACATTTTTAAGGGTAATATAGTAATTAATCCTTTGGTGTCAGTTTTTAATTAAGGATAGAAAGATAATTGTATTAGTTATGAGTAAAGTAGAGTAGATTATGGCCGAGATTTTTGGAGGTAAATTCGGAAGGGAGGCATATTTATAACCGAGATTTATGGGAAATTAGACATGCATGAATCATAATAAATATAGAGTTTTCAAAGAAGAAATATGTGAACAGGAATACACAAAATATGCAACATATTATACATATAATACAACATTATACCATTAAATATGCAATAATTCTAGAATCATATATTTTGGATTCCTACAATTTTACCACCAATCGAAAGATGCAACATATTGTACGCATAAATACATTATTACATAGTTAATTATGCATTAATACGATATGGATTTGCACCATGCATTTTATGTGACTTCAAAGTATTTTGCTAATTCATGAATATAATTGCATCACAATATCATCAGGCGGAACCACCCTTTACTTCAGGGGGGCCTTGCCCCCCCCCCAAACTTTTCATTTTTTATACTTATATCCCCCAAACTTTTCATTTTGTACACTTATATATGTGTGTATGTATATGTATCGATATATGTATATGTAGTATTTTAGTGTTTTAGTATTTTTATCTCCAATCTAAATTATTGATCAATAACATTTATTGTAATTCAGACAAGCCCATGATTATTACCTTTAAGATTGAATAAACTATTGTGTGGATCTTGATATTTATATCATACTATTTAAAATTATGGAGTGTACATTCTGATTAGAATTTAGTTATGTTTAATTTAACTACTCGTATTGATGCCATTTTTTGATATAATTATAATATATTTAAATATAATTATCATATATAGATATAGATATATATATATATGGTTGATAATTCATTCTTTAACTTCTAGTGCTCGAGTATCTATACCCAAAAATTGTGATATTAATACTATTTGAATTCATCTCAAACACTATTAAGATATCATATATATATTACTCGTATCCCAAACCTGGAAAAAGTTACTCGTACCATCCTATTAGGATCCAAACATGTGTGAGTACTTGTGTCTACCGATCATGTCACCCCAAATTGGCCCCCCTCAGTCGTAAATCTTGGTTTCGCCCCTGAATATCATCAAATTTTGCGTCAAATCCACCACAACGGCGTTATAAATACATCAATATAATGGGAAAAATGAAACATTACAAGAATCATATATTTTGGATTCAAACAAATTTTGGATTAAGCAAAATATGCAACATATTATACGTATTACGACATCATTATATAGTTAAGTATGCATTAATACGATATGAATTTGCACCATGCATTTTATGTGAGTTCGTAGTATTTTGCTAATTCATGAAATAATTGCATCATAATATCATCAAATTTTGCGTCAAAAGCACCAAAAGTTATAAATACATCAATATAATGGAAAAAATGCAACATTACAATAAGAATCATATATGTTGGATTCATACAACTTTTGCATCAAGCAAAATATGCAACATATGATACGTATAAATACATCATTAGTTAAATATGCATTAATTTTTTCGAACGGAACCATATGCACCATAACTGAGTAATACATACATCAATACATCCATTCGAGAGTTTTGGTAATCGAGAGTTCTTTGTTATCGTTGATATCTGCGTTTTTTTTTTTTTTTGGTACAAATTAGTGTGTTTTGATTGTGATTATCGTTGATATCAATTCCTAAAATATAGCTAATAAATATGGTAAGTAGGAATCGATTAAAATTGAGTTGGCGAAAATTATGCATCTTTTTGAACACACAATTTTGCCCTTATTCTTAATGCATGACAAACAATAATACTATATTTAATGTATGAATCACATCCATCCATTTATTTATTATAACGGTCCAAATCAGTCCATATGGTCTCACCCCAAGAGATGGTCTCACATATATATAGAGAGAGAGTATATGTATTTTAGGAATAGTAACTTTAAAATTTTCCCGTCCATTTCACCTTTCTAAATCTGAAATTACTCAATTATTATTATTAAAAAAAGTTTAAGTAATAAAAATGGTAATTTAATTCTGTCAATAATATGCAATAAAAAATGCTAAGCTTTTTGGTACATGATTAAGGTAATTATTTTGACTGTTGAATTATACTTTCTAAATTTAAAATATTGTAATTTTTTATTTCAGTAAATTGATTTTCATTGTCAGTATAATGTGGGTAAGTTCTAATTATTAATGCAAAATTGTTCTGAATTATTTTTACATGTTTAATATATTTTTTTACCAAAATTATTATTTATTTTGTTTATTTTCTTAAAAAAATTGTTGGGCAGTTATATACTCTGTTGCGTCTTTTCTTACCAAAAATCTAAACAATACAAAATATATGATTATAATTTTCAAAAAAATCCAAACAATGCAGTACAAAATCTTTAAAAAATAATTAATACTCCAGAAATCTGAACATGGAATATAAATCTGGACATCAGATCTATAAAGTTAAAACTATCTTACAGAAACGTGAATAAATATATAAGTTATACATATACTTATAATCTTTAAAGTTTTAGACAACTCTATACATGTTTTTAATAGGTGTACACTTGCCTCAAATTTATAATAAATTTGTTTTCTTTCTTTTTTCTCATTTTCTAAATTTTAAATTTATTCTTGGATATTTAACATAATATTTTGTAATAATGTATTAAATAACAATAATAGTCATTATTTAATAAATCTTATGTTATTTTGTTCGGATAAAGAGCTATCAATCTGCAACCCCTTCCCCGTTCAAAGAACATGATGAGTTTGGGTCTTGAGATATCTGTCTCGCGACTCTCGCCCCGTCCCATTATCATTCTTATAATATATATTAATTTCTTAATTAATATTAAAATTATACAATATTTCATTATATTACACTCAGTGCCATATAAAAAAGAAATTAAAGAAAAATGAATGTTCATTAACAATAACTTTCAAACTTAAATGTGATCATGACTTTATCATCATGGTTTGAAGAGTATTGCAATCAACATCAAACAAAAATAGAAATTGTCAAACTATGTACACCTAATATTCCTTTGGAAAACTATGATAAAAGAACAAAAAATAAAGGGGCATAAAGTCATTTTATTTTTTTCAAAAAAGAAAAAGTCGAGTACTAGATCATTAGCATAATCTTTTCATGTTACTCATGTGGCTTGTGAGCTCGTTGGCAGCTAGCTAGCAAACATTACTTTGTGAGCTTGTTGACCGCATATTAAATACATGTCTAAAAACATATATTCGATTTAAGATTTGACTCCTATTTAAGGTTGTTTTAAGCTGACCAGTTCATAAACAACAAAAAAACAAATATTAATTAGCATTATTGTTTTTCGTTTGATAACATCTGAACGCTTGACTCAATTAATAAAAATAATAATATAAAAAAGATCAAACTACTCGAGCTCGATCCATATTCGATTCGATTCAATCAAAGCATAAAGTTGGATTTGGTTAACAATCAAACCAACTTTAAGTAAAATGTTTTTTAAACTGTTAAAAGTTTAAACAAACTTGAAAATATATATAATATATGTGGCTCAACTAACAGATTTATTTATAACCAAAGGCTAGAGTTGGCAGTGGGGAACGGGGATTAACGGGGCGGGGATTCTCCGAAATTTCCCCCCGTGGGGACGGGGACGGTGAATTTTTTCTCTCCGTTGGCGGGGACGGGGCGGGGACGGGGATCATATTCCCCGCCCCGCAGGGATTCCCGCCCCGTACCCCGCGGGGAACCACATATTAAATATATAATATATTATAAATATATCCACATTAAATATAAAAAATGACAAAATATTTAATTTATTTTATTAATGAGTGGTTTAAGAGTTTTTTTTATATAATTTATTAATATTAAAAATAATTATTTTTATAAAAAAAATTAAATTTTTGCAAAAAAAAAATTAAAATGGGGAGCAGGGATTCCCTGCGGGGATGGGGATGGGGATGGGGGGAAAATTTTCCCCGTTTGTCTCACGGGGACGGGGACGGGGATTCCCCGCGATCGCGGGGACGGGGACGGGGATCGCTCCCCCGCCCCCGCCCCGCCCCGTTGACATCCCTACCAAAGGCGGACAGGGCGGACAGGGAGGGTTTGCTGCCCTCCCCAAAAACATATTCATAAATGTATTTTATGTAAACGTGGAGTTAACGTCGACAACAAAACAAAATGATTTTTTCGCTAACTGTAGTTTCGTCCCCAACTGTAAAATATAATCTTCTTTCTGCCGCTGTTTATAACATAGTTCTAAATAGAAATCAAAATTATATATGCACTTAAAAGAATTCAAATTTCATATAATAAACAATAGATACCTATATACTATAACTAAAATTGGTAAAAACAAGCAAATATATTTTCTGTCTATTCCAGATAGGTTATGAGTTGGACTGGTTGTTTTGCTCCAAAAGGTGTCCCTATTTGTTAAACAGCTAATGGTATTTTAATTTGACTCTAAATATTCCTGGGGTACCCCATGCATATTAAATCATACATTTTTTTTCGGTGAAAATTAATAAATTAATATACATTTTGATTTCGGTGAAAATTAATAAATTAATATACATCTTGATGAACTCCACCTCAAATATTTAAATTTGGGATAAGCTAAAGCAACAACGTGTGTTTGGGATCGGCGAAAAAAAATTAGACGCGTGTCAAGGGCAGCACATGCCTACATAGATTACTATTTATTATTTATAAATTGGAAACCCAAATTCTCTTCTTGTTTTTCAATAATAGTATTTTTTACTATTCGAGGATTAAATAAGGACCCATTAATTCTTTTTTATGTACTTTAATTTATAAATGTATTTATTTTGTATTCCTTTCGTAAAAAAAATTTGAATCAGTCTATGAATTTGCCGATACTATAAGAAAAAAATCAGTTTACCTACAGAAAAAATTCTAGGTAAGTATTAAGATAACTAAGTATAGGTAAAATTATTATTGGCAAATACATGTAGTGTTTTAATTTGTTGATAAATAATTTGCAAATTATTGGCGATTTGTCGGTAATTTGTCAGTATAATTTAGGAAAAAATAATATTTTTTTATTTTATATATATTTTGTAGGTAATTATAAAATTTAGTGACAAAATTATTTATGTCGGAAGATAGCGTTGTAAACTGAAATTTTCTTTTTAGTGTCAGATTCTCGTTTAGACTTGAGATGGCCCCATGTTTAAATAAGTTCCAATCATGAGGTTTCAGTGAGTTAATATGAAAACTTTACACGCGATTGGCAAAAACTTTGGGACATGTATGCATGTAAGAATTTTGTGCATTACTTTCTCAAATTCAATTCAAGGAATCATTGACCTTAATAGTAGAAAAATAAATGACTCAACAAAATTCCACGTGATATAAGTTATTATTACACGCTTTGATATCCTAAATTTGGTGAGGAAACTTTCAGATAAACGGAGTGCCAGCTACTATATATCATTATTCGAAACTTTACCAACCTTTTTATGCCATGCATGCAATTAATGTATGCAATTGTTTTATTTAAGGGTATCATTTATTTCTTTATTTCTTTACTTATTGATTGATTTGGATGAAGTGAAGCATGATTAATGAACAGTTTAATAAGACGTGAGATTAATTATATGAACGTTATGTTCAAATATATTCTGGGAATTTTAGATAGGAAGGTGTAATTATTTCATTCACCTACGGTTGAGATGGAATATTCAACAACCAGCATTCATTATATCGGAATTGAGATATTATCATTAGCTGTAAATATTTGATTTAAGTTAATTTTTTAACATATGCACTAGAGCCGGCAATTTCTAACCCAGTCGTGGGTTGGCCTGACCGGCCCGAGAACAGGGTCGGGCTACGCTACAATTTATATAGGCCCAAAGTGGTTCGAACCTACTTTGACTCTACCCAAGAGGCCTGAAGTCCGACTGACCCAATTGGCCCAACTAGACATAAACATGGGGGTTGGGTTGGGTTGGGTTGGGATGGGCCAAGAAAAATGGTGATCTGTGTATATTTAGTTCGGCCCAATCCAGCCCAATTTTCTCATTTAGCCCAGCCGAATCATTTCCAGCTCCTCAATCAAATGAAATTAACAACTCTTAAAGGACATTTACAGAAATGGACGAAGAATTATAATCATGGCGCATAGGTCAATTTAAATCAAATTTTTATTTGAACCTCCAACCTCTTGTCTGGGCTTGAGAGTTTAACCACTCGAGTACTATCCAATTTCTTAATAAAATCAGATTTACGCTTAAACTTTTGGAATGTTAGGTAGTAAACTAGTAATGTAGTCAGAGGCGTAGCCAGCTCGACTGGTTACCCCTAGCCCAAATTTTTTTTCCCCATTTCTCCCTAGCTCAATTATTTTTTCCCCTTAAAAAGACACATATAAAAAAAAAAAATCATTTTTTTCCACATAAAAAAATGGGACAAAAAAAAATTTGGGGTGTGCCGGGGGCCTGGGTGGCACCCCCTAGCTACGCCCCTGAATGTAGTATAGGTAACCATGGCATGTTAAGCATTTTAACATGGTAAGATTGGAATAGACTTACTTGAGCCCAACTTTTTTTTGGTGAAGACCCCAACTTAGTAAAAATTAATGGCTCCTCAAATTAGAAGTTTCACACCAAAGAATTTGTCAATCTTATTTGTATTCACACCAAAGAATTTCTCAATCTTATTTGCAAGTAGGTACTCCTTAATTCAGGGTTAAAATGGTAATTCATTTAGCCCCTTTATAAGAGGAAATGACATTCTTCTTCGGATGGAATAGTCTACGTTGCTATTTTTCAGATGAGTCCAACAATGCATTATCAAAGAGAACCAAACACATCCACATCTAAGTAAGCTATAGGGATCATCAGAGAAGTTACCCTCAAGTTTAGCCTAATTATCTTTTGAATTAACAAGTACCCCTTGAGATATTACAAACACCCTTTGAGGTATGTATCCAATAAGTACAATTTGTAAAATAGAAACAATAGGATGTTTGTAATTTTAAAAGATAACTCGTTTTTTTATAATTATCCCTAACATATATTTCAAAAATTACAACTCAAATAATAATATTGTACCTAGCATGGAAAAACCAAATAACATGCACGTTTTTTTTTATTGTAAACCAGGCTTCAATTAGGATTGATGGTTTTGAACTTAAGCATTTCAAGTTCATAATAATAAATCCATTGAACTTGTTTGGAAAACGTCATTATACAATGGTTTTCAAATCCATATTTTAATCTATTTTTCGAGTTATTGTGGTAGATTTCAAATCCATCCCCTTCTCCCAAATAATGTGCTTCAATGTGTTTCATTTATCCCACTTTACACGTTTGATCATTTATCCTCTTTTGTACAGGAAAAATTGGTCTTGAATACTATTTTTTCAAAAGTATCAGCAAATATTGATTATTGAGCACTATATAGGCATAAAGTCTTGTACAAAAGGGGAATCTTGGTCAAATTTAGCATGGCTTACAGGAAGAATCAGACAAGGAAGTACACAAATAAAAGTAACAAGTTCTTGAAAAACACGCTATATGACTTCAAATTTGTCCAAAAATTTCCAACAACATGGCAATCACAAGTGCATAGTCTGCATATGTGATGATACTAAGGTTAGTACAAACTCTCAAAGAAATAATTTCTTTTGATGGTTAAAAGTAACCAATTTATTGTTTCCAAAAAAACAAAAGCAACCACATTATATTTACCTCAGATCAATAGACCAATTGCAAAAACGCCTCAGTCGACTTTGTGTGAGTGATAACGATCGGACGAAACTTTATGACTGCAATTTCGAATAAGAACATTTACATTCATTGGCATATAGAGCATATACAAATAAGCTTACGACTGTAATTTCTAACAAAACAACCAAGCATATGGTCTTAGTAAAAAGAAATTTAATCATTTTCAAAAGCACATAAAGTTTAACTTCTCAAACTTGATAAGTTCACCTATCAAGCACAATTGTGCAGATCAAGAGGACAAACTGTTAAAAAGGAGAGAATATCACACAGTACCTGAGGATGTCCACAGAAAGTTTATTATGTCCTCAAAATTTGTACAAACAACAAAAATACACAACGGTTCGGCCTAAATAACGAATTGTAATTGATATGTAATGCATAAAAATTAACACATTAACAAAATGCTTTAGTTACAAAGGTGGTTCGATTGAATGTCCAAAACAGCATTTTTTAGAGGCCAAAAGATAGTGACAAGAATAAAGAAAATTTATAAGTAGCTCCATCATCAGTCGAAATTGCTGAAATCTGTTAAGTGGATTATATTTACTTGAATATACAACATATAATTACACTTTATTGTGTCCACGGTAAATAAATTTGAGTATGCACACAGAAAAGTCTGGAAAATAACAGCAGCATGAACTGGAAGTTGATGACCAATCTCAGTCTAAAACTCTTTTTGCTGCTTCAAATATCTGGACATAGCACATAAATCTCCATAATGCCTCACTCCCAAGACGGTATAAATCATCCGTGTAATAAAAAGTTCCTAAGAACCAGTGTAATAAGCATCAATCTGTGCTTGTTCCCAAAAGAATCTGGCATGCGTAGAAGATGCGTAAGACTACAGTCGATAAAGTAAAGTAGAATATATTACAGCAATTTAAAAAGCGGAAACACTTACATTTGGTAATCGTCCTATCACAAGGGGAGCTACAACCATTACTGCATAGTGGCACCATTTTTAAACTGCACTCAGAAATCAGATAGGTTTAAATTGCTTGCAAATTAAAATGAAAATAAAGAGAAGTACTTAAACAAAAGAAAGCATTGCACACACAATTTATAATCCTAATCATTACAATGAAATGCCCCTAGCCCCAGAAAACATTTGTATAAACAATTTCTGATAAAAAGGCAATGAGTATCAATAATGACAGGACAGGATCTTGTTAGGAAAGATTCTTTTTTTTTTTTTTAATTAAGGGCAACTGACAATAACAGAAACAACAAAAAGGAAGTCAAAAATCTTACTATAGTACCAAGACGATCACAATGATACTCCATGTATCACACCCAAAAAAAAAACATAATGGCCAAATGATTACTGGTTTTTCCGCATAGAAGTATAGAACTAATGGTTACCCGTCTTATCATGGTAAGAATGTTTAAACAAAAAACTTAATACACCTTGCTACTGATATCATGGCGTGATCGTTTCACAAATTCTTAACATATGTTAAAAACTAAACGTATGAACTGACAAATACTAGTCCACGTCTTCTACAAAATGAGATGCTCAGCATTTTTCATCACCCAATTCTAACATCTAAATTATCCCTTCTTCCTTTTAACCTAAGTTGTAAATCACCCAATCAGCATCTAAAGTCTAAACTGTTCTTCTTCCATAACCATTAACTTCCATAGTACATCACCAAATCAACATCTAAACTGTATGTTTGGTTAAGAAAATTCTACAGCGGAACGAAAATGGAAATCTTTCCATATCCAATCGCAGCCTAAACTGTTTTTTCTTTCTTCACCTTCATTATTGACATACACTAACCACAATGTCATTCGGAATAAGGGATTAATAGTTGGCATCACAAAAAAACAAAAAAATAAATAATAAAAACAAGTGTCATTTTAGACAGTTTATTCTTGCTTAGTCTGTCTGAATAATCCATACTTGAATCTGCACAATGGTTGTAGTACAAGTATTTAACCAGTATAAGTTTCCAAATACACCAATTCGAACTACAAGTGCCACATTCTGTTCCCTGCATCTTCCTATTTTGCAACCCATATGCCATCAGCAGTAGATGGTGCTACTAGTACTACCACCCCAAAAGACTAGAAAAGAAAGCAACAAACTCAATAAGGAATAAATACCAACAGTATGATCCTGGAAATTTGACTATTTGAGAAAGAAAAAAAGAAAATAGAAACACCGAGTCTAAATAAAAACTAGTCTTCCAGAGTTTCCACAGCCGCCAGACCACCAGAAACACAGAAACATCAATCTGAAGATGGCACCAACACTATCTATTTGATCATTACAAACCCCATATAATGAATAATCCTTCTAACTAAAAACCTAGCAAATAATTTACATTTACATCCTTAATTTGATTGGATTTGCTTGTTCTATGTTGGCCTTTTGCATTATCATGTTTGGCAAGGGCTTCAACTGCGGACATGGAGGTTCAGGGGATTTGATTTGAAGTCATATGGATTATGGAGTCACGTCAGCAAGGGATGCAAGTTGAAGGAAAGAACCAAATGAGCCAAAAATATTGGTTACTGCATTTGCCAAACTGAATTTATTAGTTACACTGGTTATTCATTAAACTGTCAGGCTATTATGATTTCCAGTTAATAAATTGTCAGGCTATTAGTAATGGCTTCATCCGACATTCTTTATAACAGACACAAGCAAATGAGCAGTGGGCAGTTCAAGAGCCAGTGTATTAGAGGCGAGAGGTACGGATGTAAAGGAATCGAATTGAGTCGAATATCAAGTTATTTTATTCATATTCCGCTAATTTAGAGAATATTCTTATTCGTATTCTTTTAATACTCGAATACAAAAATCAATTATTATTCTTATTTGATAATATATATGAATTAATTCAAATATTTGTATTCAAAATCCTAAACTATATTTTTTTCTTTTCCCGACAATATCTAATAAGATTGGAATAATAATTTAAATCCAAATATTAACTTTGGATCATGGAATTGTTAGATACATCAACATATTAATCACCAATTAAATACATCAACAACATATTAATCGCTAAATATTGCAAATGCATTCTTAACTTTAATAGTTTCAACTAACAATTAGTATGTAGAATTCCATCGGGTAGGACAATCAATAATTAACCTTTCACTGGTATGCCCAAATGATGTACAATATCAGAGAACTTCGTCAACCTAGACTCTGATTGATTAATGAACCGCACACTCGCATAATATTGTTCTTGGAGGATGAATATATAGTGGACCACTACTGAATCTCTTCAGAATCAACACAAATCAAGACATGGAAAAATAAAAGATGAAAAAATAGAGATTAAAAAAAGGAAAGAGAACGTAAAGGTAAGGTTTCAGAGAATGGAGTCTGAAGGCTTTTTGACCTATGATCTCTAAAGATGATTCACCTATTTTTCTATTTCTTTTTTTTACTTGTAAAAGCAAATGAGCTTAATTTATATTTTGGGCTTGCTAATTGTATATGGGCTTACTAGTTTTTTATAAGTAAATATATGGTTTGTCGCATACTAATAATTTTTACATAAATATATACTTATATATAAGTTATATGTATAAATATATATATATATATATAGTATAATTCGAATATTTTTGAATACTCGAATCGAATATAATGATATTCTTATTCGTATTTGAATAATATACGACGGAATAAAGATTCTTATTTAGATTCATATTTTCATTTTTCGAATTCGAATGTCAATATATGAATTCGAATACCGAATCGAATCAAAAAGATTCGCTTCTTTTACACCCCTAGCAAGTGGTGCACCGAGGCGCAAAGGGGTCCGTATCGCCTGAGACGCGAGGCGCGAGCCCCTCTTGTACACGGGATGCAAAAAATAAAAATAAATATAAAAATAATATAAGCTATTTAATTCAAAAAAAGAGAGGAAAAATAAACTAACACAAACTGAAACTTAATTCACATTAGAAGGAAAACTTTTAATTAGCAAATCAATAAAAAAAGAGGGGAAAAAAATTGACTTTCCGGTGGCTGGAGGCAGCGTCCGGCAGCGAGAAGCAGCAACCAGTGGCGGGCGAAAGTGCTGGAGTGCAGATCTTGGAGGAGCAGCGGCTTTCTTTTTTCTTCTCTCAAATGAAACCGTAGTTTTCTTTTTCTTTGAGTTTTGTGGGCTATTTTCAAAGTTAAAGTGTAAGTTGTTATACCAAAAGTTAAAGTGTTCTGAAATGTTATTTAGACTAGCAACTTTATACAAAAACACCCAAAAAAAAGAATTGTGCAGGAGGCATGCCTCCTGCGCGCCTTGACAGTGCCAGAGGCGCCTGGCGGCGCACTGAGGCGCACGCATCCAGAACATGCGTCGCTCGGAGCTCCGGAGGCATTTTTCTTTGCGCCTCAGGCGCGCCTAATAACTATGTCTAGAGCAGCAAAGAAAGTGATAGAACAGTGATAATAAGCCCCTATTAAAGGAGTGAAGCAATGAAGTGAGAGATAGCTGAGAGGCTAGAGTGAAGTATGCAAGGGAGGAAGAGGAAACAGGGGACAAAAGCTGAGATCTCTCATCTCTGGAGAGGAAACAGAAGTATACATAGAAATCGCAAAATTTAACTTCAACATCATTAATTCAAATGAATTAAGTTATAATCAAGGAAAAAACATAGCTATTGCATTTTCTTATGTAGGAAGAAGAGGCAAAAGTATGTACCTGGTATCCATTCCAGGAAGCGTGCTTGCATTGACTAAGTGAAAGAAGTCAAGCATGCCCAATGCCAATAACCAGAGAGATCACAAGCCAAAACATTATTCACCTGGCTTCAGAATACTTTTCCTCCTCTTAATGAGTCCATTCATTAAGGTAATATAGGTGGACTTATTCACAGCGATACCCTTCTGAGTCTGTTCCATAAAAATATGCATGGCATCCTTATATCTCCCTTCAGCACAAAGCTCATTGATCTGTTCTGAGTAAGCTATCGAACTTGAATCTAATCCATCTGAAGGTTCACTAGCAGCCGCATGTTGTTCGTCATCAGTCTGCTTTGAACATTGAACTAATTTTATAACCTCAGACATTTTTGACAAAAGCTCTTCAGCTTCTTCAGTTTTTCCAGCATCATTAAGAGCACCAGCAATGGCGTTAAATGTATAACTATCAGGCCCTAATTTCTTTTCTTCCATTTCAGCAACAAGGCTTAAAGCATCCTCAAGTCTCCCTTCCTTACACAAGGCTGTTATTAATGTATTGTATGATACAGCATCAAGGTTTTTCCCTTTCGAAATCCACGTGTCGAAGAGTTTGATAGCTTTTTCGAGCATCCCATCCTTACACAATCCTCGAAGAAGAATGTTGCAAGTATATATATCAGGTTTAAATGACTTTTCGACCATCTTATTATGAAATTGAAATGCTTTCTCCACATTTCCCTCCCAGCAGTAACCGTGTATAATGGTGTTGTATGTGGTCTCATCAGGTACCAATCCATTCTCCAATAGTTCATTCAGCTTAATTATTGCTAGATCTGTTTTCCCCAACTTGCAGAGCCCACCAATCACAGAATTGTAAGTGATAATACTAGGAATTACATCTTTACCCTTCATTTCATCCCAAACCTCCATTGCTCTGTCCGAATTTTCTTCCTTGAAATACCCAACAATAAGAGTACCATAGCTCACTTCATCTACAATATAACCTCTCTTATTTGCAGAACTCAGCAACTCATACGCATCTTTAAGCTTCCTTTCCCGGCATAAATTGTGTAGAGCAGTGTTAAGTGTCACTGTATCCATTTTCAAACCTTTCGCACCCATTTCATTCATCATTTTAAAAGCCTCCGCCAAATCACCTGTTTTACAAAATCCGCTAATCAAAGTATTATAGGTGACACAATCCGGTGAAAATCCAGTATCTTCCATCCTCCTAACCATATCACTGGCTTCCTTTATCCTCCCTTCCTTACAATACCACTTAATCATTATGTTATGAGTAACCTCATTGAGTTGCACTCCTTTTTCCCTCATTTCATCAACCAACTTGAAAGCCATGGAACTCTTTTTCGCATCAAAACACCCATTAATCAAAGTGTTATAAGTAATCACATCAGGCACCAACTTCAATCCTTCCATCTCATCTCTCAGCCTAAACGCCTCATCAATCTTCCCGGCACTACACAGCCCATTAATCAACGTATTATATGTCCAAACATCTGGCAATAAATTATCTTGTGTCATCAACTCAATAACCTTAGCTGCATCCTTTAACCACCCTATCCTACAATACCCATCAACCAATATGTTATATGTATTCCTATTTGGAAAAAGGCCCTTGCTCTTCATATCCAACAACAAATCACGGATATCATGCAACCTCCCCTTCTTACGCAAGGCATCCAATATCGTATTATAACTCGCGTTATCTGGCTTACACTTAAAATCATCCTCCATTTTCCTCAACAGTTCCACTGCATCTTTAAACTTATACTCTAAACAGTACCCATTAATTAAAATATTAAATGTAACCACACTCGGCGTCACACCAAGCTTCAAGGCATCATTAAACAATTCATTACAAAAATGCGTAGAGCGAGAAGAAGGGTCTTTCTTTACCAGAGAGCTCAGCAAAGTGTTGAGTGTCAGCAGATTGGGTTGAAGCTTATGGCGCTTCATTTTCTTGAAAATCTGCGCAGCGAGGTGGGGCCACCCGGACCGGCAGTAAGCGAAAATGCAGGTGTTTAAGAGGGATTTCGACGGTGGCGGGAGGGGCGGAGCAGGGTGGAGGAGGTGGCGGTGGAGCTGGTGGTGGGGATGTTCGGAGAGGATCTGGGATTGAAGAATACTTTTGGCGTCGTTGAATTTGTGGTGGGAAATGAGGGAGGAGAGGAGGGAAAGGAGAGGTTGGAGGGGCAGGGGGTTAAGGGGTTTGACGGCGGAGTGAGAGTGGGCCCAGTTGAGGAACGATAGGAGAGTGGAGGGGTGGCGGTGGAGGGCGGAGGAGGAGAGAACGGAGTGAATGATGGGCGGGGTTAGATAGGGAAGGTAGGGAGACAGGGCGGCGTGTAGGGCGGAGGTGGTGGTGGTGGAATTAATAAGGAGGGTGGTGATTGTGGATGCGAGTTGTGTTGGGTTCAATAAAGGCGGCGGTGGTGGTGGTGGTGGTGGCGGGTTTGCGGTGGTGGTGGAGGACATTGTTTCTTGGGTTTGAATTTACTGATTAGGGTTTTATTATAGTGGAGTGGTTGGGGAATTGGGCAGGGGAGAAGAAGAAGGTTGCAGGCCTGCAGCCATTTTACTTTTAACTATTTTCATTTTTTAATTTATAAAATAACTAATAATTAATTACTCAAACAGGACTTATATACCCCCAAGGACCTAGTAGTATTGAGGTTGCAATTGTTGTACCTCAAGGTCCTGGGTTCAAACTTTGACTATCGCGGAATGAGGGGTTGGGGTTTACCCCTTCTCTCCCAGAGATTAGGACCATCCCTAAGAATGAGGGATATCCGAAGGAAGTGTGGGATCTGTGCCCCCAGCTGGTGTGGAAATATTCTGGGTCATAAGAAAAAAAGACTTATATTGTGTAAACGAGCCGCCCAGCCAAACATACCGTTGTTTAAACTTATTTGAATTTTAATCGAGCTTTAAAAATTATGATTGAGCTTGGTTTGAATAATCGTCGAATCAAATTAGAACGAGCTTTAGTCGACTCGAATCGAACACGAATCGAGCTCAAAATAGTTTAATATTTTTACACATATTTTATTATTTTTTATACTAATCGAGTCGAGCTCAAACCGAGCTTCATATTTTATTGATTTATTAAGTCACAAAAACTCATGTCAGACCGTCTAACGGGTCTGACTTGTTAGACGGATCTGACCCGCGGATCCGGTGGCATTTTCGTAATATTAGCAGTGGTGTTGTAGTAGTTTTCGAAGTACCAGATTAGCGCGATTCTTAAAAATATTAGTCGTCCTTCTAAAAAGTATTAGCGATTCTTTTCCAAATGTATTAGTAGTTTCAAGAGTTTTTAGTATTTCTCCTGAATATACTCGCGAAATGTATTAGCAATCCCTCGAAAAAGTATTAGTAGTTCCTCGAAAAAGTATTAGTAGTTCCTTGAAATAAATTAATTTTTTCTCCCGAAATGTATTAATAGTCCTTCTGAAAAGTATTAGTCGTCCTTCTAAAAAGTATTAGCAGTTCTTCTGAAATGTATTAATAGTTCCCATGAATATATCAAATTTTCTCCCGAAATGTATTAACAGTCCTTCTGAAAAGTATTAGTCGTCCTTCTAAAAAGTATTAACAGTTCTTCTGAAATGTATTAGTAGTTCCCTAAAGAGTTTTAGTATTTCTCATTAATATACTTCTGAAATGTATTAGTTGTCCATCGGAAAAGTATTAGTAGTTTCTTGAAAAAGTATTAGTAATTTCCTAGAGTGTATTTTAATAGTGTTCCTGCAACGTATTAGTTTTTCTTATAAAATGTATTAGTATTTCTCCATAAAAGTATTGGCTGATATATTATTTTGTTTATTTATAATGTATTCTGTTTAGTTTCTTCTGTTAATTGTGCGTAAATATGCTGCGATAATCCTGTTTATGGGATAAATCGATTGATTGAGTTGTTTTTTTTTTTTTTTTTGCATAATACAGATTGGTGGGGCCTACATTGCTTGATGATGCCTAAAATTTGGAAATTCTGATGTGGGTTTTTGATACTAAGGATGAAATAGGATTAGAAACTACGTTTTCGAGTTGTAGAGAAATTGATTTCTGTGAATTTATGTTTATTGTCATTGAGGGTTTGAAGAAAGATAAACATTGGTTGTTACAAATCATCTGAAAAGGCAATGGCGACCACCACATGGAAAAGATTTGTAACCCTGATAAGGGTAAAATATGGTCTGGGCTGATTTGATAAGGCCCAATGTATTAAGGCCCAGCGCGTTGGGCCGACCTGTATAAGGCCTAGCTTATTGGGCTGACCTATATAAGGCCTAGCTTATTTGGGTTGACCTGGGTAAAGCCTAACGTATTGGCTGGCCTGGGTAAAGCCTAGCGTATTGGGCCAACCTGGGTAAAGCCTAGCGTATTGGGCCAATCCACTAAGCCTGGAACATGAGGCCGATCTGATGACGCCCGTTGTATTGGGCTGATTTCTGAAGCCTCGTATATTTAAGACGGCCTGTTGATTCTGATGAGAATCCATGGACAAAAGACCCGATAAGATGCACCAATTAGTCCGGTGGCGAGCGAGGACAAAGGAAGTTCAAGGATGCACTAAATGGGTTGATTCAAGTCATTCGAAACGAGGCAGGCCGAGAGTGCATTCAAGGAGGAAGATGATCGGGTGGTCCAGTTGATTAGCATCGTCAACGGTCCAGAGTCCACCTCAGACTGAGCAACTAAAGAATGCCAAGAATACAAGCCACCTAGCTTCTTGAAGACCTCATAATCAAGTGCTCGATGGTGTTGTATTCATTTATCATAGTAAGTTGCGGTTTAGTTTATATTTTGAGTCATGTTAGTGTTTTGGAGGCCAAATAAACCTTTAAGGCCGTGTTTTGAGTTGTTATTTCGAGTCTAGGACGAGCAGGGGATAAAAGACTGAAGAAATCGAAGGAGGCAAAAGTCGTGAAAAACACGGCCTGGCCGTGCTTAAGTTACACGGCCGTGTTCGGATCTTTCGTCGCGAACACGGCCTGGCCGTGCTTGTGGGCACGACCGTGTGGGAAGATGTGCATCATGGGTTCGTGGAAAGCACGGCCTAGCCGTGCTTGGGAACACGGCCGTGTTCGGAAAATTCTTCGCGAACACGGCTTGGCCGTGCTTCCTGGCACGGCCGTGTGGAGACGGGGGTCCGGGCGACGTGCGAAACACGGCATGGCCTTGTTTCTCTGGCACGGGCGTGCTTTTTACCGAATGTCGGGATATTCATGTTTTTTGTTTCATTTTCAGTTTTAAAGTTGTTTTCTTGGTAGGTTAGGGTTTGGACCCTTTATAAGGGTGAACACTTGTTATTTTTCATTCAGTTATCAATACAATTAATCTTTTTACTCTCAAATTGAGTTTTTCTCCAAGTGCTTCAAGATTTACGTTTCTTGTTGCAATTATCGACTTATCAGGCAATACTCCATAATTGCTTGTGGCGTCTTTGCATACCGAGGTTCTTGCTTCGCTAAGCAACGGGTCGAGGTTTTCCACCAAATTAACCTAACTAGTGAAGATCTTGGGTTAACAACATATTGTTGTTGGGTCGTATGCACAATTGTTCTTTGCGGTTCACATCGATTGGTAATCGTGAGCCATCTAGCAAGGTTAAGTCTATCCTTGTTCTTTAATTTTTGTTATTTTCCAGAATTTCTCATAAACCCTAGTTCTTGAAGGGTACATAAAAAACGAATAGCACAAAAAAAAATCAGCGGGTAAAGAATCATAAACCGCGTGCAAAAAAAAAAGGAAAATTCTGGAAATTCGAAAATTTAAACCCTAGTCTTCAATTTCATCTTTTACGATCCGTTGATTGGCTTGGTGATTTTCTTGGTGTGTTGAGGCGTACTTGCGACTGTCTGATTGGTTTATAATTGCGACAAGTGCGGGTACTTGGGGATTGTGAGTTGAGTGATACACGAGTGTATACACGTGAGGGAGTGATTTAAACATGACTGAGGAAAAACGACAACCGGGAGATTTAAGTAACAAGTTAGATATGGAGGTGATTGCAGACATGTTAAAGAAATTAATGTTGGAAACATATGGGAATCCCAAAGAGGCGCCGCGAATCGAGGAGCCTGCTACTAGGGTAGGGAGGCCTGGAGGTTCGAATTAGAAGAGTGGGCGGGCGAGATAGTTGATTTTGATTCGAAAGGGAGCAAAATTATAATCCGTAGTAGGTCGGCGCGGAAATAGGGGTGATCGGGGGCGTGAGGATAGCAATTTGAGTAACATCAAAATGCAAATCCACTCGTTCAAGGAAAGAAAAATCGAGAATGTGTTCGAGTTGCCAAAATTATTCCGAATCGAAAAAGGTAAAATTGGCATCAATCGAGTTCTCGGATTACACAAGTGTGTGGTGGGATCAACTAATGGTCTCGAGGAGGAGAAATGGCGGCGGCCGGTTTCTACATGGGAGGAGATGAGGAGTTTGATGAGGCGTCGTTTTGTTCCAAATCACTCTTATAGGGGCGTCTATCAAAGGTTGCGGACGTTGACTCGGGGTTCGAAGAGTGTGGAGGACTACCACAAGGAGATGCTTATGGCAAGGGCATCGATGAGGACCTGGAGGTGACTATGGCCAGGTTCATCGCGGGTTTGAACACACCCATTGCAAATGCCGTCGACCTACATCACTGTGTCGATCTCGAGGAAATGGTGTATATGGCGGTGAAAGTGGAGCAACAGCTCAAGAGGAGGGGTTTCAACCGGCAAGCACCAAACTCTAACTCCAATGCATGGAAGTCAAACACCAACAAAAAGGAGGAGCAGAGTTCGAAGGTGGCGGATCAAAGGGGGAGGGCGCCCGAGCCTAAACCCGCAGGTAAAATCGAACCCTCTACTGCTCGCACAAGGGATATTAAATGTTTTAAATGTTATGGGTTTGGGCATATAGCTAGTCAATGCCCAAATAAGAGGGTATTGGTGTTGCGTGAGAATGGAGAGATGGAGTCGGAGAGTGAGGGAGAGCAGGATTATAGTGATATGCCGGAGTTGGAGGATATTCCGGAGATGATAGAGGCGGCGAGGGGTGAAGCGTTATCCTTGGTGTCTCGGAGGGCGCTGAGCATTCAACCTAAGTCAGATGAGGGAGTCCAGCGAGAAAATATCTTTCATACAAAGTGTTTTGTCAATGGAAAGATGTGCAGTGTCATCATAGATGGGGGGAGTTGCACTAATGTAGCAAGTACAAAGATGGTGGATAGGTTAGGAATCCCAATGATGAAACACCCACAACCGTATAAGTTGCAGTGGTTGAGCGACTGTAGGGAGATGCGGATAAGTAGGCAGGCGAAGGTAGCATCTCAAATAGGGGGATATAAGGATGAGGTGTTATGCGATGTGATTCCGATGCAGGCGGGGCACATCCTGTTGGGAAGGTCGTGGCAGTTTGATAGGAGGGTTCAACATGACAGCTACACTAACCGGCCATCATACAGAACTAATCCGGAGGAGACAAAAGAGTTGCAGCGGCAAGTTGATGAGTTGCTAAGTAAGAAACTCATCCGGGAAAGCATGAGTCCTTGTGCAGTTCCGGTGTTATAGTTCCGAAGAAGGATGGGTCTTGGAGGATGTGTGTGGATTGTCGGGCTATTAATAACATTACTATCAAGTACCGGCACCCCATACCTCGTTGGGATGATATGTTAGACGAACTCCATGGTTCTAGCATATTTTCCAAGATCGATTTGAGGAGCGGGTACCATCAGATTCGGATGCGGGAAGGTGATGAGTGGAAAGCGGCTTTTAAGACGAAGCATGGTTTGTATGAGTGGTTAGTCATGCCATTTGGGCTAACCAACGCGCCTAGCACATTCATGAGACTTATGAACCATGTTTTGAGAGCTTTCATTGGTAAGTTTGTTGTGGTTTCTTTGATGATATTCTCATTTATAGTAAATCATTGTACGAACACTTGGATCACTTGAGGGACGTCTTGGAGGTGTTGAAGAAGGAAAAGTTGTATGCAAACGTCAAGAAGTGCACCTTTTGTTCGGAGCAGTTGATATTTTTGGGGTTTGTAGTGAGTTCAAAGGGAATTACAGTGGATGAGGAGAAGATTAAAGCTATCCAGGACTGGCCTAAACCCACATCGGCCAGTCAAGTGCGTAGCTTTCATGGCCTTGTGAGCTTTTATCGGAGGTTTGTGCGGGATTTTAGTACTATCGCAGCACCATTGACGGAAACTATTAAAAAGAGTGTTGCATTTCAGTGGGGCGAAGCCCAAGACAAGGATTTGAGTTGTTGAAGGAAAGGTTAACACATGCGCCTTTGCTAGCACTGCCGGATTTTACCAAAGTCTTTGAGATCGAGTGTGATGCGTCGGGGGTTGGGATTGGCACCGTGCTAATGCAAGAGGGGCGGCCGATCGCGTTCTTCAAAAAAAATCGAGTGGTCTTTGCCTTGAACTACCCGTGCGACAAGGAGTTGTATGCTTTGGTCGTGCCTTAAAAACGTGGCAAAGACTATTTATGGCCAAAGGAGTTCATAATCCACACCGATCACGAGTCCCTAAAGTATCTCAAGGGGCAACAAAAGTTGAACAAGCGACATGCGCGGTGGCTCGAATTCATCGAGATATTTCCATACATCATCCGGTACAAGCAAGGTAAAACTAATATTGTAGCAGACGCACTGTCTCGGAGGTACACTCTACTCTCTACTCTAGATGCTAAAATCCTTGGGTTTGAACATATTAAAGAGTTGTACTTGCATGATCTTGATTTTTCTGAGCCATTTGGGGCGTGCGAAAAGGGGGCCGAGGGTAAGTTTTATATGCATGATGGTTTTCTATTTCGGGAGGATAAATTGTGCATTCCTGAATGTTCTTTGAGAGACTTACTAGTGAGAGAATCGCATGGTGGGGGTCTTATGGGACATTTTGGAGTAGCTAAAACTTTAGCCGTCTTGCAAGAGCACTTTTATTGGCCACATATGAAGCGAGATGTTGAGCGCATTTGTAGTAGGTGCATTACTTGTAGGCAAGCTAAATCCTGGGTTCAAAACCCGGGACTTTACACGCCCCTACCCATTCCGACGACACCGTGGGTTGATATTTCTATGGACTTTGTTTTAGGACTTCCAAGGACTAAGCATGGGTCCAATTCTATATTTGTTGTCGTAGATCGTTTTTCAAAGATGGCACATTTCATTCCATGTCATAAAACTGATAATGCATCTTTGATTGCCGATTTATTCTTTAAAGAAGTTGTGAGGTTGCATGGTATGCCTAGAACCATTGTGTCGGATAGAGACTCTAAGTTTTTAAGTTACTTTTGGAAGACCTTGTGGGGGAAGTTGGGAACTAAATTGTTATTTTCTACTACTTGTCATCCCCAAACTGGCGGTCAAACTGAAGTAGTGAATAGAACATTGTCTATGTTGTTAAGGGCTATCATTAAAAAGAATATTAAAGCTTGGGAAGATTGTTTACCACATGTTGAGTTTGCTTATAACCGTGTTGTGCATTCTGCATCAAAGTTTTCACCATTTGAACTTGTTTATGGTTTTAATCCACTAACCCCATTGGATTTATCACCTTTACCTATTTCTGAGCATGTTAACTTAGATGGGCAGAAGAAAGCTGATTTTGTGAAACAGTTACATGAGAAAGCGAGACTCGACATCGAACGGCAGACAGAGCAATACATGGGGCAAGCTAACAAACATCGCAAGAAGATGTTGTTCGAACCAGGCGACTGGGTTTGGGTACACATGCGGCCCGAACGATTTCCAATAGGTCGAAAGTCCAAGTTACAGCCGCATAGAGATGGTCCATTCGAAGTGCTCGAGCGGATCAATGACAATGCTTACAAAATCAATTTACCGGGCGACTATGGGGTCAGTGCTTCTTTCAATGTTGCGGATCTTAGTCCATTTGATGTCAATTCGGATTTGAGGACAAATCCTTCTCAAGAGGGGGGGAATGATGAGAATCCATGGACAAAAGACCAAGTAACAGTACCAATTGGTCCGGTGACGATGGAGAGGACAAGGAAGTTCAAGGATGCACTAAATGGGCTGATTCAAGTCATTCAGGACGAGGCCGAGAGTGCATTACCGAAGGAGGAAGATGATCGGGTGGTCCAGTTGATTAGCGTCGTCAACGGTCCAGAGTCCACCTCAGACTGAGCAACTAAAGAATGCCAAGAATACAAGCCACCTAGCTTCTTGAAGACCTCATAATCAAGTGCTCGATGGTGTTGTATTCATTTATCATAGTTAGTTGTAGTTTAGTTTTTATTTTGAGTCATGTTAGTGTTTTGGAGGCCAAATAAACCTTTAAGGCCGTGTTTTGAGTTGTTATTTCGAGTCTAGGACGAGCAGGGGATAAAATACTGAAGAAATCAAAGGAGGCAAAAGTCGTGAAAAACACAGCCTGGCCGTGCTTAAGTTACACGGCCGTATTCGGATCTTTCATCGTGAACACGGCCTGGCCGTGCTTCTGGGCACGGCCGTGTGGGAAGACGTGCATTGTGGGTTCGTGGAAAGCACAGCCTAGCCGTGCTTGGGAACACGGCCATGTTTGGAAAATTCTTCGCGAACACGGCTTGGCCGTGCTTCCTGGCATGGTCGTGTGGAGGCTGGGGTCCGGGCGACGTGCGAAACACGGCCTGGCCGTGTTTCTCTGGCATGGGCGTGCTTTTTACCGGATTTCGAGATTTTCATGTTTTTTGTTTCCTTTTCAGTTTTAAAGTTGTTTTCTTGGTAGGTTAAGGTTTGGACCCTTTATAAGGGTGAACACTTGTTATTTTCCATTCAGTTATCAATACAATTAATCTTTTTACTCTCAAATTGAGTGTTTCTCCAAGTGCTTCAAGATTTATGTTTCTTGTTGCAATTATCGACTTATCAGGCAATACTCCATAATTGCTTGTGGCGTCTTCACATACCGAGGTTCTTGCTTCGCTAAGCAACGGGTCGAGGTTTTCCACCAAATTAACCAAACTAGTGAAGATCTTGGGTTAATAACATATTGTTGTTGGGTCGTATGCACAATTATTGTTGCGGTTCACATCAGATTCGTTGCATTCTAAGAGGACTTGGAGGATAGAAGAAAAAAGGCTGCAACGAATCAACAGGTCGTCTTAAATATACGAGGCTTCAGAAATCAGCCCAATACAACGGGCGTCATCAGATCGGCCTCATGTTCCAGGCTTAGTGGATTGGCCCAATACGCTAGGCTTTACCCAGGTCGGCCCAATACGCTAGGCTTTACCCAGGTCGGCTCAATACGCTAGGCTTTACCCAGGTCAGCCCAAATAAGCTAGGCCTTATACAGGTCGGCCCAATGCGCTGGGCCTTAATACATTGGGCTTTATCAAATCAGCCCTCTGCTAGGTAGGTCAGCCCTGACCATATTTTACCCTTATCAATTCATCCCCCCAACTATGGGTAGATCTGTCTTAACCATAATTGTTGGTAGGTCGAGCTGACCTATTCTTAGGGTTAGGGTTTTTCAAATTCCCGCCGCCCTTTGGCTTTTCAAATTTCTGACACGTTGACGTGATTGAAAGGACGTCCTTTCATTTCACTGACACTTCGTGATCCGTGTGATGTCCCCTCGGATACCGAGACAACCCTTCGTCTCCTTTTTCTTCCTATAAAAGCCACTTTTCTTCTCCATTCTTCACTTTTCACTCTCCCAATATTACAGAGCATTCCTAAAGCATCCAATATCATCCCTCCCCGGTGAAATTTATCCAGATTCCGGCGAGTTCTGCGCATCTCAGGCCCCCCGTCCACTTTCTCCTTCAATCTCCTACTTTTATCCAGTAAGTAATCCGCTTTCCTTTCCCATTTTTTCTTTTTTTCTTATTATGGCATCTTCTTCTTCTCTTTCGACGCCATCGGACCCCTACATCACTGATTTAGAATGGTGGGCTATCGAGACGGGTTCCGGCTCACAATCCCTTTCTCTCGCCAGAGTCCATCCCTCGGATCCTGATGCTACCGAATCCAGTTCTGATTCGGGCCAGGACTCAGATACAATAGAGATTCGAGCTCCGAGCTCGGGTCCTCTGCCCGTATACCCTCATGACTTCAGAGAGACTACCCTCACAACTTCCAATCTCCAAACTATAAAAAGAAGTGCCAAAATTCCTTCCACCTTCAAACTTTCCTTACCTAGGAGCTTAGATCGCCCTAACCGACCTCCATCAAATGCCTTAGCTTTCTTCGCAGGTCAGATAGAGGGTGGCCTCAGATTTCCCATCCATCCATTTATAGCCGGGGTGTCTGACCTCTATCGTGTACCTCTCAACCAGTTAGCCCCCAATTCCTTCTGCATCCTTGCTGGTTTCTTAATATTAACCAAATACTTAGAAATAGAGCCTACTCTCGAACTGTTTTTTGCCCTGTTCCAATTAAAGAGCTCGACCACCAAGGGTCTCTTCTATATCACATCCCGAGATGACGCTCAATTTTTGAGTAAATATCCTTCCTCCAATAAATTCTGGAAGGATAAATATTTTTTTATTTCTTCTCCCCGAGCTTGGGGGTTTCCTATTGCCTGGACTTGGAGCCTTCCTCTCCAGCGTAAACATAACCCCAAAGATCGGTCTCCCAAACTCCAAGCCTTAATAAATAAACTTACCTTGGTCAAATATGACCTTTCTCGCCTCATAACTCCATCTCTCCTATACTACTTCGAACTGAGCTCCATCATGGCTCCCTTACCTTGTGACATTGGTTATTATTATTTTTTCAGTTAATACACTTCATTCTTACTCATTGGCTAACCTTTTCTTTTTGTGCAGGCATGTTTATGGCACAGATGGTCGCCAAGCAGGAGGAGGAGGAATGACAAGCTGCCTCCAGTTCGCTCCCTCCTTCCGCTAGTGCTACTGTTGCGGGCCAAGGAGGTCAGCCTTCTCCACTTCGGCGGCATGACTCAGCTGCTATTGTGATAGCTGACCTCACCGGTCCAGAATCTCATCCTACCATTTGACCTCCTCATCCTAAGAGATCGGGTACTGGTACTAGTGCCAGCGCAGCCAAGAAGGCTAAGACTACCACCATTCCGGCTGCTCCTCTCACTCTCTCTCGCACCCCTATTCATACACCCAACCAGACCTTCTTCACGTGGAACTCCATCCTAAAGAATACTGATGAGATTTTTGCCACCTAATATGTCCAAGGCAACTACCCGAACCCCGACCGAACTGCCTTAGAGAAGCTCAGTGATGCCGAGCTGGTGAGCGCATTTTGCCTGAATCATTCAAAGGCAGAGGCACAACTCGCTGCCCTAATCTCCCGAGCTCGAGTCGGTTTCGCCGATCCCTCCATCGTTACTAAGCTCAATGTTGCTAAGAAGGAGTGCATATGACTAAAAGCTCGGGAGACCAAACTCATGGAAGAGGTGCGTCGCTTTAAAGAGAGGGAGGAGGTCCATAAGGCCACCGTGGCTTCTCTTGAGACCAAGATAAAGGCTTTGGAGACCGACAATGCTGGTTTCAAGACCGAGGTGAGCGATCTTCAAATCCGTTGCACTGTCATTGCCGATCAAGCCCAAGCTGAGGGTATCGAAGTCGGTCATCAAGGTTTCCTGACCTCTTCCCAGGGCTCTTCCATAGTTCAGGCTATCCGGGAGAGGGTGAAGCAGGCCTTTTTAAGCTCCAGATAATTTATTAAAGTTCTATCTTCCACTGCTATGGAGTATTACGACTTTGCTTTTGACCAGGCTGAGCTCCAGCTCAAGGAGCGCGGTATCACTACCGAGCCCTTTGATCGCCGAGGTCCCAAGAGGATCCTTCCTGACCCCAAGGGTTTCGTGTTTTCCGACGAGGCGGAGCGTCTCAATCTGGCTCCGGTGGAGGTTTTCATAGAATCTCTATCTGCTCCATTTTTCCTACACCCCGCCTCCAGCTCAGGGGGCCCCTCTCGTCCTCCTGGAGGTCAGCCAACTCCCCAGCTCTCCGAAGGCACTCCCTGTTTGATAAATGGTTTTATCATGATTTTGATGATTTTACTTTTACACCAAAACAATGTTTTTAAAGGTTGTCCAAATACTCCTAAATGTTTTAAAATGGTTTTAATATTTTCCGGAGTATTTCTTCAAGTTTATTTTCGACAAAATTGGACAACACATTTAATGATTTTGTGTCATTGATTTTTACATTCAAACTATGTTTCAAAATATTGTCCTAATACTCCCGATCGGTCTAAAATGTTTTTACTAAATTTTTGGAGTATTTCTTTGGTTTTATTTTCGATAAAAATTGGACAACACTTCTGTCTCTTGGTCGACCGGTCGCCCTATAGGGCAACCCGTACCTGAAGATGTTTTTTGAAACAGAAAATGAGACAGAAGAAAAATCAAGCAGGTCGACCGGTCACCCTGGGCGTCGACCGATCCGATCGATCGGCCGCCCGCCAGGGGTCGACCGGTACTGCAAGTTTGGTTTTGAAAGCGAACTTGATTTTCTCTAAAACCTTTAAGGGGGGGACCGATTGATGATAGGGACGACCGGTCCGAGGTACACGCGTCGACCGGCCGCCTGCGTGTAAATTTCCTGTGTTTCGTTTCAAACTTCTATTTCTGTGCGACCGGTCGCCCTGTGCTTTGACAACAAAAATATGACCGTTTGACAGCAGACAACTTTCCCTTAATTTGTGGGATGGATTTCTAACAGCTCTTTTCTTCAATTGTCTTGCAATTTTTTACGAAATTCATGTCCCCAAGAGGAGCCTATCATGTACAAGACATCTTCTATAAATAGAGGAAGAATTGAAGCAACACAATAAGAGAGAACAACACAACACAACAAGATATACTCAAGCAAACACTTGGTCTTTCATTGTTATTATTCTTGTTGTAATTTGCCTAGCTTATCACTTTCACATCCTTGAGGTCTAGGCTATTCTTGATTACACTTGCACTCTATTGTATTATCAATTATCGAGTTGTAATCTTGAATTTTTGGGTTATCATTCAACACAAGATATCCTTGTGAGTGTTCTTGTGGTAAGAACACACTTGGGTGATCTAGGTGTTAGGTGTGAGAAGATTGTGGTAATCTTCTTATTGAGGTGTTGAAGAATTTGGTATTCTTCAAGGTTGAAGATTGTGGTAATCTTCACAAGGTGCCGTTGGAGATTGTGGTAATCTTCAAGAGAGATTGTGGTAATCTCAAAGGTGGTGTTGAAGAAGAGTGTGGTGCTCTTCAAGGTGTTGTAAGTTGGTGTTGTATTAATTTTGGTAATTAATAAAATCTTTTTCTTTTTGAAATCCATCCCGGATATACTGGGGTGGTAGAGGATTAGGCCCTAGGTGAGTTGAACCTCTATAAATCGACGTGTGCTATTTACATTCCGCACCTTTGTTATTATCTTGGCGCATTTGGTTCGAAAAAGAGGGCAAATCGAAAAGATGGAGATAATCTATTCACCCCCCCTCTAGATTATCGTAGCCGTTTGGACTTACACTCCCCTTACCTCTGTTCAGGAAATTCCAGATGATGATCCCGAGATCGCCCTGGTGGACGACGTGACCATATCAACGGATGCCCTGACTCCTGAAGACGCTGCCCCTACTACTTAGGGATTTTTTATCACTTTCTGTTGTATTTCCTCTTTCATGTACTTGTAATTATTTTTGACAAGTAATGCGATGTTGTTTTCCCGATCTCTATTCTTGCATTTTTATTCTCGCACTGAGCTAATAATATATATATATATATATATATATATATATATATTTTACCCAAAAAATATTGGTGTAACATGCCCCTCGTGGCC
>CM071936.1:29584541-29733422 GCA_016081115.2 Rehmannia glutinosa
CTCAATTTACATGTGCTAGATTTTTGACTTTTGAATCAAGTAATTTTATGAGAGTATGATATATAAATACTGTGTCTATATCTGACTTTATGAGTGCTTTCTTTTTAGTACTATTAAATTCCCTAAATTTTTAAGGAATGGATAAGACATTTTCTTGGTGTGTGACTAACCATAAGTTTTTATGTGCTAATAATTCCGCATAAATAATTGAATTCTAGTTGTCATATTTCAACTAATCCGTTTTGGATAATGCGTGTTATACATATGTATTATATTAATTGTTGTTTGGATAACAGCAGGGTTAATAGTTTATACTTAAATAAATTGAAACTTTTGGACATGAAATTTTTTTTCCAAGCGTTTTTGATTCCAGAAAGTTTGCTGTATAATGAAATTCAATGTAGTCTTAATCAGTTTAATTGTAAAATGCTTATCTATTAGGGCCCATTTGGATGGAGGGATTTGAAATTTTAAAGGATTTCAAATGAATGGATTTCAAAGTCATTGGTTGAAATCCACCTCTTGTTTGGATGATGTGGATTTGTGTAAGGATTTCAAATCCATCATAAGTTTTGATTAAAAAAATTTAGAAGCTCTATTTATTTTCTTAATTGATATTTAATAAATAAAAATAAAAGATATAATCTAATTATTTTATAAATAATTATAATTTTATACACTAATAAAAAATATGAAATATATAATTTTTATTATGTTGAATATGTGTGTGATGATATTGCGTGTGCATATGAGGAGAGTATGTGTAAGTATGATTGTGTGTGTGTGTGTGTAAATGTGTGTGCAGTGTGTGTAATGTATGTAAATGTGTGCAAATGTGTGCAGTGTGTGTAAGTGTGTGTAGTGTATGTAGTGTGTGTGTAAATGTGTAGAAATGTGTGCAGTGTGTGTAAATGTGTGCAGTGTGTGTAAATATGTGTGTAGTATATGTAAATGTGTGCAATGTGTGTAAATGTGTGTAGTGTGTGTAAATGTGTGCAGTGTGTATAAATATGCAAGTGAGCATAAAGGGAAAAAAAAAGAATGGATTTCAAATGACTAGGTTTTGGGAGGGAATTTGAAATCCATTGAAAAATGAACTAAAACTTAAGAGGGATTTGAAATCCATTGATTTGGATTTATATGCCAAACAAGGGTGTGGATTTAGCTAAGGATTTCAATCCTCCTCCCAAATCCCCTCCCAAATCCTCCCATCCAAATGCACCCTTAAGTGATTTAGCTTATTCCTTCCCATTTCTCTATATACCTTTTCTCCCCCTCTTTTGGTGGGGAAAATAATTGAACATATTAAGTTTACCACTAATTTCTATCTGTCTCTGTGCTCTAGGAACTCCAGTCATTTTCACTATGATGCAGCAGATTATGAAGGATTGCCTTTTGATTTCTATGGTGGCTTTATTGGTTACATCGGGTATATCAGCTATCTCATTGTAATCATTTATATCTTTCCTAGTGTTCATCTGATATAATGTTTCGATCTTTTACCATTGTGGGTGGGAAGTACGGAACATATTTTTGCTTGTTTCAGAATCTGCTCGATAAATAGGATGGCGTTGTTTAAAGAAATTGAAGTCAAATTGTAGAAAAAATATGATTGGGTGTTGGCCCTGATTCAAATAATTTGTCGAGCTTACACATAGATTACATTAACTCCCACTTGTCATTACTGAGCTATTTGATTCTTTTATTACATTCCAGAATTTACGAACCAACATGCATTCAGTAGAGAGCCAAGAATTTTCTTGGCCTCACAGCACTCTCTTCTGCATTTGAATCCATTTTCATTTTCTTATGTGAAGATGATTTGCTGGAAATCTCATGTAAGATATAGATGACATAAACTATATTTTACATAAAATGGTTTGTAAGTGTCCAAGAAATGGAACCATGCAGTACGGGAGCGCAGCTGTATGAAGCGGGGTTAAACAACTAACCTTTTTTTTTTTGGTTGGAATAATTAAAAATACTTCCCTTGAAGTTTATCTAATTACGGATGGACCCAATTATCTTTAAAATTACAAGTACTCCTTGACATATGTTTTTTACAAATTGTACCTATTGAGAGGGGTAATTTGTAAAAGAAACCTCAGGGGTTATTTGGAATACCCTAATGGGTATTTGTAGTATTAGAAAATAGCTGGATTTTTTTTTTTGTAATCGGCTAATATTCAGGGATAAATTTTGTAAACAACCCCCACCCCACCCCCACCCCCAAAAAAAAAAAATAAAAAAATGAAAAAAAAAATAAATAAAAATGAGTTGCTCAAATCAGATTATTAGGTTTGCATATCTTCCTGATATTATTAATAACTTGAATGCAGGTATGATCTAAAAGTTGAATGTGGGCGTATGTGAATGGTCACAAAGCAAGGGCTCCTGATGCTTGCCTTTCTTTACCGATAATCTTGTGGTTATAGATCATCATTGTGATGATATTTATGTAATGTCTATACTTGATGAAATACGAGTACGACTCCCTGGATTGATGACGCGTTGAACAGAAGCTTCTAAACATGAAACCGTCCACGAAAATCTGTAACTCCGGCATCTAAAGTTTCTTCCAAAATTTCTCCAAGAGAAGGATTTGCAACTGAGAAATCAAGGGAGCAATACATTTCAGACATTGAGAAATGTCAAGAAATTTATTAGAAATGGTGAAAGCTATGGTTATGTCTTACAACACAGATGAATAGAAGTGTTGGGAAATAGATTCCCTCGGACTTTATCTTAATCTTCGGAAAAAATCAGCCCCGTATGCTGCATGGCTAAATTTTCGAAACAAAATTTATGTATTTGTTGTTCTTCGCCTGAAAGGTTCCTACGGTTGGATAGGGATGGCATTCTAGAGCGAAGCCCATTAAAGGCACCATAGCTCGTGGAGCATCTCCTGAGAAGATGACCTGCACAAGCAACGATTACAATATAGGTAAGTCTACTTTTTCATTAACAAGACACGCATATTGCTGAATGTATCGACCCATGAGGTTTTTAGACAAAAACCTCAGTTATCTTTCAAAAGGGATAATTACAAAACCTCCCGAGGTTTGGGCTAATTACAAAAAAATTTAGAGATGTTTCAAAACTATAAAAAAACCCCTCCAGGTTTGATTATGTCTTAAATTTGTTGAGGGGAAAACTGTATAAATATCGTTTGAGGGGATGTTTGAAATGTATTTTTGCTTATGAGCAGGGAGAAATATAAAGACGGAATCACGCCTCAATGGGTTGTTTGTAATTTTCACAAACCTGTGAAGTTTTGTAATTAGCCCGAACCTCATTTTGTTTTTGTAATTATCCCTCTTTTAAAGTGACAAATATCCTGGTATTATAGATACTGCCTTGAGGTTTGTATTTGCTTAACAAGTACTTCCCTCTTGAGGTGCAATTTGTATAATAGAACAAGTGTCGAACGGGTATATAAAATTTTGAAACATAGCTGTTTTTTTTTTTTTGTAATTAGATTGAACCTCAAGTTTATTGTAAATAACCCTACTTAATCAAAAAGCAATAATTAACTTTTATTTGTCCTCGGCTTTTTCGCAAATGACTTTTCGACTCTTTTACAGTGAGAAAGACCAAGCCGAAAATTTGATGATCGTAGATCTCTTGAGGAAGCGACCTAGGGCGCGTTTGTGAGCCGGGCTCTGTTCACGTACCTCGTCTCATGGAAATCGAATCGTATGCTACCGTTCACACTATGGTGAGCACAATTCGCGGGGAAAAAGCGATCGAATGTCAGCGCAGTCGACTCTGTCGGGCGGCATTTCCCGGGGTCGATGTGGGTGCGCCAAAGTTGAGGTCAATGGAAATTCTGGACTCTTTAGAAAGTAGTTCCCGAGGAATTTACTCCGGATGCATCGGATATTTCTCTTACAACCAAACCTTTGATCTCAATATTGTCATAAGAACTATTGTCATACATGATGGCGTGGCTTCGATTGGGGCAGGAGCGCCATTACAGCTCTTTCAATTCTAACGGCGAGTATGAAGAAATGGTACTGAAAACGAGCACCCACTAAGGCTGTTTTGGAATGTAGTACAAGCGGACGATAATTCTCAAGACGAGTTCTATAAGTAAGCCGTAAATGAAGGGAGCAATAGTAACAAAGCAATACGCGAGGGAGTGAAGCATTCGTTATTCGAGTCTGGCAGCACGTGGAACTAATAAAGGTTAATTTGTTTTCTTCTTTTTTACCACTTTCGTCGAGGCTTTCTGAAGAAAAGAATAGCTTACAAATTGTGCCTTTTCCAGTTTACATGGAATATGGAAGTTTTAGTCTAAGAACCCAAAGGGACACGCAGAGAACTTAACTGCGTTTTTAAGCTTTCTTTTGACATTGTTTGTTCATCTTGTTCATTTTAAAGTACATTTAGATTAGGAAATATTGTGTGTATTGATTTGGGATTGTAGTCAACACCACTGTTGGATTGTATCTTCATCAAGTACTAGCACCATTCTTGAAATATGAAGTTTGCTGCAAATTATATATTTATCACCAGTGTTTTATGCCTGGGTTTCATTGCCTGTGGACCTTTGGTTAATCTCATCCTTCTCTAAGCAGATAGGTTTATCACCTTTTAAGATTCAAAAGTGTTAGGATCAGGCCCAACTTATAGACCAAAGCTATAGCTGTTGGTTAACCTAATTACAAAAGCTCTACTTCTTTTTCAAAATTACAAATACCTCTTTATAGCGTTACTAACAGCTCTTTGAGGGTTGTATTTTTCTGACAAATACCTTTGTAGAGGGTGCAAATTTGTAAAAGAGAAACATGTCAAGGGAGTATTTGTAATTTTGAAAGATAACTGGCTTTTTTTTTTTTTTTTTGGTCATTAGACTAAACTTCAGTAGTATTTTTGTACTTAATCCTTTGTGTTATCTAGTAGCGTAGAGCCCTGCGCCCGAACGATGGATGTGCATGAGCGGCGTAACCAGAATCCACAAGAGACTCTCGGCAGGTGAGGGCATCAGGTTCGATGTCACAAGCGTCAACGAATCCTACTATCGGTAAATCCTAAGGGAGGTTATAGACCCCATATATCCAACAAAAAGAGTATAATCCCATGATAATTTATTGAAAGATCTAAGATGAAGATAAGAGTAAAAAATCCTGGTGATTTGATTTCAGATACAATATCTACCAATGTGAATTATGTTCGTCTTTATTCTGGCCTGAAATGGCCAATACTCAGATTGACAATGTTGTGAATGTTATATCGACGAGTTCTTGTAAATTGTACCAAAAAGGAGATGCAAATTTGAAAATTTTGGCGCTATGTACGTTGGCGTTAACAAATGGTGCAAAAAGTTGGTGAGGGAATATAATTTTTAGTCCAAGTTTGGAGTGTAAAAAAGTTGGTGAGGAAGTAGAGGGGTGTTTGGAGGGTGAGCTTATAAGCTCTTAAAAGCGACTTATAAGATGTTTAAGAGCTTATAAGCTCTTAAAATGTGTTTGGTAATTTTTTTCTAAAAGAGCTTATAAGCTCTAAAAAAAGTCATCGAGAGAGCTTATAAACTCCAAAAAAAAAGTACTCCACCCCAACTTTTTTAAAAGAGCTTATAAGCTCCTTATTTTAAACATTCAAAAGACAAAAATTACTTAATAATTTTATAAGATATAAAAACGACTTATAAGCTCAACTATCTCATTTTATCCAAACATCCCTGACAACTTATTTTTAAAATAAGATCTAACATCTTATAAGCTCCTAAATGCGACTATCGGATGTAGGAGCTATAAGATGTTTTAAATAAGCTTAACCAAACACCCTCTAAGTTTGGTTTGACAATTAGTCTAACTTTGCTTAAACTATATATATATATATACGTATTATTATTATATTATATTATTTATACTTATTATAAAATTGTGAATATGTTTTAAAGTTTCTTGAAAATTTTGATTTGCCAAAATGTCCTCATGGTAAACTTAGTTTTAAGAGTATTAAGTAGTAATTCATATTGACTTTGATTTTATTTGTTTAATAATAGAGGAAATTTTTTTACCTTCCAAACTATGCGAAGTTTTACATTTACCTCCTAATTAAAATTTGGTGCATAAATATCTGTGGTACTCGAATTTTTCAATATTCCAGCTCCCCGTCCATTTTCGGCCATAAAACCCAAGCGGAATAATGTCACGTGCCTCGCCGCCCTCCTTTTATAATTTTGTATGGGTACTATGGTCTTTGTAACCTGGTTGTTAATTGTAAGCGAGAATCACTTACCACTTTCTTTGTAAAAAATGCCTGCCAATTTGAAGAAAGAAAAACAAACGTGGAAGCAAACTTCCTGAGTTCATCATGGACGATTTACGCAAATGTGGTGAAACGCAGCAGATGAAGACCCACGTGGACTACCTAAATCCTGGTAGAAGGCATATGGCTTACGAGAGTTTGGGTAAGACGATTTTTTAAAAACGTAATTTGATATAGAGCTTTGATTTGGGAAAATGACATGTTGATTGATTTTTGAAAAATGATGGATTAAGGAGGTTTAGGTTATGAAACCCTAATTTGATTTTGTGAAGCCCTAGTTTGATTTTACAATCCCTAATTTGATTTTGTGAAACCTTAATTTGATTTTGAGGTTGACTTTTTTGATTTTGGAATGCTTGTGGAACCCTAATTTGGTTTTGAGATTGAACTTTGATTTGAAATTGATGTTGCGGTGATGGCATATTGTGATTTTGAGGTTGAGCCTTTGATTTCTAATGCTTGTAAATGTTTTACTAATTTTGATGTGTCAAATTGTGTTACAGGAATTTGGGGATAGTATGTATTTCAACTAGATTGACCCTCTGTGTGCCTGGAAACACGACAAATCATATTAGGACCACCGAAGCGAGCTAATGACGAAGACGACTTGAAACGGAAGAGATCGAGGTTGTGGGTGGCTTTGGTCGTATCTTGGATTGTTATGTACCTCTTCATGTAATGAAGTTTGGCTTTATGGTTGGAATGCTTAAGTATTATATTGTAGTAGTTTCATGCGATGTATTAGTGTTTTGAGACATGGACAAATTCCAATTTTCAATGTTGTGTGAATTCATGCCATGGTCGATTCGAACCCCATGACTTTGCTTATTAGCTAGTAAATGACTTTGCTTATTAGCTATTAAACGACTTTGCATATTTTATACATGTTCAATTACATCCAAGAATAAAATGCAAATTGCAAACCGCGCAAAATAAAAGAAGTATCCAAAAGCATTGTACAAGTATCTTCATCCATTGTCACTAACAAAAAGAGGAAATATGACCCTCTAAACTAACAAAAATAAATAGAAGTATCCAAAAGCATCTTCATTACATCAAAAGAAGCAAAATAGACAAGTATGTTCATCCATTGTCACTAACGAAAAGAGGCAAAATGACAAGTATGTTCATCCATTGTCACTTAATGAAAAGAGGCAAAATGACCCTTCTAAATCGCGACATGTATAGAAGTGTTTCGAAGATCTTCATCACATCAAAATAGGCAAAATAGACAAGTATCTTCATCCATTGGCACCTAACAAAAAAAAGAAGCAAAAAGACCATTCTAGCGACAAAATAACATTACATCAAAAATCATAACCCCCAAAAGTTACTAGATTGTTCAAAAAGATCAATGGTGCATTGTATCATTGGACAACCAACAAAAAATGATCATAATGAATAGGTTACATTTGCTCTGACAAAGGCTTCTTCTTCCGCCTCGATATCCTTTTCTTGGTGGTATTTTGGACTCGGAACTTTTTATTGTGGAGAACATAATATCGAGGTTACAACACTACTACTATGTCCGGGAGCTTTCCATGCAGGTTTAGTCATTGCATTAGAGTTTGACAAAGCTTTTGTTTTTTCAAGCGGCTTTGAATTGAGGTCCAATTCGGGTTTTTTGTTGACTTGCAAAAATAATCAAGATTTGGTTACAATCAACAAATTAATTAATTATTTTAAAACCTTCTAAGAAATGAGCTTAACCTTTAGCTTTCTCTCACACCAAATTTTTTTCCACTGTTTGAGATTCTTGAGTTGGTACAACCGTTTGTTTCAAAGAGTGCCTGTGGTTGTGACTTTGGAGTTGCATTTGGCGTGATTCGCTTCGTCACCATTGTAGGTGAAGGAACCACACATCTCCTTTGAGCAATTTGTTTCCTTTTCATTTCCACATCATTATCCTGTTGAAATAATCTTTTTCTAGTTTGTCCTTGGCTTAAACAAAATTGGAGCATGTTTAGGACTTTAATTTCTGAAATCCTTTTGCTCCTTCTTGATCCCTGTAATAAGATAAAAAATAAATCACCTTTGATCATGTAAAGATTATAAACAATTATATACCTTTAAAATGGTATTAACACCCTTTGATGTTCCGGATGTTGTTTGCCCCATTGTCACATCTTCTTGTCTCACCTGTTACATAATATTTTCATGTAAGTTTAAGATTTAAAAATGCAATTAATTAAAAGTAATATTATTCTTACATCCCTAACAAAGTTGCTTTCTTCCACATTCTTCTTTGAATATCTAAACATTATCTTAAAAGTTCAGTTTCTTTTCAACAAAGGACTTAGACCAATGTGCATGTGGTCTTTGAACCAACCACTCATATCTTTGAGGGGGTCTCTTCTGCAATTCTTGCAAAGTAGTCTCAAAATCAATTACCTTAATAGCCCTAGCAACTTTCCAAAGTAAGTTCTTAAGTGTCATCCCTTTATGTGCCATTTTAAAGTTTTTGTACAAATGCATAACACAAAACCTGTGATCACAACCAGGGAAGCGGTGTATCAATTGCATCAATTAACCCTTTTTGTTTATCCGTTTATAGTCGAATGGCAAGGTTACTTATTTCCAAATCTGCATAAACCACAACCATGCCTTTTTCTTTCCTTTTTCAACAACAACATAAGCAAAAGGGTGTATCTTTTATTCCCATTTATGCCTACAACACTAAGAAGTATACCACCGAAATAGTTCTCAAATGACATCCATCCAAAAATATGACAAGCCTACATCCTTCTAAAAACCCTCTTTAAAGGGAAATTCTCAGATATGTACATCCTCTTAAACATTGGTCAGACATCCACCGTCAAGATTTGATCTTCACACTTATACCAGGGTTTGATTTTTAATTTCTTCAAGATAGCTCTAAAGCATGGGATCTTGTTTAACATCCGACCTAACCCCTTTCTTAAAAATAAGTCTTTTGGCCCTGTATAATTGGCTCTTATTAAAAACCAATTTCATATATTTGCGGAGGATGGTCATCATAAGTCTAGTGGCCATTTAGGATCATTAAATCTTGTCTTTATAGCCATTAGCTATCCACTTAGAATTGGCATGATAAACTTTCGCACCCAGGATATCTCGTGCTTCCCATTAAAGGTCTTAATCAATTGAGTCTTCACCTTGAACCTTGAAGCATAAACCAACCAGGGACAATTTTCATGTTTGCATCGACTTGTACCTTTGTTTTATCATTTATAACAAATCTTATGTCCCTCCTTGTTTAATGGAATGTTGTCTCACCGCCTTTCTAAAAGGTAGATGTCATTAAACTATTGACCTATTTCAAACTTGGGATCTTCTATGTACGCTCCTTTCTTGAAAACTAGATAACCATTATGCAAGTTCTGGTTACTCTACTCTTATAACTCGAACTTTTCAAATTACACCTTGTTCACTAGACACCCCGGTTTGAGACTTGACATGTGTAGACCACCCCACTATACTTCTAAATTAACATTATCATCAAACATACCATCATCATAAAAAACTTCAACTTCACTATCAACAAATTTTTCTGATACATCCGAATCACCACTAGGGATTGCTCATCATTATCGTCATTACTATCAACATCATCATCAAACAAGGGAAAAATACCTCCTCCACACCCACATGTTGGGTTTTGTTACCATCTTTTATATCATTGTTTTCATCATCATTATCACCCACAAAATGTAAAGGTTCATCCACATGTGGAAAGTCCTGGGTAGGTATTTCAAAGGACTCGGAGATTGGGTAGTTTCAATACTATTTTTTCATGTTCCACAAACACCCCAACCATCCTATTACCATCCACAAAATTAACCATATCTAGAGCATCAATGTCATTATCAAATAAGCACATATCATTACAATCATTCACCCCTATTTTACTCACATGAAAAGCCCGCAATTTTTTTTTAACCCAACTCGCGGCCATGAAATTTAACTCAATCAAAGACATCTCATATGGATCGAATAATCAATGTGCACTATCTTAGCATCCACATATATTTGTTTTCCTAAATTAACAAACATCCTGCAGAGTGGTGAAGTCTAATGATGTAAAAATCAAGTAGGATCTGGGGTGGGAAACACAAAGAAAAAAATGCACAAGAAAAAAATCAATGACCCAATATTATAAGTCAAAAGTTCACAACTCCCATATGAAAAAAATAACCCTAAAAACATCAACCCCACATGGTCCCCAACCACTACACTCCAAATATAAGTGAAGACAATAATTAAAACAACCAAACTTTGTAGGGACAATACACCAAACACAAGAAAAAGACATGTCAAGACTTAAACAACTAAACAATCAAATTCAAAGGTAGTAAATGAAGATTTCAGCCATGTACAGAGCTTGGGGACCACAAAAACACCAAACAAATATAAAACCCCAAGCATTATCAGTGGCGAGAAAGGCAAAAAAAATTGGACTACTAACCATAATCGACATTATCGTGCGATTGGGATACTGGGTCACCATCTTCTCGAATTTTCCAAACCATTGCGTGGATGATTGGAAGCTTAATTTTGGAGTGCAGTCTCACAATTTTAGGGATTGGAAGAGTTTTTGTTTTTATGTTTAGCCCAAACCCTAGATTAGGAAAAAATTAACCCTTCTTTCCTCTTGCATGCGCGAGCCACGTGAGATGATTTGAGCGAATTCATTGTTACACTTGGATGGACTATTTTACCCTTAAAAGGAGGGCGTGCGAGGCACGTGGCATTATTCCTTCGGTTTTATGGCCAAAAATGGATCTAGAGTGGCATATTAAAAATTCGAGTACCCGAGAGTCTTATGCATCAAATTTTTAATTAGGAGGTAAAGTGTAAAACTTCGCATAGTTTGGAGGGTAAATGTTTTTCCTCATTAAATAAATATAAGATATTTATGATATTAATATAATTATTAAGTTGATAATTATATTGAATTATTATTAATTAAAGTTTGAGTCTATCTAGAATTATGAGTTCTTGATTAGATAGAAACGAGTTGGAGTGAGAAACTAATTGAACAAGACCTATAAAAATGGGATTACATCTCACCATTAACATGTGATTTTTATTTAATAACATTGATTTAAACCACCCACATTTGTTACATTATTACAAAGGTTGTTTGAATAATATAAACCATCTTTCTCCTTTTAATGAATTGGTGAGACATTCAATTTTGAGGTCATAATGCTTTTGCCACTTTTAATTGATAATAGAAATTTTCAATTGACTTAAAAGAATTGTTCTTGACTAAGATTTTTTGGAAAATTCAATTGAAAATAGATTTTCGCGATCACCTTCTTAAGGTCGGTTTTGGGGTTTTAATTCCCTCTATTCGATTATCCCAATTGTATGATCTTATGAGTTGAGTACATCATAGAAAAATTAAAATTAGGAACTTAGATTTATTATTTAGGTTCCCACACACTTGCCGTTGGTAGGGAGGATCGAATTAGAAGATCAGGGTATCTACGAGCTTTGGGGATTCGAATGATTAACGGAGAAAAAGTGAAGAACAAGAAAATCATCGAAAGAGGTAAATTTTCTTATTCTTCCTTTAGTTAGAATAAATTTAATAAGTATGATCTTGTGTTCTTATATCTAAAAATCGATTTCTGAAATCCCTCGCGTCCGCTTACGTTCGATTTGATTGAAAAGCCGGATCTTATTTGACCCGGGACCCGAATAATTTCCAACAAATGGTACCAGAACCATTTGGTTTTTGATATAAGAACTAGATCTACTTTATTATATTTATTTTGGAGTGGGTTTAGAATTTGATCTTAAATGTTTTGATATATGGATGCATGGACGTTTTTGAATCGATGTCTTGAATTTGTTTTTGATGGGATCAATGTACACCCATAATTTAAAGGGTATCGAAAGTGGTAATATTCCATTGTAGATTCGATTGTACATCCAGTCATATGGGTATAGGGTTGATGTAAATCACAACTCCCCTTTTATCCCAATTTTGTATTATTTATTTTTCTATTTAGATTTAGGGTGTAATTTAAGGCATCGATCCAAATAGTCATATTTATTTTTTCGCAAAATAATATTTATGTGATGTATATGTGATATATATGCCATGCATATAGATATATTATTCACCCACTCCCAAGCATATCATGTATCACGATAATTGAATTGATTAATTGTTATGATATATCTATGAGATGGATTGAAATTGATATAAAGGTGTTTTATATATATATATATATATATATATATTTTAAATTGATATAAAAGTGTTTTATATAATTTTAAATTTGTGTAAAAAAGTATTATATAATTTTAAAATTGGGATAATTGTTTGGATTTAATTTTGTGAAAATGGATCCAATTTTTATGAAAAAACTCGAATTGCATGTTTTAGAAACAAAATAACTTCCGGATTCGTGTTCTAGGCAGCTGGCAAGCGCCGAACATCCTTGGGCAGGGCCTGGGATGTCTCGGGTAGGGCCCAAACAGCTTCTGTTTTCAGTCTACGCGTTGTTTTCTTTATTCTTTCATGAAAATTTTCCATTTTATCCCTATTCACTTAATTATTTTGATAATTTTTGGGTTTTTAAAGTTGATTAAAATTATGTTTTAATTTCTAAAGTTAGATTTTTAAATTAGAGATTTTTAATCAAAAAGACCAACATGATTGGATTTGAGTTATTAAAACATAAGATGTTTTATAACTTAAATATTTAGGAAAGATTTATTATAAAATAATGAGTGGGAGAAGGATTTGTGACAATAAATCCTACGGCCTCCATTATTGATCAAAGCAACATGAGATTTAAGTGATGCCTCCGACACTCAGATTCGTCCCCATACAGATGGTTTTCACTTAAATCAATAATCAAGGCTTAATCTCCGAAAGGATATGAATTTAAAATGCAACTCTTAATTTTCCTACCTTACGGCGGCGATTTTAAGTTAATTTTTAAATCCGAAATAATGGGTAACACTCATAAGGATACAATCAAATAGTTTGGATGTATCTAGGCTAAATTAAAAAGGTGATTAATAAATAAATGAAGATATGAGATGTCTTGATTATTTATTTTATTAATCTGAGATGGTCTCGATTTAATCGTCATTTGATTTGACCTACCGTACAACGGCTTTTCAAATGTGAGATTAAATTACCTTGGAATTGGTAGGATAAGCTTTATTGCATTCATGCATCACATTTATATTCCTAAATTGAATGTAACATGAACATTGCACTCGTTTGTGAGAACCTCATTTTGATGGAAGAATATCTTCCGAACCCCTCATTATAATGTCGCACGCGATGTGTGCGAGATATATGAAAAATGTATTGCCGCTAATAACAAAGCTCATGCTTACTTATTAGCTGGCATGAACGACGTCTTAGGTTGAAGCACGAGCACACGAGAGATTGCTTATGAGATAATGGAGTCTCCCAAGCTATGTTCGGTCGACCTTCCGATCAATCGAGGCATGGAGCTGTGAAAATGGCTATGAATGCTAAGATGAAGAATGGCCAGTAAGTAGGTGGTACATGTAAAATATACGTGCATTTAGGACTTAAAATGGTATATAATTGATGTATTTGCATGTATATTTAGTGTGTTTTACTTGGTTTCGTTAGAAGGTCATGATCTTGTGTATTCTTGTAACATCAAGACTCGGAGCTTAAATGAAAAGATATCAGTTGAATAGCCCGAACAAGATCGATGAGTGCAAAGAGAAGATCGAAAGACAAAGAAACCGAGATGAAAACCGGTCACACGCAGTCGGGCCGTGTGGTATCACACGACCATGTGACTAAGCTGTCCTGCGAGCCAGTGTCCGTGTGAAGTGTTCGGGACAAAACAGGGCAAAACCAAGCCGCGGTCTGGCGTGTATGACCACACGATGTGTGGTGTGACCGTGTGAAACCACATGGCCCACGCGATGCGTGGTGTGACTATTGATGATAGTACACAAGTGCGACTATTGATGATCGTACACAAGTGAGTTTGGTTCGGAATCATTAAATGGCTTTCCTCCAATTCAAGAGCAACTATGTCATGAATAAATTGTCTTATTCATTGACACACTTACTCAAAGAAGTGCAAACGTTTGAGGCCATTTCTATTAGAAAGATCAAAGAAGGGAGGCAAATATTGTTGAGGATAAGTCGACTTCTTTTAAGAAGAGGAAGGGCCATTTGAAAAAGGGTGAATCAAAACAAAAGAAAAAAAAAAAAGAGTTCCAAAGGCAAGAAGAAAAGGTTCTCCAATCCGAAGGAAAAATGTTTCTCTTTGGAGAAGAGAGACATTGGAAGAGGAATCGCGCCCCCAAGTACCTCGCCTAACTAAAGGAGAAAAAGAAAAGTAAATATGATTTGCTTATTCTTGAAAGTTGTTTGGTAGTTAAAGATTCTTCTACTTGGGTAGTTGATTCAGGCGCTACTAATCATGTGTGTTCTTCTTTATATATACTTAGTTCTTATGAAGAGCTTGCTGAGGGGTTTTTCACAATGCGAGTGGGCAATGATACAGTGGTTTCGGCAAAAGCAGTGGGAATAGTTAGGTTTAATATTAGAGATATGATTTTAACTTTAAACGATGTCTATTTCATTACTAGTTTTCGTAGAAATTTGATTTTTGTTTCAAAGTTGCATGAACATTTATATTCACTATCTTTTAATAATAATTCGATTATTATTTTTAAGAATAGATGTGATATTTGTAGTGCAATACTGGAAAATAGAAAACTGAGCTTAAATGAAAAGATATCAGTTGAAAGGCCCATATAAGATTGACGAGTGCAAAGTAAAGATCGAGAAGACGAAGAAATCGGACAAAAACCAGTCACACGGTCGGACCGTGTAGTATCACACACGACCATCGGACCTAATCGTGGCGAGTGTCCATGTGAAGTGTTCGGGAAAAAACAGGGGCAAAACCAAGCCGCACGGTCTGGCGTGTAAAGACCACACGACCGTGTGGTGTGACCGTGTGAAACCACACGGCCTGTGCATCTGTCTGTGGTGGATTTGTGTGTCCTTTTCCTACCCGAACTCTACAAGTAATCTCTCGAAGCATCTATATAAAGGGCCAAGGGCTGCACGAAAATTCATTCATTCATACAACATACAACACACCAAAATACATAAGATTACAAGATCAAAGGTCTTCTAAGAGAGAGAGCTAGGTTACGAAGAACACCACAAGGCCTTTCACATCTACGGAAGCACAAGAGCTTTGAAGGCTTAGAAGGAGGATCCATCCTGACAATAAGGGGTTTCTTTCTTAATTTTGATCTCAATCTTGTTTGTACTTAAACGATGTCACAATGTTGATTTCAAGTTTTTCTATGAATTTGTTATCAATGCTTGGCTAATCTTTCGGATCTGGGGGCATAATAAAAAATGTGGATTCATGTTAAATCTTAATTGATTGTTTTCTTAATTGATTCATGTATTCTATTTTATGAATTCAAGTGCTTATTCTTAATTGCTTATTATCTGATCAATAATTAGCATGTCATATTTGTTAGTGCGAAATTCGGGAGAGGAGTTCTAACAAAGATGAAAATTGAATTCAGACATAAATGGGTGTAACAGAGTCGGGATATCTACAACTATTTGTGGAGAGTCAATTTATAGATCTTTTGGGAGTTATAATAGTTGTAATGTATCGGAGATCTATAATTGTTATTAATCTCTTTGTTTATGCACACTTGGAGAGGAATAGACTAACTTAGGAATTGATCCCATAAAATTGCATGAATTGGTTTTGTTAAACATTAATTGGATTTAATATTGAAGAAGAATGTAGAGATTATGTTCATAGGGTTGTTTTCATATTTGTTGAAAATACTTGTGGGGTTCGATTTTTTTTTTAATTTTTGATTTTTATAAACTTGTGATATTCGGTCGCTTCAATAAAATTGGAATGCGATGCTATTATAGTCTAAATGTTTCGTAGTGAATCCTTGAGGAATACGACCTTGCTTGATATTATCTTATAAACTACACTGTACACTTGCAGTAGTAAGATCCAAATATTTTTTAGCGAACAAGTTTTTGGCGCCGTTACTGCTGATTGAAAGATTCTACTTAGATATAGTAATAAGTAGTTCAATATTAATTGAAGCTTTTTGTAAATATTTATTTTATTTTATTTTTTTTCAATTTATTTTGTAAATTTTTTCTTTTTTTCGATTTTTTTTATTTTTTTTATTTTATTTCTTTGGTTCTAACATTGTTTTTGTTAGGTGCAGATAGTGTATGATCACACGTTTCAGATCTACCCAACCAATACCCATTGATTTAGAAATCGAGAAGACAACAAAACAACTAAGGAAAAGATCTAAAGTAATGGCGGATGGGACTAATTTGAATGTCGGGAAATAACAGGAACAATGAGGAATGCCCACCTGGGGTGGATGTACATGATCGGATTATGAAAAGACCCACGAGAAGGACAGTTAGGGACTACTTCTAGCCAAAAGGTAGTCGGACTTATGGGAGTGTGACCCGTCTGCCGATCAATGCAAATAACTTTGAACTAAAACTTGCATTGATCCAGATGGTCTCACAAAATCAGTTTGGGGGAACAACCGTTGAGGATCCAAACATGTATCTGGTGCAATTCTTAGAGATTTTCGATACTGTTCTCTAAGGATACCATTCGATGTCGCCTTTTCACATTCTCTCTGCGAGATAAGGCTAAGTGATGGTTATGCTCTCTAACACCACCCACAGTAGATTAAGCTGAACTAAGTCACCGGTTTATAGCCAAATATTTCCCCTTAGTAAGACGCTGCAACTGAAATCTAAAATTGCCCAGTTTAGGCAGTTAGATTTAGAGCCATTATATGAGGCATGTGATGGATTCAGAGAATTGCTAAGAAAGTGCCCTCAACATGGATATCCCGATTACCAATAGGTTCAGTATTTTTATAATGGTTTAAGTGGCAACACAAGGACCATCTACTAGGAAATATCCAAATGAGGCAATCGAATCAAGCGTGAGAGAAGATGGCAAATAATAGTTACGATGGCCATCCAAGAGATCCGATAAAAGACGTGTCGCGAAAATTCGAGGATGAGGATATGATAGCCATGCTCACAGAACAAATATCCATGCTAAGTATGAAACTAGATGCGATGCAGTAAGCAACGTCAAAAGAGTCAGCAGTTGTGTGAAGAGGCAAGTTTGGCAAAATTAATTTTTTAGTCCTCTAAGTGGACCACTTTGGAGATAGAGAAGTTAAACGGGCCGCAAAGGGTTAGGGCCAAATTATTTTGGCCCATTTAAATTCGGGCCTTTTTAGGCCTGGACCATTTAGCCCGAGGCTTGTTAGGGCTAGCCCGTAGATTAATCGGGCTAGCGCAATTGTGTTTTTTTTTAAATAAATATAATTCTAATATTATAAATCTATTTTAATACATATTACCTATTACAGTATATTTCTTCAAGCCCACATCTCCTCATCTTTAATAGGTTTAAATATATAATTCTTAAAAGTTAAAACTATGACTTATAATTATATGAATATTTTTTCTAAAACGTATTTTTTTTTCATATTTTATATGGGTATATATTATATAGTGCTATTTTTATTATTATAATTTTATTTTAAAATTTTAGATCGTAAATATTTAAATTTTTATAATTCTATTAATGCAATATAATTATAAACTATGCAAGATTTTTTATAATGAATACTTTAACTTACCATGTTAAACTTAAATATTATATATGTTCGAGTTTAAATTTAGATTTAAATATATAATTTTTAATTTTTTGACTTATAAGCTTATAGCCCGATAGTGGCCCATTTAGCCCAAAGTTCGTTTAGCCCGAAGCCCATTAGGGCTGACCCTATAGGGCTGGGACCAGCCCGTTTAACATCTATATTTGGAGATTTAGTCCTTACTTATTTTAATTTTGACATTAAGTCCTTTAAGTGAGTTGTGTTTAGATTTTTAGTCCTGCGACTTGCTACAGCAGGTAAAAGTGACCTGCTAGGCTTATGTGGAATTTAAAAACAAAAAAACTTATTTTTTAATTTATTTTTGGGTGACTATGCATCATATGTGGCATTATAGTTGTAGGGGTGAATATGAAGGAAAATATAATTATTTAAAAATCATATTTAAATAAGAAATATTTTTTGAAATAATAAAAAGTATTTAATGTATAAATAAAAATAAATTCTTTACAACTTTAATAATTTGGTAATTTCCAAAAACTGAATTATTTACGAAAGTTGAAAAAAATAATGTTAAAATTGCATTTATAACAAAATGTAACTTAAATTATTTTCGAAAAGAATAAATTATTAATTAAATAAATTTTTAATTAATTCCCCCCCCCCCAAAAAAAAAAAATTATGTTTTTTTCTCTCGAAAATATAGTGGGGGTGGGGGGTTGCTTGAAACTTTATTTTTTTTCACTTTTAATTATATGTTTAATTTTAATGTTTAAATTTTGAATATAATATTGTATTGATGTTATTTAAATTTATTATAAATAAAATTTTAAATTTTAAAAATTAAAGATATCTAAAATTGGTATTTTGTTTAAAATCACAACACAATTAATTTGTTTCGCGAAAAAAAGTTTATTATTTTTTTTCGAAAATATAGTGGGCTTGGGGTTGCTTGAAACTACTTATTTATAAATTTGATATTTTTATATTTAAATATAAAATTTAAATACTTATATATTCCTTCATTCTCACCTCCTCAAAATGTAATGCCACATATGATGCCTAGTCAACCAAAAATGAATGAAAAAATAAGCTTTTTGTTTTATATTTCATATAATCCCAACATGTCACTTTTACCCGCTGTAGCTGGTAATAGGACTAAAAAAATTGGAAAAAAAAAAACTCACTTAAAAGACTAAATGTCAAAATTGAAATAAGTGAGGACTAAAAAAATAATTTTGCCAGAAAAATTTAGTGGGACAACAAGGTTACAACAACAACTACAATAATACTCAATCACAATCATACTATAATCCGGGGATGCAACACTTGCAACCACTTCCGGGTTTTGATAGGAGCAATCAAAGTAAAACAGAGACAAAGGAACAAAACCATCTCTAGAAGAGATGTTAGCTTCATTCATCGGGGAAACTCGAGCTCGACTAAACTAGGATGAAGCCAAGATAGACACAATCGAGGATCAGATAACTTAATTAAATACTAACATGAATGAAAGACTGTAATCTTTAAAAAAAAGCAGTGGGCGATTGCTACGACAATAAGCGGCAAAGACCAGAAAAGCGCAAACTCCCAAAAGATGCAAGGATAGATCAGAGAGAACAATGCCATCTATTCGTATGAAGAGTGGAACAGTTATGAAGGTCAAAGATGCCATTGAACAAGAAGTAGAAGAGGAAACAATTGAGGAAGCGAGGACACAACGGTGGAAGGCTGCGCCAAAACTAGTGGAAAAACAAAAGGTAATTTACTGCTCCAACATTTACGAGAATCGAGGTACCTATCCCTTTTCCGCAAAGGTTTGAGAAAAAGAAATTAGATGATCCATTTATTAAATTTAAAATTTTTAAGAAAATTCAAATCAATATATCTTTTGGGGATGCTTTAGAACAAATGCCAAATTATGCTAAATTTCTTAAAGATATTATGGCAAAGAAAAGAAAAATTTGAGAATATGAAATGGTAAAATTGATAGAGGAGTGCGGTGATTATTCAAAGGAAGTTATCCCAAAAGCTTAAAGATCTTGGGAGTTTCACGATTCCTTGTGTAATAGGGGTACAACCTTTAATAAATTATTATGCGACTTAGGTGTTAGCATTAATTTGATGCCGTTATCAATATTTCGGAAACGGGATTAAGCGAAGTGAAGCTACGATAATTACCCTATAATTAGCGGATCGTTGAATGTATCCAAAAGAGGTGATAGAAGATGTTTTAGTGAAGGTAGACAAATTCATCTTTCCAGTGAACTTTTGTTGTGTTGGAAATGGAAGAAGATCGCGAGGTCCCATTAATTTTGGGAAGATCATTTTTAGCCACAAGTTGATCATTAATCTATGTGCAAAAAGGTGAATTAACATTGCGAGTAAATGATGAACACATATTATTTTTGATTTATAAAGCTATGCAATTCTATGAAAATATTGAACATTGCAACATGATTGATGTGCTAACCGCATGCATGAAGGCTGAGTTTGAACAGGTTGTGATCAAAGACGCGTTGGAATGGTGCTTGAGCCACTCACAAGAATCCCAAGGTATGTGTTTTGATATTACTAACAATGAAATTATCGATTTTGTGCTTGCCTTAGAATCAACGGAGGAGAAAATACCAGGAAAAATGTCGCATTTGGACAACCCACACGACCGTGTGGACTTACACGCCAGGCCGTGCGACACCCAACTCCAGGCACGCACATACGCCATACGGCCGTGTGTAATTACGGTCAAGTCGTCTGCAAGAACACGCTCCAGACGGACACATGTCACACGACCATTTAGGATCACACGACCCTACCATGCGGCAATGGAAAGATGCACCACACGATCGTGTGATCTCACACGGCCAGGCCGTGCTAGCAATCTTCGAAGACAAAAACCCACACGACCTGACCGTGCCACATGTTTTTTTAGCTAAAAATTCGAAGGACGATCTCATAGCTTCCCCAGAACTTAAACCTCTTCTGGAATATCTTAAATATGCATTCTTGGGCGACAACGAAACCTATCCAGTAATAGTTTCTTCTTCCCTTACTGCAAATCAGTTGGAAAAACTACTACAAGTTTTAATGGAACATAAAACTGCTATTGGATGGTCTATTTCTGATTTAAAAGAAATAAGTCATTTGATTTACATGCATAAGATAAGAATGGAAGATGATTGTAAACCTTCTGTGCAACACCAACGTAGACCTAGCCCAACTATGCAAGAGGTCGTTAAGAAAGAAGTTCTTAAATAGTTAGATAATGGAATTATGTTTGCTATATTTGACAGCAATTGGGTAAGTCCGGTACAAGTCGTACCAAAGAAGGGAGGGATGGCAATAGTAAAAAGTGAAACTGATGAAATCTTAGCTACTAGAGTTGTTACAGGTTGGCGTATTTGCATTGATTATCAAAAGTTAAACGCAACAACTCGTAAAGATCACTTCATCCCTTTATGGATCAAATGTTAGATCGCCTTACATGTTACGAATGTTATTGCTTCCTGGATGGATACTCATGATATAATCAGATTGTGATAGCTCCCAGGGATCAAGAAAAGACAACATTTACATGTCTTTATGGTGTTTTTGCATTTCACAGATTACCATTTGGGCTATGTAATGCACCCGCAACATTTCATAGATGCATGATGGCGGTATGTCATGGAATGATTGAAATATAATGGAAGTCTTCATGGATGACTTCTCAGTTTTTGGTAGTTCGTTTGATCATTGCTTGCATAACCTAACCCTTGTTTTGCAGAGGTGCGAGGAGATTAACTTAGTATTAAATTGGGAAAAATGCCATTTTATGGTAAAAGATGGTATTGTACTCGGTCATCGTATTTCGTCTGCAGGTTTAGAAGTTGATCGAGCAAAGATGGTAGCAATTGAAAAGCTTCCACCTCCAAAGAATGAGAAAGCATTAAAGAGTTTTTATGGGACATGCCGGTTTTTATAGACGTTTCATTCAGGATTTTTCAAAAATAACTAAACCCCTTTCCCACTTACTTGAAAAAGATGTACCTTTTGCTTTCACCTATGATTGTTTGCAGGCTTTTGAAACACTAAAAAAGGGCTCTGGTAAGTGCATGAATTTTGATTACACCAGATTGGAGTTAGCCATTCGAGATAATGTGCGATGCAAACGACTAATTAGTAGGAGCCGCATTGGGACAAAAACACAAAAAGTTGTTTCGTATCATTTACTATACAAGTCGAACATTGGATCTGACATAACAAAATTACACCACAATTGAAAAAGAATTACTTGCAGTGGTATTTGCGTTTGATAAGTTTCGAGAATACTTGATTGGGACAAAGACGATAGTCCATACGACCATGTTGCGGTCAAATACCTATTCACAAAGAAGGATGCCAAGCCAAGGCTTATTCGGTAGATACTTTTGTTACAAGAGTTTGACATCGAAATTTGGGATTGGAAAGGATGTGAGAACGTGGTAGCTAACACTAATGAAAACGCAAAAGGCACAACAATCAAAGAAACATTTCCGGACTAGTTAATTCTGATGGCTGAAACAACCATGCTCTGGTACGCTGATTTTGTAAATTATTTAGTAAGCAGGGTCTTACCACGAGATATCACATATCATGCCAAGAAGAAATTTCTTCATGATGTGAGATATTTTTAGTGGGATGAACCTCTATTATTTAAAAGATGTGCAAATTCAGTTATTAGGAGATGTGTACCTCAAGAAGAATGGACAAACATTCGGAACAATGTCACTCATCACCATATGGGGGCCACTTTGGACCAACACGCACTCACGACTAAGGTTATACATCCCGGTTTCCTTTGGCCTTCTATTTTCAAAGATTGTTATAAGTTTGTTTTGCAGTGCGATAAGTGTCAATGTATGGGAAACATTTCAAGGCAACACGAGATGCCATTGACTACAATAATGGAAGTGGAATTATTCGACGTTTGGGGAATAGATTTCATGGGACCATTTCCAGCATCAAATGGGTACATGTACATTCTTCTTGCAATGGATTATGTATCCAAATGGGTAGACGCAATCCCTACTAAAACAAGTGATGCCAGAATAGTGTTGAAAGTTTTGCAAGAATATTTTCACTAGGTTTGGCACTCCACGATCACTAATTAGTGATGGAGGATCTCACTTATGCAATAAATTGTTTAATAATATGATGGAGAAATACAAAAGTGAGACATCGAGTGGCCTCCGCCTACCACCCACAGTTAAATGGGCTAGCCGAGGTGTCCAATAGAGAAGTTAAGTAGATCTTAGAAAAGACGGTTAGCACAAATCGGAAAGATTGGGGTTTAAAGCTTGATGATGCTTTATGGCCTTATCATATGGCATACAAAACACCTCTGGATATGTCCCCGTGTCGATTAGTGTTTGGGAAGTCATGCCACCATTTAGTGGAATTAGAGCATAAAGTATTTTGCAGTAAAAAAGCTTAACTTCGACATGACGGTAGTAGGAGAACAGAGAAAACTGCACATAAGCGAATTAGAAGAATTTCGTCTAGATGCATATGGAAATGCCCAAATCTACAAAGATCACATAAAAAGATGGGATGATAAGAGAATTTTAAGACGAAAATTCTTACCCGGGCAAGTAGTACTTCTATATAACTCGAGATTCAGATTATTTCCGGGTAAACTTAAATCAAGGTGGTCGGGTCCATTCCTTATCGGAAAGGTACTATCACCAAAAGGAGCCATTGAATTACTAGCAAAGGATGGTCGAACTTTCATAGTAAATGGGCAAAGAATTAAACATTATTATGGGCAAGACACGCCGCAAGAAACTTCGACTATCTATTTAATTTAGTCAAAAGACAATTAGGAGTCTGGTTGAAGACGTAAAACTTAGCGCTTGATTGGGAGGCAACTTGGTACTTGATTCCGTAAGTATTATTTTTACACATTCCTTTTTACTTTTGATAATTTTCTCATATGTTCGGGTCGAAACATATTTTAAGTTGGGGGGGGGGGTTGTCAAGAATGCGTATTTTACTATTGTTGCATTTTTGCATTGCATTTAGGATTTCATATAGAGCATAAAATTGCATTAATTTTTTTTAAATTTTGATTTTGATTTTGATTTTTATTTTTAGCACGTTTATTGCTTTAACATGTTTAATTGCTTTTGTGTGTAATTTTAATCAAGATTTCGAAAGAGTACAAAGCTTCCATATGAGTATTACTATGAGCATTTGATTTTATGAGAGGACATATTTTTGTGAATAATGCGATGAATAGTTGAGAAGATGTTTTTTTATTTGTTTATCATTAGTTAAGAAAATTGGGTATTTGAGCATGTTGCGAAAAATAATCCTGTGAGCTTTTGTGCCTTTAAGTGCTCCTATCTTATACAATCTTATTTTATCTTGAGTGTGTCATTCATGATTGTTAGAACTCTAGAACTTGCTCTGGTATCTTCATTGAAGCCATATGTGTGTGTGCAATTTTTAAAAATGATTTAAGGCCATCTTTATTTAGCCTACTTAGCCTAAAAAGCCTACCTATGAACTCATGATCACCTAGCTATCCACTTTTGATCCTTAATTTTTTATTGTTAGCCACATTTTTTGATCTTTAAATTACAAAAATGACTTTATCCCTAAAATTACTTGAGCTTAGGGGTGGCCATGGTTCGGGAACCGCCGATTCGATTCCAAAACGCGATTCCGGTTCCTCACTTTGGAGGAATCAGAACCAGAACCGTTGCCTTACGGTTATGGTTCCAAAATCAGAACCGATGGTTCCAGTTCCGGTTTGGAACCCAATTTCTCCATGGTTCTGGTTCCATTTTAACCGAAACCGTCTATTTATCTTTTGATAATTTTTTATTTTTAAATGGTTAATCAATTTGATTATAAAAAGAGAAAAGAAAGAAAAAGAGTTTGACTTAATATTCAATTAAGTTTTGTACTTTTTACTTAATATTAATAATAATACTAAATTGCATATATATATATATACTATTGGAGTATAGAGGAATCAAACTTCACGTAATTCACTTACAACATTTGGTTTAAAACGTGTCTCATGTAGTTATGAATATAAAACATCATAATAAATATTTAACATATCTTCTAGCATATTTTTACCCAAAAAAATTGTCAGTTTTAATCACCGGTTCCACCACGGTTCTAACCGACGGTTAAAACCACTGGTTCCATGGTTTTTGGGACGAAGGAACTAGAACCGAATTACGGTTCTAATTTTGGAACCGTTGACCGGTCCATTGACCACGATTCGATTCTGTTTAGAATCCGATTTCGGTTCCATTTGGCCATCCCTACTTGAGTTTATGGAAAATGAACAAGTTTGGGGGAGATGTGAAATTTCTGGAAAAAACAGAGAGAAAGTTGGCAAAAGAAAAAGGGGTGAGCAGTGTCTAGGTAAATGAATGATTTATGAAGCTCGAAAAAGAAAGAAAATTTTTGAATATTGGGAGCTTGAGGCTAAAGAAAAAAAAAAAAAAAGAAGCAAATGCCTAAGAATGAAAAAAAGGAGAAAAATGATGGAGTTGAGCTGAAAAAGAAAATATCTTGAAAGAATGATTTTTAGATGAAATTGGGTTAGTGAATTGCAAGATTGTGTACTTAAAATTTTATTTGCTCAAGTCAAGTCACTTAATCTAAATTTTCCCTACCCTTACCAAAGAGCATACATTACAACCAAATGAAAATCCTTTTTGATTCTTAAGTTGTGCACACTAAAGTGGTAGAGATGATATACGATTTGCAAGCCTGTAGTAGTTCTGCATTCACTGAATTGATTTTGAGCGCAAACACTTACCTTACACTTTGAGAAATGAGTGATAAACTACTTACTTGTGAGTCGCGATGTCAAGTACCTGGAAGAGTATTAATTATGCCAAACTTATGATTGATGACTTCTTGATAATGAATTGCATGGTTTACTTAGATATGGAGTCAAAAGAGATTAAATGTTTATAAGTGTTCTTGTGTGTTCTTTGTACCCATTGAGATTATTTTTAAATTGCTCGAGGACGAGCAATGGTTTAAGTTTGTGAAATTTTGATACGTGTAAAATATACGTGCAATTAGGGGCTTAAAATGGTATATAATTGATGTATTTGCATGTACATTAAGTGTGTTTTACTTGGTTTCCTTAGAAGGACATGATATTGTGTATTCTTGTAACTTATTACGGGATACGAAGCTTAAATAAAAAGATATCAGTTGGAAGGTGCAAACAAGATCGATGAGTGCAAAGAGAAGATCAAAAAGATGAAAAAACCGGACAAAAACCAGTCACACGGTTGGACCGTGTGGTATCACACGACCGTGTGACCTAACTGTGTGAAGCAGAGTGTCCATGTGAAGTGCTCGGGAATAAATAGGGGCAAAAACAAGCAACACAGTCTGGCCGTGTAGGACGTATGAAACCACATGGCCCGTGCAGTTGTCTGTGGTGCTACTATTGATGATCGTATACAAGTGCGATTATTGATCCTCTAACTTTCTGGTCTAGGCAGTTCTAACACACTTATTTATGGGTCTAGCAAATTTGGTTCTCCAATTAATTTGTTTCGCACATTGAGGACCAATTTTGCCAGAATTTTCAATTGTCGCTGGAAATTGACATGTGCAGGATACGTGCCTCTAAGATTTGGGGATTTCTTAAATTCAGTCTACATTTGATGGCATGGCATTAGACAAACATAAGTCAAAGATGATGTGGAATTTTAATTTATTATTAAATCCATGTGTATAAAATTTTGGAAGGAAAATAACACATCCACTAGCATTCTCTCAAGATTCCAAAAAGCTTAGATGAAAAACCCCTAAAAAACAAAAACCAATTTTTCCATTTTCAATTTTTCTCGTATTGTTCTTGGCCCAAAAAATCCGTCCACTTTGTCCCTACCAAATCTAAAGGGGATGGTGTTTATGCAAAGTGAAAGACATGTGGGTCTACCCCACCTCAATACAGTGAGTTATTCTTTATTTGCTTATTTTTTTATTTTATTTTTTGTTATTTTTTGCAATTATTTTCACTTTTTGTTTTAATGGCATGAGAATCTTCTGGGGAGTGCAGTAAATGCCCTTTAAAGTCGATTCCATGGCCCCCTTTTGTTTAACCTTTATTGTAATGGTTCTCTTTATCTATTGCCTATTCATGTCTAGATATAGTGAAACATGTGGGCCTTTAAATATTCTTTTTTCTGAAAATATTTTATTTTTTTTTGTTTTGTTGCATTTATTGATAGGTGTTAACTCTGGATCAATTACTTTGGTGATGCATCATGGAGGTGTTTTTCACCATGTTTCTGTTGCAAAGTATAGTAGGGGTAAAACTTTACTTTTTGATTATGTGGATGAAAGTCACATGACCTTAGACAAAATTGACATGTGGTGTAGAAATCATATTTGTAAAGGTAGCAAAAAGATCCATATAATATCAATGAGGGCTTTTAAGTTAATATCCAGTGATGATGAATTGATCTCTTATTTTAACAAATGTATGCCCAGTAGAGAAATGCATATTTATGTAGAGCATACATCTAATGAGGAGGGCAGTGATGAGGGGGATGATAAGGGCATTGATTAGGAGGGTGATAAGGGCATTGATCAGGGAGGTGATAAGTGCATTGGTAAGGGCATTGATCAAGGCATTGATGGATGTGATATTGATGATTTATTTAACAGCGACTATGATTTAAATGATGATGAGCTGTTTGAACAAAATGTTGATCATAATGAAAGTGATTGGACTGAGAACATAGAAATGGATGACACAGGATCCAATTATTCTTGTGAGGAAGATCTAGTTTTTTATGAAGGTGATTTGGATGATCAGTTCAGAGTGTCTGATGAAGAGGATAGAGGTGAGATATACCCTGTGTTCAATCCAGACATGCTATATGATCTTGTTTTTGAGATAGGAATGGTATTTAGCACTAAGACAGAATTTAAGAAAGCAATACAATCACATGCCATTAAAACTAAAAGAAACTTAAATTTCACAAAAAAATATTAAAAGAGGGTGTATGTGAGGTGTGCAGGTGAAGAGTGTGAGTGGAAGTTCACTTTGACTAAAATTAAGGATGAGGTTGTATTTCATATGACTACTTACAACCCTAATCATACATGTCCTCCAACTTTCAATGTGAAGAATGTAAAATCAAGTTGGTTGACTAAGAAATACCTACAAAACATCAAAATTGATCCAAAAAGAAATGTGAGGGGTTGGAGGGTAGATGTAGTTAATGATTTGAGGTGTAATGTGTCAAAAGACCAGGCTTACAGGACTAAGAGGAAGGCATTGCAGATGATTGAGGGTAGTCCAGACTCACAATACACCTTCATTTCAGATAGACAAAAATGGTTAATTCAAGCTTTTAATGAGGTCTTTCCTGGGTGTGATCATAGATTTTGTTTAAGGCATATGCACAATAACATGAAGACTGTTAGTTTCAAAGGATTGGCTTACAAAAATGCCCTATGGACGGCTGCATAGGCCAATAACATGGGTGAATTTAAGCATAGGATGGAAGAATTGCAGAACTTGAGTGAGAAGGCTATTGAATGGTTGAGTGACAAACCTCCACATCAATTGAGTAGGTCACATTTTAGTGCAACATCCAAATGTGACATGCTTTTGAACAATCTTTGTGAAACATTTAACTATTGTATCTTAGAAGCTAAGGAAAAAGTAATTATTACCATGCTTGAGTGGATTAGACAATACATGATGAGTAGGTTGGAGAAGAATATGCTGAGAAGAAATGGAAGGATAGGTTGTGTCCCAGGATTAAAAAAATTCTTCAAAAACACACCGAGAAATCAAACACGCATGCCAATAAAGTGTGATGACAAAATTATGAGGCGTGTCGTTGATGGGGAGATTGATGTTGTGTTGACTTGGAGGAGAAAACATGTTCATGTAGGGTGTGGGAGTTGTCTGGCATACCTTGTAAATATGCAGCCAATGCTATATTTGCTCAAGGACATGTGTTAGAAAATTATGTTGATGAGTGCTACACAGTTGATACATACAAGAAAGTGTATGCCAGTGCAATAATGGGGATCAATGGGGTGAAGTTGTGGGATGAGACATGTTATATTCCACCTCTCTCTCCAAATTTTGGAAGAGGGGTTGTAAGAGTAACAAGAGCAAGAAGACTTGAGTCGGATGAGGTGCAAAATAAGCAAAAGAAAAAATAGAAAGGAAAGAACCCCATGAAACTGAGAAGGCAACAAAAGACTGTGAGATGCAGAGTGTGTGGAAAGGAATGACACAATGCAACTACATGTTCCAGAAGACAAGATGAATCAGTTGAATAAGAAGAACATCCTCATCATCGTGAAACTGAGCTTGAGGGAGAAATGGAGACAATAATGGTAATTTTATTTTCTGTTATTCGATTCATTTTCATAATTAAGTTTAATTCTTTCATGTATTAATGTTATTTTTTATGTAGGGTGCTGGAGTTGGCTAGGTCTAACTGTCACGCCCCAAACGCGACGCGACGGCGATCAATCACTTAAACAGAAATAAACCCAACATTCTAGAAAACGATGCAACAATCCCAAGTGAAACAAGGTCTAAAGCAGCGGAAAAACTACAAGTACAACACGATTACAATTACATCCCAACAACTTAATAGCTTACAGTCCAGAACTAGGAAATAAAGTACACATCATATCACAGCTTAAGTGTCAAAAGGGTCCTACGCCCTTAAATTACAGTCCAAAATTTCAAAGGAAATAAAAGAGTCCAACATCAGTAAAATAAAGAAAATAGTCCAGCAATATAGATAACGATAGGTAGTGAGTCCAACGGGCGGAGCTCGAGAATTCAATCCAAGGCAGGTTCAGCTTGTTCGACAAAGTCATCTTCTAAGGTTAGAAAACAGGAGGGGGTGAGACAGAAATCTCAGTGGATGGGGTGATCGTGTGCAAGTGTGGCGGTATATATAGTTAATGCGAGAAATTTAGTTGTATGAAATGCGTGACATATGATGCATGATTTCACATACAGTCCACAAGCGTCGTGATAAATATATTTAAGTAATATACTTATACAGTTTAAGAAAACAGTTCGTGGTCACGCAGGCACTATGGTTCAAGCAGTCAGGAGAATTGCGTACGGATTTGTAACGCCAATCCTATGCAAGACAAGTAGCGGTTGCGTACGAACTATGCAAAACAGTTCGTGGTCACGCAGGCACTATGGTGTTATGCTTTTATTCGTTGACTAGTCAAACATCTTGCAACGAACTCTGCTACTTGGTTCTTCATGTTCACCCACCAGAAATGTCGTTTCAGGTCCTTATACATCTTGTTTCCTCCAGGGTGTATAGTGTATTTTGAACGGTGTGCTTCTGCTAGAATTCTGCTCCTAATCTGCTCGTCACTCGGTATACAAACTCAATTTCAAAATCTGATGATCCCATCTTCATGTACTGAGAATTCTGATCCTTCTCCTTTAAGTATCTTCTCATTCAGTCTTTGAAGTTGCACATATGTCTCTTGTGCTGTTTGATCTCGTTCAGTAGGTCGGGTTTAACAAATATGTTAGCACATGAAATGTGAGTATTGGTCCTTGTCGGATTCCAAGTGCTCAACTCTTCTAATGATTTCCACTCTCGAATCATTAGTCTGGCTAAACTCGCCTTTCCGCTCAAGGCGTCAGCTACTACGTTAGCCTTTCCGGGATGGTATTGAACATCAAAGTGATAGTCTTCTATTAACTCCATACATCTTCGTTGCCTCAAATTGAGATCCTTCTGAGAGAATAGATATTTTAAGCTCTTATGATCTGTGTAAACCGTGAATGTTGCTCCGTAGAGATAATGTCTCCATTTCTTTAACGCGAACACTATCGCTGCCAATTCCAAGTCATGTGTAGGGTAATTAGCCCCATACGGCTTGAGCTTTCGTGATGCATAAGCGATGACCTTTCCTTCCTGCATGAGCACTGCTCCTAGTCCTTCCTTTGATGCATCACTGTAGACGACAAAGTTTTCTGTTCCCTTTGGAAGGGCTAAGACTGGAGCTGTAGTGAGTTGTTTCTTCAGCTCTTGGAAACTAGCCTCACACTTGTCATTCCACACAAAGTTGACTTGCTTCTGAGTTAGTCGAGTGAGTGGTCCGGCTATTTTGGAGAAATTCTGGATAAATCTTCGATAATATCCAACCAGTCCTAAGAAACTTCTAATCTCCGTTCTGCACTCAAGTTGTTTCCATTCAACCACCTTTATGCTCGCACCTTCGAAGGATCTACGGCGATCCCGATCTTGGATACTATGTGTCCCAAGAATGCGACCTCGCTAAGCCAAAACTCGCACTTGCTGAATTTGGCATACAACTTGTGCTCTCATAGTGTCTCCAAAACAATTTTCAGATGACGTTCATGCTTTTCTCTAGACTTAGAGTATATGAGTATGTCATCAATGAATATCACTACGAATTGATCCAAATAAGGTTGAAAACTTCGATGCATCGAGATCCATGAACGCGCTGGCTGAGTGCGTTTGTCGGACGAAAGGCATCACTACAAACTCGTAGTGTCCATATCCGTCCGAAATGCCGTTTTGGAAACGTCTTCTTCCCACGGATCTTTAGCTGATAATATCCTTGTTGTAAATCAAACTTCGAGTACACCGTCTCTCCTTGAAGTTGATCAAATAGTTCGTCTATCCTCGGGAGGGGATATTTGTTCTTGATGGTCACGCTGTTAAGTCCGCGATAGTCATACACGTCTTAATGTGCCATCCTTCTTCTTGACGAATAGATCTTGGTGCTCCCCAGGGAGACATACTTGGTCGGATAAATCCCACATCCATCAACTTACGTGGTGAGTCTTCAACTCTTGTAACTCAACAGAGCCATTCTATACGGCGTTACGCGATTGGGAAGTTCCTGGTAATACCGATGGTGAACTCGACTTCCCTATCTAGAGGGACAGTGGTGAGTTCTTGTGGAAAAACATCGGTATATTCCGATACTATAGGTACTTGATTAATTTGTGTCTCAACTTTAGGTTTGTTAATTACAAACGCCAAGTACCCTTGTGCCCCTCTAGTGATCGCCTTCCCCTCGCTTTCATTCTTTGAAATGATTGGGGCAATCTTAACTCGTGCTCTTCCCGATATTTCTACTTCGAGCTTACCGGGTTCACATAGCTTAATGGACTTGCGATGGCAGTCCATTTGTGCGTGGTGTGCAGACAACCAGTTCATCCCCAAAATTATGTCGTATTCGGATATAGGTAATAAAATCAAATCGGCAAGAAAATTTATCTCATCAATCTTAATTTCGCATGCATTATAGATAATATATGTTATCTGGCTTGCGCCCATAGGAGTTGATACTTCTAGACCTATAGGCATATGTTCCATGCATGCATGCAGCTTGTGTACAAAATGTGGTGCGACAAATGAATGCGTTGATCCAGGGTCAAATAGTACTTTAGCATAGTGGCTAGATACTAGAAGCGCACCTTCCACCACGTCTGTCGCCTCTGGAGCCTCATGTCCGACTAGTGCAAATGCTCGAGCGGGCATCCTTGCCCGGTTACCCTGGCCATTACCCGGCTTCTGTGGTTGCACCTATTTGGTCCGGTCTTCGTATTTCGGGCAATCCTTCAGCTGGTGCTGATCACTACCACAACGTAAACACCTTCCTTGTTTACGCCAACAATCATTGGCAGTATGCCCCGGTTTACGGCAATGTGTACACACTTGACCCGGCTTTTTCTCATCTTGGTCTTTTCCTTTATCCGTGTCATTAATCGTCCTTCAAATTTAGCAGGTGCTTAGATGGCATCCCCACGATTGTCCTCTTGAGACTGTTTGATGGCCTACTCTGCTTTGAATCATCCAATACGGTTCGATCCCCGACTGATGCGGAGAGTCCTTTTACCGCGGCCGAGTAGGTTGTCATTTCAACAAAGAAAGCTTTTGAAGTTCTAGCTTGATCCCCGTGTGAACTTATATAATTTGTCCTCTTCTATACTTGATTGTCCCAGTGTATTTGGACAATCGATGAAACTGTTCGTCTTGGGCTACTGAGACATGTTCCCCTGTCTCAACCTATAGAACTCATCTCGGTGTGCCTCCTTCACGACTTGGGGAATATACTGCTCATTGAATTCAACCAGGAATTTTTCCCACGTCCTATCTACTTGGTCCTGGTCCCATTTTCTCTCAACTGCTCGCCACCAATCTCTAGTAGTCGATTCTAGTCGGAACACGGCGAGTGTAACCTTTTGTTCCCCTGAGTATTGGAGAGCATTGAAGATATTCTCCATTTTCCCAATCCATTCTTACGCCTTTAAGTCATCGGGCTCTCTAAGAAAGCCGGTGGGTCAAATCGCAAGAATCGCTCCAGTGCGATCATTCGCCTCTTTAGTGGGCTCGAATACGCCGTTGAGGCTCGCTTGTTGCCTCATGAAGACCGGATCTATTGCAGGGCTATTGCAGTCAAGTTATCTCCTGCGACTGGCGGAGGAGGTGGTGGTAGTTCGGGAGAGGGTACCCGTTCCCTGGGTATGTCCTCATACCTTCGGGGAACACGGCGGGGTCTCCCGCGTCCACGGTTTCCAGCCATGTATCTGTAGTTTAGCTACAATTCAGAAAGGAATGCTTTCAATAAGTGCTCGCATATAACAAGTTATATCACAACAACAATACACAAGACATAAAATAAGTAGAAAAAGTCTATTCATTGATGTGAAAATTGAATACACTCGAATGAGTTCATACAACAGAAATATAGAATCGAAGATAAACTAGAGTCAGGATACAACGTGATTAAAGTACAACGGAAAGCAAAGTACAACAAGATGGAAATAAGCGTCAGCTAAAATCTAGCATAGAAGCTATCTACTCGGTGAGGTCGCCGTCATCATCACTAGTGGCCTCGTCCATCACTGGATCCCGATCGGGCTGAGTACCGCCTCGGCAAAGATTAGGCGATCGGCTAAATCGCCACTACTCGATCCGGAGCATCATCGAGTGGGGCGGCTTCAAGCGCCTCGGGCTCTTCATCTTCCATTGGATCCTCATCGGGATCCTCTTCAGGATCTTCTTCAGGATCCTCCTCGGGATCCTCCTCATTATCGGCCTCGAAGTTGGGCATGGGTTCCGCCTCGGGTGGTGGCAGCGGATGGCGCATTAGCTGCTAAGGCGGCCTCAAAGCAAGATCCCGAGTTAAGGCATGCGTGAGGTCTCTATCACCTGCATTTATTTGATGATAGTATCTTGAGACGATCGATGGTGGCTCTCGACATGTATGCCTCCCTTTCCCACTTTCCGCGGCCTTCTTTGGCGCGTTCCATCTTCGTGCGAGTAATTTCCAAGTGTTCCTGGATTGACTGGATTTGATCCTCGCGAGCACGGATGGTATCCTTGCGTTCCTTAGCAAGGAGGGTAAGATCGTTCTTCTCCTCTTGGCTCTTTGCCGGGGAGGTGTGTCGATTCTTGGTTGCGGCGGCGTTCTTCTACCAGTGCAGAGATAGCCGAAGGTATTCCTGTGCCAGTGGTTCGTGTATGCCCGGAAGTAATCACGTTCGTGCGCAGGCCTCCAATAATTCCCACCAGATAGGTGGCATCAGCTCCATCCTGAACAAGCCAGACTAAGAAGGATTAGTCGAAGTAAGAAAAGATAGGGAAGAACAAGGAAAGAATGACTAAGGAAAGTCAGTCAAGAGTCAACTAAGTCAAATCAAGTATGACTATGGATTCTCCAAGTATAAATTCTGACTTAACATAAACATCAATAATACGGTTCTATGCCATTATTGAAATCGATTTCACACTTAATTGGTCAGGTCGCGGTACTACCCAACACAGTCCGAGGGTCCTATCCTGGGTCAGCTCGGTGTAAGTTTCCATCTTACTAGCCGAGCTCTGATACCATAACTGTCACGCCCCAAACGCGACGCGACGACGATTAATCACTTAAACAGTAATAAACCCAACATTCTAGAAAACGATGCAACAATCCCAAGTGAAACAAGGTCTAAAGCAGCGGAAAAACTACCAGTACAACACGATTACAATTACATCCCAACAACTTAATAGCTTATAGTCCAGAACTAGGAAATAAAGTACACATCATATCACAGCTTAAGTGTCAAAAGGGTCATACGCCCTTAAATTACAGTCCAGAATTTCAAAGGAAATAAAAGAGTCCAACATAAGTAAAATAAAGAAAATAGTCCAGCAATATAGATAACGATAGGTAGTGAGTCCAACGGGCGGAGCTCGAGAATTCAATCCAAGGCAGGTTCAGCTTCTTCGACAAAGTCATCTTCTAAGGTTAGAAAACAGGAGGGGGTGAGACAGAAATCTCAGTGGATGGGGTGATCGTGTGCAAGTGTGGCGATATATATAGTTAATGCGAGAAATTTAGTTGTATGAAACGCGTGACAGATGATGCATGATTTCACACACAGTCCACAAGCGTCGTGATATTAAGTAATATACTTATACAGTTTAAGAAAACAGTTCGTGGTCACGCAGGCACTATGGTTCAAGCAACCAGGAGGATTGCGTACGGATTTGTAACGCCAATCCTATGCAAGACAAGTAAGCGGTTGCGTGCGGATTTGTAAGCGTCAACCTATGCAATACAAGTAGCGGTTGCGTGCGGTTTGTAGCGCCAACCAAACGGGTCCGATTAACTCCAGAATCGTATGGATCAGACAGTGATTCCTTCGTTCTTCCTTGTAACTCCCCGAGTAAGATGGTCCAAGACCTGTCACCTTATCGCTCGGTAGGCAAAAACGAAATCCACAGTGGAGCTAGCAAGGCTCGGATTTGTCATAATCATGATTATACCTCAAGTACCACGACCCGCTTCCCTTGGACAAACTCCGTCCCTCAATTGCGGGATTAGGGCGAAGGGGCCGAAAGAGTGGAATAGCGGTAGCTGCCCGGTTCCATCCCCCGACGTATCCATTCGTGAGCTCGACACACCAAGTTGACTCAAGCAGGAAAGTAAACACAAGTTCAGGTAGTCAACCAGACAGTCGAGTATTATTGATTCAGGGAAGCAGTTCAGGAAAAGTTTTCGAAAATTCGCGAGTAGCAATTATGGCGTTGGTGGAATTATTTGTATGAAGATGATTATCGGAAGGACAAACAATCTTCGATATCTTGAAAGATTAGGTGGGACATAAGTCCCGTTATAGATTCGATATCGCAAGACGAGGAAGTTGCCTCGCGATCGGGTATTAGTCGGTCAAGGCGGTCCGATAAGTCAAGGGGTTTTTGAGATAAATAAAATATTTTAATTAAGAATTGAAGTCAGAGGATCCAGGGCGGTTTTAGTAAAAGAAAAATAATTTGAGTTAGGTCCTTGATAAAAGAAAAATTACAATTTAGCCCCGTTTTGTAAAAACCAATACTTTTGGGGTTGAAAATTGAATAAATAAATATCCCGACCTTGAAAAATTATGAGGCCAGTTCCTAAATCCTCCAAATTGTTCATAGATTCAGGTTTTTAAAGTTTTGAGGTCGAGTTTTTATAAAATTCTCACATTGGCCCAAAATTCGTTAAAATTGTCATTTCGGGCCTTAAGTTTAAAATAATCGGAACTCACAAACCGGAAGGGCTTTTATTGTGATTCCAGTTGAAAAATATCACTAAGGTTAGTGGGATATTGGGACAAAAACAGTTTTAAAAAGGAATAAGTTTAGGTCCCTTAACTTTTGAAAATATCATTTTTGTCCCATTTTGAAATAATTGCCTTTAAGGCTTTTAGGGGTCCAATTGTTATGAAATTTGAACCTTGGGTCCAAAATATAATTAAGTTATGGTTAATTTAGTATTCCAGGTGCATGGACTGCATAAGTCCTGGAAATTGTATTTTGATCCTCAAGTTTAATCTTTTATTTGGTCCCTCAATTTTTATAAAATTACTTTCCAAGCTCTAAACACTTGTATTTTTGGAATACACTTAAAATATGTTATTTCCAATCCCTTAAGAGTTAAAATTTCAAATTTTAAAATTAGGGTCTGGTACAATTTCGAAATTTGCAAAATAGCCCTTAAACTTCTCAAATTTTACAATCTAGTCCTTGGGCTTTTAAGGGTTGATTTTATTTATCTAAAAACTCTTAAAACTTTATTAAAATGTCAAAACATAATTTTTGAACCTGATTTCAGTCCCAAAAATCGAAATTTACAGAGGGGTCCCTTAAGTTTTATTTTCTTGCAATTAAGTCCACCAACTTTCCATTTTTGCATTTTAAGTCCAAAAGTTGAAATTTAATCAATTATGCTCAACTTGTCCAGGTTATAAATCATTCAAAACATATATTTCAAGAGTCATACACATACATATCCTTCTCATACAAAATTTCATCAAGTATAACAATAAAGTGTGCATGTATGCCCTATTTTTCGATAAATCGCATTTTTGAGCGACACTTGAGAATTTTTCCAACTTGATACAAGAAAATAGCATGCAATACATAATATATACCTCAAGTGCTCAATAACAAAATACTACATGCATATTTTCAATTTAAAACACCTAGAAGTTGAAAGGATTTTTCCACCCACCTTAAAGATTGGTTTGTTGGTGAAAATGGGATAAATCTCTCTCGATGAAGGAGTGACTTAGGTCAGCCCCTAAGTCAAGGAATATCAAAAAAATATAGGAGTTATAAGAATGTGGTTAAAATTTTAGGGAGAAGAAGAAGATGGTGAGAAAATTGGAAATACTACACTTACCTTGTGTAGTGAGTAAAATGTGACTAGTAATGGCTTCCAAATATAAGGTTTTGGTCACCCTTAATGTCAACCACCAAGGTCAGCCCCTAAAACTCCAAAAATGAAAATGGAGTATCAAAATCTTGGAAAATAGAAGAGAAGAAGAAAATGTACTAAAAATTCCATTTCTTACCTTATAGTCCAACTTCTTCACAATTTTTCTTCAAGATGACTAGTCTCTTAACTTCTTCAAAGGTCTTCTAGGTATACCTCAAAATCAAAAATCAAACTTAAATTAGAAGGTGAAAGAGGTGAGCTAGAAGGTATAAGAATAGATTGAAGAAGAAAATTTCTTACCTTGTGTAGTGTATATGGTTCGAAATTTTGAAGAAAATGGGAGATGAATTCTTGAAGTTTTGGTTAAGTGTTAGTGAAGAAGATGAAGAATAGGTAAAGAGATGTAGGAGGATTTTTAGAGAGAGAGAAGAGGAATTACAAGACTTAGAAGAATTTGGTGTTGGTGAAATGAAATGTGAAGGATAAAAATTTTGTTTTGTTTTGATTAAATGATAAGTTAGAGTAATGATTGAGGGAATTAGGGAAGAAAGTAATATTTAGGTATCTTTATTAGGGACAATGGGCCAAAATGCTAAGCTTAGGGGGAAATTTTAATTTGGTCTTGTTTGACCAATTGGATGATTGAAATGGTGGGATTAATTTAAGATGTAGGTTTGAATTAATGGTGTAAAAATACACAAGATGAATACACAAGGTGTACATGTACAAGAGTAGGGAGATATTTCTACACCAAAAATATACACCAATGCCGTCCCCCTAAGGGTATTTTGGTAATTCCATATTTTTTTGTCCCAAAATTGATGATAATAGATGAATAAATATCAATCTCCAAAATAATTAGTGATTTCCTTGATCACTTATAAGTCTCATGATCACTTAATCTAAATCGAATTCTTAATTCTATAAATTATAAATCCCTAAAATAAATAGTCTCTTAAATTCTAAGGTGACTAATAAATACACCAATAATAATAATGATGATCAACCAAGTGATCATAAATGCGAATTAAAATTAATAAATGATTATGATCACAAATAGAAATTAAAAGAATTAAATGCAAAATATATTTATCATTAATATCTACCCGTCAAAGCGACGCGGTAAAATAGTCAAAATAATACAAAGACGATACGAAACAAGTACATGATCTAATAAAAATCGGGGCTTCACACAAACCACCTAGGCCAACAATTTATCCACTTTCTACCCAGCCTCGACTTGGTTTATAAGAAGAATTTGTAGACCATATCCCAACCCAACATTCTCAAACTACCAAAAAGAAGGGGCCCCAAGTTGTTAGACCTTCACCATGGAAACAATTGCAAATGGGACGTGGACAGAAATTCAGAGCTTGCCCTCTAGATGCTGATGGAAAGGATGTTTCAAAGAAATTCAGAACATTATCTAATATCACCTCAACTTTGACTAAACAAGGCCAGCCATCAAGGAAATGAAGATTTTGCTGTTTGCAATTTTTGGATGCAATTGGGATTGTCTTTTGCAACTTTTGGTTTTATTTTGATGTTTTTTTATTGTCACTTAATTGTTGAGAATTATGATGGTATTTTGAGCTGATCATGATGATGGTGTTATGAACTTATTTTGATGGTGTTTTGATGTTTTGAATATTTTGATGGTCATGAAAAGACCTTTTTTTGTCAATGTTCAGTGAAGTATCCATACGTGAGAATACTTATTATGACTTGATGTAACTGACTATTGAATGTTTCCAAATTGAATGTTTCCAATGGTCATGAAAAGGCCCTTTTTTGTCAATGTTCACTGCCACCATATTACATTTCCCAGTGCTTTTATTAGTATTATTTGTTTTATGACATATTAGTGTTATTTTTTTGACAACCATATCAATAGCAAATAAAAAAACCATATTCAGTCAACAAAAGAGATAGATATTAACTTAACTTAAATACAGAAGATCCATATACACCAAATTGGAAAACATCATACACTTAGCAGTTAATGCAAACCATATCAAAACATCATAAACATCTTAATTAATCTATTAATGTACCATAATACACTAGCCTAACACAACTCAAGCTAGCATATTGGTATTTCTTGGAACTTCAACATTTTGCTTCTTCACTGCAGTTAATGCATACCATATCCAAACTAAAACAACAAAGATGCAGGGTAACCACACCACTAATTGGAAGAGCTTCCTGTTAGTCCTATGCAATTCTCCAACTTCTCCCTACAATGTCTTGACTTCTTCCTTCAATGTATTGATTCTCCTTAACAATTCAATTATGATAGCTTTAGATCTACGGTACATATGAGGATCATCCCAATTAAAAAAAGAATAGCCTCTCTTCTGCAATAATATATTATAAAACCCTAAGCATCATGACTTTAAAAAAACAAGAAATATCATGTTCCAAAGCTTAAGCAAATGCATTTTATTCAACAAAAATTACAACTTCAATTTTAAGGTTAAGAAATGAAACATCTACATACAACATATTGAATACACGAATAAAATCTCCGGCTTGGGTTATTGTTTGTCCAAGAGGTCCGAAGAGCAGCCCGTCGTCCACAGTAGCAGTCTTTAAAGCCCGTTGTGTGAGACATCTTCAAGAAATTTTACTGATTTTGCTGGAATGTGTGAAATGAAAGAGATGTTTTTTTCTAGGGTTTGGAAATTGGGGAAAGCCCGTTTCTGAATGACGAAGAAAGCAAGAGAGTGGCATTTTATTTTCCCTCCAAAATTTTATACACATGGATTTAATAATAAGTCAATATTCCACAATCATCTTTGACTTATGTTTGTCTAATGCCATGTCATCAAATATTGACTGAATTTTAAGAAATCTCCAAATCTTAGAGGCACATGACCTGCACATGTCAATTTCAAGCGGTAATTGAAAACTTTGGCAAAATAGTTCCTCAATGTGCGAAAAAAAATTAATTGGAAGACCAAATTTGCTAGACCCATAAATAAGTGTATCCGAATTTCCTAGACCATAAATTTAGTAGGACCAATTTTGGAATTTAGCCTAGGATTGCATGTTGAGCAAAAAATTGCATTAATTTTTTTTTAAAATTTTTTATTTTGATTTTGATTTTTATTTTTAGCACGTTTATTGCTTTAACATGTTTAATTGCTTTTGTGTGTGATTTTAATCAAGATTTTGAAAGAGTACAAAGCTTCCATATGATTTTTACTATGAGCATTTAATTTTATGAGATGATATATTTTTGTGAATAATGCTATGAATAGTTGAGGATATGTTTTTTTATTTGTTTAGCATTAGTTAAGAAAATTGGGTATTTGAGCATGTTGCGAAAAATAAGCCTGTGAGCTTTCGTGCCTTTAACTGCTTTTAGCTTATACAGTCTTATTTTATCCTAAGTGTGTCATTCATGATTGTTAGAACTCTAGAACTTGCTCTAGTATCTTCATTGAAGCCATGCGTGTCTGCAATTTTTAAAAATAATTTAAGACCATATTTGTTTTAATCTACTTAGCCTAAAAAGTCTACCTATGAACTCATGATTCTCTAGCTAGCCACTTTTGAGCCTTAAATTTTTATTGTTAGCCATATTTTTTGATCTTTAAATTGAAAAAATGACTTTATCCCTAAAATTACTTGAGCTTATGGAAAATGAACAAGTTTGGGGGAGATGTGGCGAAAATTCTGAAAAAGAGAGAGAGAGAGAGAGAGAGAGAGAGAGAGAGAGAGAGAGAGAGAGAGAGAGAGAGAGAGAGAGAGAGTTGGCAAAAGAAAAAGGGGTGAGCAGTGTCTAGGTAAATGAAGGATTTATGAAGCTCAGAAAAAAAAAATCTATGAAAAAGAAAGAGAAAAATCGAGCAAAGAAAAGAGATATTCTGAAAATTTTGAAAAATTGGGAGCTTGAGGCTAAAGAAGAAAAAGAAAAAGAAGGCAAAAGGCCTAAGAATGAAAAAGGAGAAAAATGGTAGAGTTGAGTTGAAAAAGAAAATATCTTGAAAGAGTGAATTTTAGGTGAAATTGGTGGAATGAATTGCAAGGTGTCGTGTACTTAAATTTTATTTTCTCAAGTCAAGTCACTTAATCCAAATTTTCCCTACCATTACCAAAGAGCCTACATTACAATCAAATGAAAGTCCTTTTTGATTCTTAAGTTGTGCACACTAAAGTGGTAGAGATGTTATACGATTGCAAGCCTATGGTAGTTCTGCATTCACTGAATTGATTTTGAGCGCAAACACTTACCATACACTTTGAGAGATGAGTGATACACTACTTAATTGTGAGTCGCGATGTCAAGTACCTGAAAGAGTATTAATTATGTCAAACTTATGATTGATAACTTCATGACAATGAATTGCATGGTTTACTTAGATATGAAGCCAAATGAGATTAAATGTTTATAAGTGTTCTTGTGTATTCTTTGTACCCCTTGAGATTATGCCAAACACATGATCGTGTGGTGTGACCGTGTGAAACCACACGACCCGTGCGGCTATCCGTGGTGCGACTATTGACGATCGTACACAAGTACGACTATTGATTATCGTACACAAGTGAGTATGATTCTGGAATCACTCTCACCGGCTTTCCTCCAATTCAATAACAACTATGTCATGAATAAATTGTCTTATTCATTGACACAGTTACTCAAAGAATTGCAAACTTTTGTGGCCATTTCCATTGGAAAAGTCAAAGAAGGGGTGGCAAATGTTGTTGAGGATAAACCAATTTCCTCCAAGAAGAGGAAGTGCCTCCAAGAAGAGGAAGTGCCTCCCGAAGAGGAAGTGCTTGGGGAAGGGAGTGAATCAAAACAAAAGAAAATGAAGAGTTCCTAAGGCAAGAAGAAAGTTTCCTCCAAACCAAGGGAAAATGTTTCTCTTTGTGGAAGAGAGGGACATTGGAAGGAACGCCCCCAAGTACCTCGCCCGAACTAAAGGAGAAAAAGAAAGATAAATATGATTTACTTATTCTTGAAAGTTATTTGGTAGCTAAAGATTCTTCTACTTGGGTAGTTGATTCGGCGCTACTAATCATGTTTGTTCTTTTTTTTATAGATACTTAGTTCTTATGAAAAGCTTGCCGAGAGGTCTTTCATAATGCGAGTTGGTAATGATGCAGTGGTTTCGACAAAAGCAGTGGGAGTAGTTAGGCTCAATATTAGAGATAGGATTTCAGTTTTAAACGATGTTTATTTTATTCCTAGTTTTCATAGAAATTTGATTTTTGTTTCAAAGTTGCATGAACATTTATATTCACTATCTTTTAATAATAATTCAATTATTATTTCCTAGAATGCACTGATATTTGTAGTGCAATATTGGAAAACATACTCCATTTAATTAAGTCAAATGAACAATCACTGCTAAATGCCGAAATATTTAGAGTAGAACATCATAAACCAAAAAGGCAAAAGGTTTCTCAAGATGATCATATATGGATATGTTTAGTTCATGCATAGAAAATCCGAGACTTTTGAAAAGTTCAAGGAATTTCATGCGGAAGCTGAAAAGCAGCTAGGCAAATCTTTGAAGTGCCTTCGATCCGATCGAAGGGACGAGTATGTCGATACTGAGTTTAAAGATTATTTGCTAGAGCATGGTATTTTGTACCAACTCACATCACCTAGTATCCCTCAGCAAAACAGTGTTGCTGAAAGGAGAAATCGAACGTTGCTTGATATGGTTAGATCAATGATGAGCTACGCGACACTGCCTAATTCGTTTTGGGATATGCATTGCAAATGACAGTTTACAGTTTGAATGTAGTTTCGTCTAAGTCAATCCAAAAGACACCACTAGAGTTGTAGAATTGGATTAAAGTCAGTTTACGCCACTTCCACATATGGGGTGCCCAACACATGTGCTGAAAGGAAAGACTGAAAAGTTGCATCCATGTTCAGAAGTGTATATGTTCATTGGATATCCCAAAGGAACGATAGGAGGTTTGTTTTATGATCCTCAAGAAAAGAAAGTAATAGTTTTGACTAATGATATCTTTCTTGAGAACGATTATATAGAAAACTTCCCACCTCAAAGTAAAATTGTACTGGAGGAGTTGTTTTCTGATGAGATCAGACCACAACCAACAAGAGTTTTCGGGGAAATCGCTAAAAATACCACTATACCTTATCAGAATGTCATGACACCTCAATGTTGTGGAGGGTTATGAGACCACCAATCCGCTATCGTCAAATCGAAGAGGCAAATGTTACAGTCTCCGATGGGGTAGATGATGATCCATTGTTTTTTCGGCAAGCGATGGAGGATTCTGATAAAGAGTGGTGGCTTGAAGCTATGAACCAAGAAATGGAGTCTATGTACTCCAACACTGTCCGCCTGAGAATGTCAGGCCCATTGGGTGAAAATAGATCTATAAGATAAAGAAGGGTATGGATGGGAAAGTAGAGACTCTAAAGCAATGCCAGTGGCTAAGGATTACATCCAAAAAGATGGAGTCGACTATGAGGAGACTTTCTCGCCTGTAGTAGTGCTAAAATCTATTCGCATTATTTGCATACTACTTTCAATTGCTGCATGTCTTCACTATGAGATATAGCGGATGGATGTTAAGATGGCTTTTCTGAATGGCCATTTTGACAAGAAAATCTACATGCAGCAATCAGAGAGTTTTGTAGCCGAAGGTCAAGAGCATAAAGTCTGCAAATTGCTTAGACTCATTTATGAATTAAAGCAAGCCTCAAGGACATGGTACCATAGATTTGATGAGATGATCAAGTCTTATGGTTCTGACCAAAGTGTTGATGAGCCTTGTGTATACAAGCAGATCAAAAATGGTAAAGTGACATTTTAAAAGTTTTACGTAGATGACATTAGAATGATGTATAAATGTTAGTAACGGTTAAAGGTTGGCTTGACAAGTAATTCCAAATGAAAGATTTGGGAGAAACGAATTATGTTCTTGGAATTCGAATCGTTCAAAATCGCAAGAATAAATTATTGGCATTGTCTCATGTTTCTTATATCGATAAGATGTTTCATTATAGAATGCAAGATTCCAAAAAGGGTTACCTATCAACTCAACATGGAATCGTTCTCTCCAAGGAGAAGTGTCCTAAGACACCTCAGGAAGACTAGGACACGAGACTCGTTCCCTATACCTCTGCAGCAGGCAACCTAAAGTATGTCATGTTATGTACTAGGCTAGGTATTTGATATGCAGTAGGGATAACCAGTCGGTTTCAATATAATCCAGAAATATTTCATTAGATTATAGTCAATAACCTTCTCAAATATGTTTGAGAACAAGATGTTTGTCTATTTAGATAGTGACCTTAAAATAGACGACTACACTGATTCTAACTTCTAGTTAGATAATGATACTCAAAAGTCGATACCTAAGCCAATGTACATTCTTGTTGATCTTGTCAACAAGACCCAACCTGAAAAGTATTTTTAGAGGCACAAGAACATATGATTGAGAGATATTCCCCATATGCTTTAGGGCAAGTGGGAGATTGTTAGGGATAGTGCCCTTATAGCAATTATGAATTATTTATTATTATTAATAAATGCGATATTTATTTTCGAAGTCTTGTGCATATTGTATGTATTTTCTTAAATATCATGAAAATCCCCAGTTTATTTAATATAACTATAATCTTAGTATATAAGTATTATATACAAGAGGATTAAGATTATGGAAAATAAACTAAAATTAAGTCCATGATGAAATTAATTAAAGTATGGGTTCTTTAATTAAAACATCATTAATGCAACCTAGAACATTCTGAATGTGACTATCTTATCCTGATTGTCGATGTGGAGACATCTTAGTGAGGACATTTATATATGATTTGGTTATATAGGACTTGGACCAATTTAATTTGAATTTTCCATACAAATTTCTTTGTAGAAATAGAAAATCGAATTAAATCACTAGATGATCATATTTGGATAAATCTTAATCCTGAGTGATTATAGACACATGTTTATTTTTTTGTGATTCTTAATTTGAATTAAATAGCTGATAATATAAATTCACATATATAGAATTCATTCTTTCTTGCGAGAAGTAGAAAGATGATTGATCATTTGTTAATCCTGGAACTAAATGGTTTGAGATCTCGAATTTATAATCCGATTATAAATTAACCATTCACTTGTGAATTAATGGTAAATGAGGATAAGAGATAATTGAAGAGGTTTAACGGATACTACCTAGCTTCAATTACGAATTGTCTATGGAGGATTAATCTATATGTAATAATTATATCAATGGACTGCTCAAATTCGTAGAGTAAGATATTCTATAATTATAAGTGCAATTCCAAATTTATAGTGGAGTAATATCAGAATTAATAATTCAAATAAATTAATTAAAGAGTTTAATAATTTATTTGATTTATTGGATCTTATAATTATAGGTCCACGGTCTTCGGTTCCCCTTCCTAGAGTAAACAGGTTTAAAATAATATTTTATATTCTTAAGGGTTTATGGAAAAAAGCTTGCCAGAATATTTGGGCTAATATATTAATATCAGTTAATTCCAGGAATATCTAATATTCTACAGTTTAACTGTATTGGGAATTAAATAAATATAAGATATTTATTATATTTATATAATTATTAAGTTGATAATTATATTGGATAATTATTAATTACAGTTTGGGTCTATCTAGAATTATGAGTTCTAAATTAGATAGAAAACTGAGTTGGAGTGAGAAACTGATTGAACAAGTCTTATAAAAAGGAGACTACATCTCACCATTAACATGTGATATTTCAGCCCCATTTACATTGATTTCAACCGCCCACTTTTGTTTCATTATTACAAAAGTTGCTTGAATAATATAAACTCTCTCTTTTTAATGAATTGGTCTGGCATTCAATTTTGAGGTGATACACTTTTCATTGATAAGAGCAATTTTCAATTGACGAAAATAATTGTTCTTGACCAAGAAAAGATTTTTTGGAAAATTCAATTGAAAATAGATTTTCGGCGATCACCTTCTTAAGGTCGATTGTGGTTTTAATTGTAAGTATAGTTTAATTCTCTCTCTATTCAGTTAGCCCAATCCTACGATCTCATAAGTTGAGAATATCGTAGGAAAATTAAAGTTCGGAACTTAGATTTATTATTGGGTACCCACACACTACCATTATTAGGGAGGATCGATACGAGCTTCGGGATTCAAAGGATTGACGGAGAAAAAACGAAGAACAAGAAAATCATCGAAATAGGTAAATTTTCTTATTCTTCCTTTAGTTAAAATAAATTTAATAAGCATGATCTTGTGTTCTTATATCTAAAAATCGATTTCCGCTTCCATTCGATTTGGTCGAAAAGCGGAATCTTATTTGACGCAGATTAGATACGGGACCCGAATAATTTCCAACACTTTGTTTTTCCAAACTATTCTGTCATCCTTTTTTTATGGAGTTAGCTATTTTTTTTGGGAAGATTTTCAGTTTGGTTACTTTTTTTGTTGGAAGATTTTCAGTTTGCGATCGACTAATTGAAACTACTGACATGTGTAAAGAGAGGGTTACTGCAAAAACATCGAGTACCTACACATTTTTTTTCGTGTTGTAAGTTTTAGTTATGCAACTTTATTTTGCTTTCGTTAATTTTCTTGTGTTATGTTTATTCTGAATTCCAATTTAAAATTTCAGCAAAAATATTTTAACTGACAGAGTGTGCGGTACTACTGGTTTTGAAAGATAAATCTTACTTAGTTTGATCCGCCCACTAATATTATTAGAAACCCAAACCCGAGCCTACCTAAACCTGAGACATGGTCCGCTAAAAAATCTAAAGACTCAAGGCCAGACATGTCCCAAACGTAGACTCATTAAAGGTACATCTTTTTTATATTTGATTTTCGGATAGTAGATTAGTATTTAGTAGGTGGATTGAAGATTCTTAATAGGTAAGAAAGATTTGAATAATTTTATGTTTCTGAATGAGAGTTGATAAAATTAGCCCTGATTTATACATGGTAATATACTAATATCCATATTATAAAAAGGACGGTGCCTACACTTCTGTTATTTGTTAAATCAACCCTGATTTAAAGATTTTGATTAACTTTCTTCATTACGTTTAAAAACACGATCTTTCTTCATTACTTTCAGAAATATGATGATTTCTTTGGAGAATAAAGGTTTGTTTAATTTCTTTTTCTTCTTGTGATTTTTATTTTCTGTCTCATACATACTAAAATATTTTTTTGTGGCGCAGATATCACGCCTAGCCAATTTAACGCCGCCCATGGCTACAACCTACATCCACCTTTTTAACGGATTTCAGCCAGTAAACATGTTCCCTCCGACCAGGGGCGAATCCTCCCCTATGAATGGGGGCTTTAGCCCTCCATAATTTTTCAAATCTCAGTTTTTTATATGTATATTTTATTTTAAAATTTTAAATTTTAGTATTAAATATTTATTTTTTATTGATTTAGCCCTCTCCGAAAATTTTTTAGCCCCCAATATTTCGGGTCTAGCTCCGCCTCTGCCTCCGACGTATCATATGATCATAATTTTAACCTACTTTATTAAATTGATTTCTGTAAACAAAACTTCAAAATTGTAACCTACTTTATTGATGCTTATTTAGAAATTATATATTTGAAATAAGAGATATTTTCTTAGTATGATGAGAAGACTTGATTCTTTCTAAAACAACCCTCTAATTAATGGTTATGATTTATTTGATCAATAGCTATATTTTATTGACTAGAATAGTCTAACAAAATATATAATATTCTAAAATTCTCTATAACTTTTTCTTCTCAAATTTTAATTTCTAAATAACCCAACAATATAGATAACTTAGAATTTAATACGAATATCCAAATTAATTGGTATGTATTTAAATATATTTCAAATAAGAATAAAAGAAATTAGAATTTTGATTATGAATATTCGAACTGATTCGTGTATATTTGAATATATTTCAAATAAGAATAAAATGAGAGTTGGAGATGTTAAACGGGCTGGCCCTAGCCCTGTAGGGCCATCCCTAGCGGACTTCGGGCTAAACAGACTGATGTTAAATGGGCTGGAAATATTGGAACATAACCCTAATCCTAGCGGGCTTCGGGCTAAACAGACCACTATCGGGTTATAAGTCAAAAACTAAAATTATATATTTAAATTTAAAATTTTAAATTCGAATATATATAATATTTAAGTTCAACAATTTAAATTAAACTATTCGTCATAAATAAAATTCATGCAAAGTTTCTAATTAAATTGCATTAACAAACTTATAAAATTAAATATTTTATGATTTAAATTTTGAAAATAAAATAAAATAACTAAAGCCTCCCAGAATTAACACTTTTTTTGTAATTACTCATATGACTATAAGTTAAAATTTTCAAATTAGATATTTAAATTTAAAATTTTAAACTTGAGCATATATAACATTTAAATTTAATATTTAAAGTTAATCTATTCATTATAAAAGAAAGTCATGTATAGTTTATAATTACATTGCATTAACAAAATTACAAATTTAGATTTAGCACCATTTAGAAATATAATTTATATCCTAAATAATCTAATAAAACTACGTGATATTTTCTTATTCAGAATAAAAACAAAAAACTAAATTAAGTAATAAATAAAATAAATAAAAAAAATTCCAAAAATTTATAGATTGTTTAATAAAGTTAAACTTAAAGATGAAGGAGATGTGAATTTGAAAAATAAATTTACTTTGGGAATAGGTAAAAAAAAAAGTAGATATAAAATATTAGAATTATATATATATATATATATATATATATATATATATAGTTTTTAAAAAAGGGGGCTAGCTCTAACGGGCTTCGGTTTAAACGGTCAGGACCAAAAAGACCTAGATTTAAATAGGCCAAAATAATTCGACTCTAACCTTCTTTTTCTGATTTAAACAATTGGGGCCAATGAACCGCGGTCCGTTTAACATCTCTAATGAGAATAGACCCTTGCGGTGCTCTTAAAAAAAAAAAAAAAGAAATGGGTCAAGCAGACGGGCGGGCCAAAGCTCGTCCTACGACGGTGTGGGGCGAGCTGGCCCGCCAAAATCACTCAACCCAACCCGTCTTGGGCTGCGGGTTGGGTGGGCCAGCCCGCCATAAGTTTGAAAAAAATTACTGGTAGCAATTGTATTGTATTCTGTCCACAAGGAGTTAAGGACCTTCACAAATCATAAGTTTTTTTAAAAATAAAACAACCGATTTTTTGTTCCAATGAGTAGACAAGTAGTATACCATCTATTCTAATTGAAATTGCTATTTGACTACATAATTCGGAGTGAGAAGTTGACGCAATTTCTTTCAACTTTTTTTATTGCTTTCCGTAATATGATATGGCCTATGGGCACAAATAATAGTTATCCAACATGTACGTGAAAACAATTATATTTATGGAGATTAACTGGTTTTCTAATGATGATACCCGAGCCGAGCTGTGAGAAATTAATCCACGTCATCAGTCTGACACATATCCGAGTAGGCGACCTGCGGGTGATGTCAACAATGATGTACGACGATACGTCACGAATTAGGCTCGCCCGCTACCGAGCCCAACCGCAACACGGCCACCGAGCCCCGAGCCCAAATTTCAATATGAAACGCACGCGCGACAGCTTCGTAAAAATAATCACATGCCCATGCTTAACACTTTATTGGTATCAGAAATTGCCACATGTCAGAAAATTATGAAGAGAAGTCGACAAGTGGCAAGTTTTGGCTGACATGCACAACTATAGAGGGACATGTGTCGTTCTTTAACTATTTTATTAATTAATGAATAGTTAGTGCAAAGATGACTATTGTAAACCCACTTACTCAAAGGGGTATAAAAGAGTCCAAAAGGAGAAAAGAAAAGGGAGGCAATTGTAACAAAATTATAAGAAAGACCGACCCCATAATTCGGCTCGGCATAATACAAAAAAGGCATTATTAGCCAGAAAACATACGTTACGCACGTTTATATTTCCACGTGTTAAACCTTTTACATTTTTCTGCTTGTTGACCAAAACGCACGTCAACAAATTGGCGCTAGAAGAAGGGGCCGTATTGGTCCAAATCGATTCCAAGCACGAAAGTTAAGTAAAAACCAGGTAAAATTTAACGTTTGGCTTTTTCATAACGGACAAAATGAGTCACCCGATCGAAAATGCTCGTTTGATCAAGAGCAACATCTCGAACAACCAAACGCCGACTACTAATGGCCAAAATATGCTCCAAACGGGCGAGGGAGCACTACTTTATTTCCTTTTGCTCGGCTAATCGCCAACCCAACTTTTGTACAAAAAATGAACCAACTTATATCACAAACTCTCGCTACCACAAACTCTCAAGCACCTCCTCCACTCCTTGCAAATACTAACCCACTCAACCCACAACTAAATGTTAACATTAATCCTCAAATTCCCGGACTTCCTCACCACGAAGCCCAAGAAGCCGATTCGAGTAATGAACAACATGTCCGTCGTGATGACGAAGGCGTCGAGAGAAGATGAGGAGGAGCAAAGTCGTATAGCGAGAGTCATTCCCGAGCAAACGCGACATCGCATGCCCACTCGGTGTTCGCCGGACGACGAGAGTTGATCCCTTTCGCCCGGCTCGACGATAAGTTCCTGGCTCGGGTTTCCTGGATGAGCGGGAGCAACTCAGGGTCAATCGGGTCCAAGGCCCTAGCTTATGGCGAACGGATGTAGAAATACACCGCCACGTCGTGCCGTCCTGAACGAATTGGAAGGCGAGCGATCCGGGATGGCGAAGCGATCTCAAGACCGCCCCAAGTAATGAACCAAATCCCCGTCGCCATTTTCCCCTGGAATTCAAGCGACCCGTTCGCCAAAGTTGAAAATCCCCGGTCGGTCTCTATAATGGGAAACCGACCCGACCACTCACGTTCACAAGTACTTAGCATGGATGGAACTATACGGTCAAGCGATGCCATCCTCTCGCAGGCCTTCCCCGACTTTGGGCGGCCACGAGCCCACCGTTGGTTTAGGACCCTCGCCACGGGGATCCATTCGGGCATGGGGATCTCGGCCTCCGCTTTACGACGCATTTCTTAACGTCCAAAGTCCGAGCTGCACCTAAGGACTCCCTCGTGAACATCAAACAAGGGAAGGACGAGCCCCTGAAAAGCTATATTTCTCGGTTCAACAAACAAGTTCGAGAGATGGAACCGGTGTCGGATGACGCCATTTTAATCGCGACCATGGCCGGATCGCTCCTCGAAACATGGTTTAATTACTCCATCCACGAATCAGGGGCGACCTCGTACCAGGAATTTCTGGTCCGCGCAGAACGCCATATTTGCGCGGAAGAAGCCATGGCAAGTAACCGCCCCGAGCATCGACCAGGGGGCGTGAGAAAGGATGGAAGGAAAGAACCAGCAGTAGGGTCGGGGTCGGGATTCCGGCCGTTCTCGGAAAACCCGACCACCGGGTTTAGAGCTCGCCAAGAGGCGAGAACCGAAGTCGCCGCACTGAGGAGTACTTTGACCCACACTCCATCAGCCATATGGAATGAAGTACAGGGTCTGAATTTGTTGCCCCCGGCTCGACCTTTGAAAATCGAGCCGGCAAAATTAGACTCACGTCGATTCTGTGCCTATCATAAATCAATAGGTCACGATACTGATGAGTGCCGAGACCTGATTAGGGAAATAATGTGTGTTGTTCGCCAGGGCGGTCTCAAAAGGTATGTTCATGAACTACCACCCCCACCGACACTGGCTCAAGGTCACAATCCGGAGCGCGTAACCAATCCAGCTCTCCTGCCGCCACCTCCTGCCGAAAACCAGGGGAGGGAGATCCTCATGATGTCGAATGTCAATCGAATCAATACTAACACAAATGAGATAGCCGCTCCAATAGAAAAAAGGAAAGGCGATGTTAGACAGGGCAACCAACGCCGAAAGACAAGTTCGGTGGCGGAAATTAAAGAAGGCCAACCCACCGCCACTTTGTGTTCTCGGATGCGGATGCGACCAGGTGGTCCATCCTCATTCGACCCCCTGGTCGCTATCGCACTTTGCGATCTTGGGTATTCCTATCCCGCGTAATTTTGATTGACACCGGAAGCTATTCGTCGATCATTTATGTCCGAGCATTTCGAAGATTGAACGTGGGCGATAGTTATATCCGTCCATGCAACGATAGCATTCTCGGGATTTGGAGGAGGAAGAATAGTCCCGCTTCGGAGAAGTTGACTTACCCATCCAAATGGGACAAGGTTTGCATAAACGGACTGTCATGACAACATTCAAAATAATCAATGCCGATTCGGAGTACAATGCTATCATTGGGAGGCCATTGCTTTATCATATAAAAGCAGACGTTTCAATATATCACTTTTGTATAAAATTCCCAACGCCTCGATGGCGAAGCTATACATAAAGGGAATCAAAGGGAGTCACGAGAATGCTCTCTTAAACTCCGACCGGTAGAGATTAACGTGGCGGAACAAGGACAAACTAGTGGAACCACACAGGACGATCCCCTACCTAAGAAGGAGTCTGAGTGAAAAGTGGTCATTCAGGAGGATAATCCGGGTCATCGGCCCGGGAAGGAGCCAATGACGGAAGAAGGCGAGCCGGCAGTCGAGAACGAGCCGACCCGTCAAGGCGAATTACCCCCGCAAATCAAGGAGGGACAAAGCAAGAAAAGAAAACGAGCGGAACCAATAGAACAAGTTGATACGATCAATGTCGGAAGACCAAGTGAGGCGTCAACTACGTATTGGTCATGATCTCCCGAACCCTATCGAACCGAGATGATTGAGTTTTTGGAAAATAATCTTGATGTCTTCGCGTGGACTCATGCGGACATGCCCGGAATTGACCCTGGTATGCATGCCACCGCCTCAATATTGATCTAACGTTCCGCCTTGATCATCCGAAAAGGCGCAAACTCGGCCCCCGATAGACAGACAGCAAAGACTCGAGATCGAGGTTAACAAGCTACTAGACAATCAATTCATCCGGGAAGCCCTCTATCCCGATGGGTCGCCAATCCTGTTTTGGTAAAGAAAAGCAATGGCCGATGGCGCCTGTCGTGGATTTTACCGACCTCAACAAAGCATGCCCTAAGATTTATCCATTGCCAAATATCGATTACATAGTGGATGCTACGGCAGACATGAGTTGATGAGCTTCATGGATGCATACTCGGGATACAACCAAATACGGATGCACCCGGAAGATGAAGAAAATACATCATTCTTCTCCTCGCCGAGGAATTCACATTACAAGATGATGCCCTTTGGATTGAAGAATCTTTGTGCGACCTATCAAAGGTTAGTAAATAAGATGTTTGAGAAAATGATAGGTCACACTATGGAAGTTTATGTAGATGACATGTTGGTAAAATCATGTACATGTCCGATCATCTTAACGATCTTAATAAAATGTTTGATGTTTTGAGAGAGTACAAGATGATGTTAAACCCGAGAAAGTGCACATTTGGGGTCGGCTCGGGTAAATTCTTAAGGGGTATATGGTCACCAAAGGGGGATCGAAGCTAACCCGCAGAAAAATAAAAGCCATCACCGATCTAGAATCCCCAAACTCGTAAAAAGGTACAAAGCCTAACAGCCGATTGCCGCCTTAATCGATTTGTTTCTCGGTCCACGACAAAGTGCAAACCTTTCTTTGAAATTATAAAGAAAAGAAAAGATTTCGAGTGGACCGAAAGCAGCACTGATTGCCTTTGAATCCCTCAAACAAAGACCTTTCTTCAATCCCTATATTACAAAAACCAACCCAAGGAGGACTTGTATTTGTACTTGGCGGTATCCGAGTACGCCATCGCTCGGTATTAATCAGGCTAGATGGCTCATTTCAACATCCAGATTTATTACACTAGTCAAGCGTTACATGACGCCGAGCTCCGGCACTCCACCAATGGAAAAGTTGGCTTATTCATTAATCACAAGCGGTGCGAAACTCCGCCCATATTTCCTAGAACACAAGATTATAGTATTGACGAACTACCCACTGAAACAAGTATTACACCGACTGATACTTACGGATGATGATTAAGTGGGCCGTCGAACTCGAACTCGATTTGACATTATATACGAACCACGCACCGCAATAAAAGGACAGGCTTTAGCCGATTTTGTGGCAATTCACACCTTCCATACGATTGGAAGTTGTGGAAGACCAAGAATGGAAATTATTCGTTGACGGCTCTTCCACCGCAGGCCGAGCGGGGCGGAATCGTGATAATCGATCCAAATAAAAATGCTCTTTGCTCGGCGTACGATTTCAGTTCCCGCAACGAACAACGGCCGAATATGAGGCGCTCCCGCAAGCTTGATATGGCAGCCTCTATGGGCCTAAAACAACTATTGGTGCACAGCCGATTCTCGCTTGGTCGCTCATCAAATCAACGGCGAGTACGAAGCAAAAGAGCAAAAAATTGCATAATATTTGGATTTGGTCAAGAAGAGATTATCACACTTTAAGACAAAAGTCTTACATGTGCCCCGAGCCGAGAACATGCAAGAAGATGCCTTAGCTCGGCTCGGCTCCACCCAGGGACGGATGCCATCACGGATGTCATCACACACAACTATCTACCCCGTCATTTGGTGCAAAGAAAATATATACAATCAAACCGCCGAATGGACTTGGATGACCCCAATTGTTCAAGATTTAGAGAAAGGAGTTCACTGAAAACAAAGCGAGGCCGTAACACTACGAACTCAAGCGGCTCGGTTCACACTAGTAGACGGCATCCTATACAAACGAGGATACTTCGTCCCACTCCTACGCTGCCTTTCCGAGATAGATGCAGATTATGCACTTCGAGAGGTTCATGAGGGAATATGTGGCAACCACGCTGGGGGCCAAACGTTGGCCTATAAATTAATACGGCAAGGGTACTACCGGCATCCCTAAGAAAAGATGCGACCGACCTCGTCAAAAGATGCGAGAGATGCCAAAGGTTCGCGCCGCAGTCGATATCATCCTGAGCAACTTACCTCCGTATTTAGCCCATGGCCGTTTGCCAAATGGGGAATGGACCTCATCGGACCACTCCCCACCGGCAAAGGGGGCGCGTCAAGTACGCCATTGTGGCGATGGATTATTTCACAAAATGGGCCGAGGCGGAACCTCCGCAAAAATAGACGAGGAAAAGATTGTGAGTTTTGTATGGAAATCCATTATCTCGTAGATTCGAATACCACATTCGATTGTTACGCATAATGGGAAACATTCGACAACCGAAGGTTTCAAATTTTTGTGAAGATTTCCGCATAAAAACTATTTCTCAACTCCATACCACCCCAAATAACGGACAAGTTGAGGCCGTTAATAAAATACTCAAGTATACCTTGAAAGCGAGATTGGAGAGTCTAAAGGCAATTGGCGGAGGAACTACCCGTACTATGGTCATACTGAACGACACATCGAGCGGCCACCGGAGAAACACCTTTTTCTTTAGCTTATGGAGCCGAGGCGGTGATTCCTGTCGAGATTGGAGCCCCTACCTTCAGAATTGCAAATTTTGAAGAAAACTGTAATGAGGCGCACTCCGAGCCGAGCTAGACCTCGCCAAAGAAAAAGGTGCGATCTTGAGATGAAAAATGCAAAGGTATAAACAAAGGAGTGAAAGGTACTACAATTCGAAAGTAAAGGAAAGAAGATTTCAGGTCGGCGATCTTGTGTTAAAAAAGATAACGGGTGTTCAACCCAGCCCATTGAAGCCGACACAGGAGGGCCCATTTCGGTCAGCCCACGTCTTATCCGGTGGGGCGTACCGGTTAGAATATTTGAGTGGAGAAAAATTTATGCATCCATGGAATGTAGCATACCCGAAACGGTATTATCAATAAAGATCTCGGTGCCTATGATCCGGATAGGATTCCAAAGAATTATCCTTTCATCCGGTATTTCATGAGCTCTCTAAAGGAAAACGAAGTTTTTACTCACCACGACTAAAGACTCGGTTCGCACAAGCACAATATCAAGACTTGGTTACGCACTGCAAGCACAAAATCAAGACTTGGTTACGCACCGAGCACCAAAATAAAGACTCGGTTACGCACCGAGCACAATATCAAGACTTGGTTACGCACCGAGCACAAAATAAAGACTTGGTTACGCACCAAGCATAATACCAAGACTTCGATTCGCACCGAGCAAGAGCACAATATCAAGACTTGGTTACGCACCGAGCATAAAATAAAGACTTGGTTACGCACCAAGCATAATACCAAGACTCGGTTACGCACCGAGCACGAAATCAAGACTTGGCCACGAACCAAGCACAAAATAAAGACTTGGTTACGCACCGAGCGCTGAAATCAAGACTTGGTTACGCACCGAGCATAAAATAAAGACTTGGCCAAGTACCAAGCACAAAATAAGGACTCGGTTATGCGCCAAGCGCAATAAAGACTCGGTTCATAAACAAAATTTCAAATACAAACCGAGTACAAGAATCACTGGGAACCGAGCCCCGTACTTGGGAATATAAAAGGAAAAAGAAGACAGGCAACAATCTTACAAAAAGGAAAAGAGCCAAGCATCTACAAAAAGCTTGAAACACATACACAGGTGAGGAAAATAACGATTCATTGCTACTTCAAAAGTATTTACATAAGAGAGGCCGGAGCCCATTACATCTCGAGGCACGAAGCCAAATTACCTACCTAAGGGTACATATGAAAGCATTAAGACGAGCGGGGGCGGAATTTCGACGGCACCGCTAGAGGCGACTTTTCCACGTCCGGAGGAGGAGAGCCTGCGCATTAGGAGCCTCGGCAAAGTTCGGCCGAAGGGTATCGATATCGGCCTCCCGGAGGGCCATATCTTCCTCAAGTTGAGCAACAAGACGCCCGCCTTAATTAAATCAAGAATTTCTTGGAGGTGGTCGCATGGCCACAGTTAACATGAATGCATACTCCTGAGTCTTTGTAAGCTTTAACGGCCTCTCTACGAACTTCCTCGGTTTTGCCGACGGCGCTTTCTTCAACCTCCTCACGTACACATCGGCTAGACGCCTCTCCATTTCCTCGGCCGGCAAAGGCGTGTGGCGGCACATTCGATTCGGCGACCTTAACCCCGAGCTCTTCTTCACTTTGCGGGCCGATCTCGCTGCTGCGCTTGGCCTTTCGCAGCAGCCTCTCTCTCTCGGAATTGGCCCGAGCCGTAGCCTCATCCGCTTGAGTCTTAAAAGATTCTTGTACCCCTTGAAGGGTAGCATAGGCCTCCTGCGCAGATCCCCGTGCCGCCTTTCCAGTCGGCATATTTTTTCTCCAACTCGCGAGTCCCCCCAACCGCATGCCATAAGAGCCCAATCATCCGCCCCGCATACATGGCCATGGCATACTTGAATTTGTTCTTCGGCTTGATCTCCGAGCGCACTGCTTGATACCTTTTGTCCGGCACGAGCCGAACACTCATCGCGGCCCGACTGCCTCCGGTAAGACTCTCGTTGCTCCTCTGTCGGCGTGGCACGAACGAATTCCACAAACCATCGAGGCGTATCCAATCATTCCTCGCAATATTCATCCCTCACTTGACTTGGAGGGATGAAGTGACCTTCCCTGCCGAGGTCATCCGAAAAAGTTCGCGGACCTCCTCTTCGTGGGGCTCGCCGATGTTTGGGTACCGTCGACCAACCCCTTCGGTTTGATCGAGCTCCTCCATCACAATTCCTCCTCTTCTCCTTTGAAGAGGAGGCCGCACCGCCTCGCACCCCATCGCCAGACGTTTACTGCCCGGATATCTTCTCTCGAGCCGTCTCCACATCCGCAGTTGATCGGCAAACGCCCGAGTTCGCCGCGCGTCCGTGTTCCTCACGCTACGGAGACGTGCACGCAAGTCTAAGCCACGCCTTGCACAAAGCAACCACCGTTAAAAGATCAAAATAAAACAAAGATGTTTCAAAAGAAAATGTGAAAAACATAGGTGTTTACCTCGGACAGCCGCCACACTCGGCGGCTCTGGAGTCTGTGTTTGTCCTACGGGCGCAGATGATCTGCCTACAGGGCTAGCCGTCGTAGGGGACGGCCGTAGCTCGCTCTGTTCTCGCCGGCGGCTCCCCGAGAATGGGTCCGTATTCGTTCATTGCCCGGAGGATCCCTGCTGAGGCTCTCTCTCAATCTCCACCTCTGCCGCCGCCTCATCCCGAGCCGCCCCCTCGGTCTCGGTCGGCGGGCGGCGCAGCCTCAAACCCGCGGCCAAATTGGCCTCGGTGGCGATCTCTCAATCCGCTATCTCGCACCTCGCTGGATATTCTCCACCTGCGGATGAAGGTGGTCGACAAAGGCCCTTTTGATGCGCGGTTCTCTACAAAGGTAAAAAGACACAAGTCAATCACAAAAAGAAACGATAAATAACAAAAAGCGAGAGAAGAGAGAAAGGATATGAGACTTATCAGTAACCAAAAACAAAATCAAGGAGGATAAAGGGCGGTCTCCTTCCTTCCTTCGTTCTCCACGCGAGCTCGCCACTCGCCGCTCCCGAGCCATTTTTCTTTCCAATCCTTCAATGATGAAGGAAGACCTTCCACTAAACTATCCGGATACCCCAATTGGGTTTGTACGTAATACCATCCAGACGGCTGACCTTTTGATGAGGGAGTCGCTCGCCAGACGAAGAGTTCATTCATCTCTTTGAACTTAGGGCGAGGGTACTTCTCGAGGTGGAACATCACCAAGAGGCCAATAATCCTACCCCACGTAATGGGATGCACTTGGGTTGGATGCATACCCCATTTGCAAAGCCACCGCGTGAGAAAAACCGGCAGCGGGAACCGCAATCCGAATAGAAGGCTGGCGGTATGTATACCCACGCAACCCACGGGCGGGTACTAGGGGACCTCCGTGCCATCCGGTACCCAGAAATGGATACCACTTGGAATACGATACCTTCGCTGGAGCTCTCCCATCTCTCGGAGCATCGGATGCTTGGGATATCGTTTATATCGCTCGGCGTCCACCGAGACTCAACACGAAGGCAAGGGCCTCCTCCTTGTCGGCCGTCACCGCTTTCACGATGACCCATAGGCCCTTGTTACCTCTCCTACTCGAATCACCGGAGGGTTCGTTTAACCGTTCTTCGTTATCACGCTCCGGTTCGATGGGTCCATGTTTTCTTCTTCTTGCTGGTAATCGCTAGAATCAACACTTGGCGATCCTTCGTCGGAACTTGCTTGTGCGGTCCGAAGCCGATACATCGTTCCTCTCTAAAGACGGTCACCGGCGTCGGATTGAAGATAGTATGAGTCCGCCCCAAAGACGTTAAAAGCCGTGGAGAATCCTGGAGAAGATATCGAATAATGCTCGGGCTATGAGACGGAGATCGCCATCTTGGTGAGAAAGAAATGTAGAAGGTTCGGAGGGAGGATCTTCAATTTCAACCTCTACACTATAACTACGACTCCTACTATCCTCAAAAAAAGACATTTATAGGTAAAGGGAGAGTATTTGAAAAAATACCTAAATTCAAGTCTCGAACTTGGGAAGCCGACCAAATTTCCGCTCGGTTTTAGTTACTTTAGCTTCAAATGGTTAAGGGTTGCGAAAGTGAATAATGGGGGGAAACAAAGGTATTTATAGATAGGGTTCCTCGATAGACGCGACGATTATTCGAAAAAGACACGCCTTTTAAAAACTCAAAAGCCAAACATGTCAAAAACGCCGCGTCCCCACGCCCGCCGACAGAATCGACGTACCTTTTTCGGTTCTGCGCAAGATTGGTCCAACCACAAGATGCCACGTGTCATGCTATTATGGCAACCCACCACGCGCCGTTTCAAGCATTAATCGCTACGCGACAGTGCCAGGAAAGAACAAAACCTTTGAGAAATCCGTTTCCCTATTAAATGTTCATCATTAGCATTAAAGTTTAACTCCGACTTGAAAATTCTTCTCTCGGAATCAAACTTGGGGGCCTTTGATGATACCCGAGCCGAGTGTGAGAAATTAATCCACGTCATCGATCGACACATATCCGAAGTAGGCGACTGCGGGTGATGTCAACAATGATGTACGACGACTCGCCGAATTAGGCTCGCCGCTATTCACGAGCCCAACCGCAACACGCGCCGAGCCCCGAGCCCCGAGCCCAAATTTCAATATGAAACGCACGCGCGATACTTTCGTAAAAATAATCACATGCCCATGCTTAACACTTTATTGGTATTGGTAAACCGCCACATGTCGAGAATTATGAAGAGAAGTCGACAAGTGGCAAGTTTTGGTGACATGCACAACTATAGAGGGACATGTGTCGCTTCTTTAACTATTTTATTAATTAATGAATAGTTAGTGCAAAGATGACTATTGAAACCCACTTACTCAAAGGGGTATAAAGAGTCCGAAAAGGAGAAAAAGAAAAGGAGAGGCAATTGTAACAAAATTATAAGAAAAGACCGACCCCAATAATTCTAAGATAATAATACAAAAAGGCATTATTAGCCGAAATAAACATACGTTACGCACGTTTATATTTCCACGTTAAACCTTTTATATTTTTCTCTTGTTGACCAAAACGCACGTCAACATCTAACATTAATAACTAATAAGCACTCAATCAGATATTCTAAAATTGACTAAGCCTAATCTACGAGATACTGAATAATAGCCTAATATGTGAGATTGATAATCAATCCAAAAAATATTCTGAGCCAATTTAATTACCTAAGCAAGGAAACATGATAATTTACAATACAATAATTTACTATAATAAATATATTTAATTATTTTTTTAAAATAATCTCAAATAAATAGTGGCCCGCAAGCTGGCCCGGCCTGAAGTGGGCCAGCCCATTTAGGCCCGCCTGCTAGCGGGCCTATAACCTCAACCCAACCTCTTATCTTTGACGGAGCGGAACGGGCTGGCCCAACGGGCCTAGCCCATTTTGACAGGCCCTAATGTACATCTATAATTCTCCATCTACATCTATAAAAGAGACAGACACGGTGGTGTTTTTATTTTCTTTTCTTCATACTTCATCAACTCATCATACGACAAGAATCAAGAAATTTCTCGGACTACCGCTCCTCATTCAAGATTTTTACTGCGCGAAGAACTAATGTAAGAACCGTCTGTTTTTATCACTTCAAAGTTATTCCATTACTCTTTTTCTGTCCTTTACTCTTTTTCTCTCCTCTTTGAAAAAAGTAACAATTATGATGATAAATTGATAATTCTCTTTTTCTGCTAAAAGTATGGCACCCTGTTTTGTTTTTCCAAAATTATTCTGTCGTCCTTCTTTTTTATGAAGTTAGCTACATTTTTTTTGGGAGATTTTCGATTTTCAATTTACTATCGACTAATTCAAACTACTGTTGTTATTTTCATGCATTATTCTCATACATGTAAAGGGAGAGTTATTGTCCAAAAATCGAGAAAATCGAGTACAGACGCACTTAAAATTTTAAGTTCCCCAATAGGAAATGCAGTTACAACAAAGTTTTGTTAAGTTTTGTTTTGTTTGTTTAGTGTATTAGATGTGTAGGTATTATTTTAATTGGCGCCTACACTTTTTTTTTTCGTATTGTAGGTTTAATTATGTAACTTTATTTTAATTTCGTTAATGTTCTTCTGTTATGTTTAATGTGAATTCCAATTCAAAATCTCATTATAATTTGTAAAATATTTTTGAATATTCATTAAAAAAAACAAAAGTGTAGGGGCCAATCAAAATGGCAATACCCTTAAAATTTTAACAATCTCCATGTATCCAAAAATGTAAATTTGATTGTCAATCACAATACAAATAGGAGTCTAAACGAAGATTTTGATAAATTTTCTTTATTGCGTTCAGAAACACGACGATCTTTCTTCATTACGTTCAGAAACACGATGATTTCTTTGGAGAATAAAGGTTTGTTCCATTTTTTTCTTCTTCTTCATCTTGTGTTTCTTTTTTGTGTCTCATACATACTGAAACATTCTTTTGTGGTGCAGATATCACGCCTGGCCAACTCAACGCCGCCCATGGCTACACCCACCCTTTTTACGGATTCCAGCCAGTAAACATGTTTCCTCAGACGTATGCATATGATCATCATTACCAGTCTCAAGATTTCGAATATTTTGTGGTGATGGATTTTGAGGCCACATGTGACAAAGACAGACCTCCTTTCCCGCAAGAGATTATCGAGTTTCCGTCTGTGATAGTCAGCAGTGCTACTGGGCAGTTAGAAGCTTGTTTCCAAACGTACGTGCGGCCGACATGCAACCGCATCCTTACTGATTTCTGCAAAGATCTCACTGGCATACAACAAGTTCAGGTATATATATTATATTTGATTTGTGGGTGTGTATGATCAATGATGTGTGTGTGGCTTAAGTTTATTTGATTTAGTATTTTTGTCCAGAAAAATTGATATATGTACTCGCATCTTGATCATTTATATGTCAATGGATGATTGGCATAATGAATCAAAAGATATTTTTTCTCGTATCTGTTGCGTTAAGCCAAAAATCTTCTGTTTTTGTTCCGGTGAATTGGTCCAAAATTTGAATTGCCTTGGTGAAGATCCTGAGAACCATGTTCTTCTCTTCTGTGTCTAAGTGTCTTAAACTTGCCTTTTCTTCATCAAACTATCCTATGCTTCCATCTGGTTTATGTGGTTCCTAATATGCCTTTATTTTTCGGGTTTAATAGGTGGACAGGGGAGTTACACTAAATGAAGCACTTCTCAGCCATGACCAATGGCTCGAAAAGAGTGGAATCAAGAACACCAACTTTGCTGTGGTAACTTGGTCAGACTGGGATTGCGGTGTGATGCTCGAATCAGAATGCCGTTACAAAAACATTCAAAAGCCACCCTATTTCAATAGGTAATAAAAAGTCTTTTATTAATTTTAGATAAATTAAATTGTTATTCACACATCATTAGAATGATATTTTGAATCACTTCTTGAACAGATGGATCAATTTGAAAGTCCCTTTTCACGAGGTCTTTGGTATGGAACGATGCAACTTGAAACAGGCGGTCGAGAAGGCCGGTCTCGCCTGGGAAGGCCGCCTTCACTGTGGTCTGGACGACGCCAAGAACACCGCCCGTCTACTTGCTTTGATTATGCAAAGGGGCTTTAAACTCTCCATAACCAATTCGCTCAACGCCTTTCCTAATTGGACGCCACAAAAACCTCTTTTCGTTCCATCGCAACATCCTCAGAGGCACTACGGTCTGCCATCTTCACGCATTCCGTGCTGTTATTGTGGGGTGAAAAGCGGCATAGAAATGATTACGAAACCGGGACCGATGCACGGGAGCATGTTCTTCAGATGTGGAAACTGGACTGCTGCTACTGGTTCTCGTTGTGGATACTTCGATTGGGCTTCTTCATGATCATTCACAATTTTGACGTAGTTTGCAAATTACTGCGAATTTTGTAAATAGAATTGGGAGTTTTTGGTTTTTAAGGCAAACAGATTAGAGTTTTCTTAGATCTTTGTCTATTCTAGTTTAGTCAATGGAACAATATTTTTGAACAACACATAATTATGCCAGGAATGGGTAAAGTTTTTTGCTATTACTTGCTTCACATTGTTGATTATCTAGACAGTCAAATTATGACAGAGCCCCGTTTGTGTAATCTTTGTATTTAGGATGATGAAGTCTGGTTTATTTATATTTTGGGATAATTACAAAAGACCCCCTGAAGTTTGGGCTAATTACAAAAAACATATCTCAGAATTATAAAAAGCCCCCTTGGGTTTGATTATGTCTTAAATTTAAAGGGGTAGTTGTAACATTTCTAGAAATATTAGGTGGAGTTTTGAAAAGAGAAAAATGTAAGCGAAACATTTTGCAATTTTCATAAACCGCTAGGTTTTATTGTAATTAGTCTGAACCTCAGGGAGGTTTTTGTAATTATCCCTATGTTTAAACCAATTTTAGTTTTATGCTATCTTAAATACTGAAGTTATATTTGTCTAACTCAATTTCAATGAAATTCTGATTTTTCATAATTTCATTCTCATGTACAGCCGGAAGTACTTTCGAATCATATATTCCCTACTTTAATTTATTCTCAATTTTCGATTTTGTATGCATAGGTGGACCCGCGACTAACATGTAAATATTTGTTACTTCCAACGTCACCACTACTTAGATAACAACCTAATGAATTATCAATTTAAATTAAACTAACCGATCTAAAAAGAAAGTTTAAACTAGAGCAACACCTATGTGTTTCACAGGATTTGTGCAAAATTAAAATTTTAGCGTCACAAATTTATTTGTAATAATTATAGAAGATCCAAAATACTAATTAGAAATATTAAAAAAAAGAAATTCAAAAATTAGAAGAGTATCATACACATAATCCACTTCAGATTCTGAAAAACTTCTTTATAATTAACATTATTTGTTCTATTTCTAAGTGTGTCGTCTTTGTCAAAATAAAGAATTTTCAGGCACATTCTGCTCTTATCTCTCGATATAACCACATAAAGCTTACCTTGAGATTGTGAGAAATCCTTTATATTTGAGATTAAAATTTATCTCTTTTTTTTAATAATAAAAAAAGAGATTAAAATTTATCTCTTAGAGTTGAGATTGTGAGAAGTTCTTTTATTTTGGTATTAATATTTTATATTTTAGAGTTGAGATTTGAATCTTGTGGTAGCAAAAAATCAGAAACTAAAAGGTGCATATAAACCAAATATATTTTTGAAAGATAATATTTTTAAATACATGTCAAACCCCAATTTCTATTGGCTGTTAGATTCCTTGATGTGTTTCTCGAATTTATTGAGAAAATTAAAGTTAATTTGATAGGATCATGTAGTATAATCACTATCCGGTCTCGGGTCGATAATTGAATAAATTAGTTTATTTTAATTTTAATTGTTGGGATAGGCTCGTTTATATCTATGATGAGCTTATTTAATTTGATCATAATTTGGTTTGAATTATTTATTTAATTGTTAATATAATTGGTTAGTAGGTCAAACCTGGATTTAATAAGAGTAGTTTGAAATATACATTGAAATTAACATAAATCGGAAATTGGAAGTTGCATATAGTTTTAAATGATAGCGTAGATAAATCATTGATATTTAGATTACTTATTATCTCTTAAAGTTGTTATTATTATCTTTTAAATTTGTAATCTTTTAAATTCAAAAATTCAAAATAATATTATTAAATCACCTTTAATTTGTAGATAGGAATGCCACGTGGATAATTATAAAGTAGACATGTGGAATTGGGAGAATGAGTTGACACATGTCAAAATTAATAAGGTGATGACATGTGTCAACTTTGTTTTCTCTTTTAGTATACTAGCAGTCCACCCGTGTGATGCACGAAATATATATTAGTAAATGTACTTTTCATATTTTAGTTATTTTATTTAATTAAATTTAATAGATTATTTAAATGTAAATCTAAATAACTATGGATTAAATGATAATGCAACATTACAAAATAAATTAGATGAATTTTAAATTAAAAAAGAGCAAATCATATAAAAAATAGAAAATGCGAATGTTAAGATTTAATAAAAAAAATTAATTGCCAAAAGAATTGTAGTTTTAAATCATACCATTTAAATTGTTATTGAATCATATATAAAAGTTTAAAGAATATATATTACGTACTAAAATTTACTATATATATTATATAGGCACAAATTAGACTAATTTATATACGGGTTACAACTTCTAATCTTATTAACTAAAATTCATTAAAGTTCAAAGAATATATTGTGAAATAATATTAACAATGAAAGTTATATATATAACGCACTAATTAGACCAAATTATATATAATTATAACTTCTAATCTAGGGTAGAAAATATTTACGTGAATATAATTCGATCAATTCATAATTACGTAGACTATTATTACATGATAAATACTACTATTTAATTACAAAGTACAATTGTACAAACCATAAGTTATAAATATGGTCTAAACTGACGACAAAAACAAAAACAAAATAAAGACAAAAACGCTGATTAATATTACAATGATGTACATTTGAATTTCTTTCTTAGTTAAATACAACATTATCGGAAAATATACGGCAATCTCCATCATTCGTTAAATGATCATCGTAGATATATTTGAAAATTTAAATGACAAAAATCATGGCAAATGGAAATTCCCTCGAAGCCATAATTGTGTGTTCATACAAAAAAATTATAAAAATTAATAAAGTACATCTTAATAAATATGTAATTAAATTACTTGTCAAAATTATTGTACTGTTTGTAATATCTAACAAATGAGAAAAGGTTCACGAATGTAACGTGTTTTCCTAGAAGATGAACAACCTCCGAAAGCATCAATTTCTGAAAAATAACACCCACAAATTCATAGTGACACACAGACATACAAAAAAATACACACACACGATAGCAATCTGAAAAAATTGTGTTATATATGATGGATTTTTTTGGTGTTTCACTTATTTTTCCAGGAAAAAAAAAGAAAAATTCCAATTATTATTCGTGCAAATTTTTCTTATTCTAAACTATATTTTACAGTTGGAGTTTGAACTGAATGCTTTTTGTTTCGATCTTTACTAAAAACTTTTACAACATACAAATAATTCACATAGTAGGTCTTTACCGATATGTTGGGCGCTTGATTGTTACATGGACCCTTCTTCCCTAATTAAAAAAAATGGATTAAAGACCATTTTTAAAAATGCATCCTGAAAGTGCAAAACTGAGTGTAAGTTCATACTTCTACGTCTTGAAAGATGCATTCTGGAGTGATGCTTGAGTTGTCTTCATATTCATCATGTATGATATAAATATGAAGTAATAGAAGTTTCAATTGTCCTCTGCAGTTTTGTTTGATTGATGTCCTATAAAACTGAATAAGAGGACCATTTTGCAGCTGGCTCTTGTTTATTTATATTGATTTTTTAGATCTTGATTTTATTCTATTGCTAACCATCTGTGAGTTTTGGAAGAGGGATTGAACTTATTATATTGCTTCTAAACTTAAAGTTTCAAGACTAATGTTAACAGCCCAATGCAACTTGTAATTTAACTATCTGTTGCTATGCAACTATATGTATACCGTCAAATTTATGAATAAAATTAGAAATGAATTTGATAAGTTATTAATTAGTTTCAGCTGCCCAATACATCAACACTTAATTGAAAACTTTTTCGAATGCAACATATTTTTTTTATTGTCTCACGCAACAAATATTTAAATTCCATAGTAATGATGTATCTGAATTATGAAGTGTCTATTCAGAAATATAAATAAAATAAAAGGAATTGTAAATTAATGGGGCATGTTTTTCAATGCAAATATATGTTTCCGAGGCAGCCAATGCGTTTTCAAGGCTAAGCATGTTTTCTAACTAAAAAGAATTATTTTCCATTTTGGCAACATAATTTTGGTAGGATTTTTCCTAACTAGGACTTTCTTGCTTTTATATATTACTAGTAAGGTGCACGTGCGTTGCACGTGAACCATATGAATTTACTAATTTAACTAAAAAAATTAATATTATTTAATTTAACTTAGCTTATTATAATTATAAATAATGAAAAATGAAAGCCTAGAAATTGCTTGCGTTTGAATTGAAACTACTAATCTTCATTTTCAATTGGCAAACATGGTATTTCAAACAACCTGCCTAAACATTTGATGCAAGACAAAAACAAAAGAAACTTCAACTAAAATTTCAAGGACCTTGAACGTTGTTTGTCAAAGATAAGATTTTTCAAGTTTGTCAAAGATAAGATTTTTCAAGTTATATTCATTACATCAAAGCTATAAATACATAAATATTCAATAATCATTGATCATATCAACTAACACTGAAAAAAATTCCTAAACATCATCTATATACCATTCTTTGCAAAACAAAATTTTAAATAAATCTGTGGGAGTTGTCAAGTATGAAGAACAAAAAATGGCTTGATCTATTAATGCAAATGATGAGCAACTGAAATAGTAATGTGAGGTTTCAATCTATAAAATCACAATGAAATTTTGGAGACCTAAAATCAGGAATATGATTGACAAGCAGCATTTCTTCATCACTTGCCTCTTTATCATATCAGCCGTAGTACTCTAGCAAAAGCAAAGAAAGTATTATGAATAAGCAATTATAATACATGGATACTTTGTATTACATGGCGAGAATTGTGCAATGCTCCATGCCATGAAAATCAGAATGCCTTATTTTCCTAACATGCACATAAATTTAGCCCTTCTCAAAATCAATTGGAAATGAAAACTAAAAATAGCTATTTAGGAAGCACCACTTCACAATCCTTATAAGTGAGGCTATTTGGCGTAAAGAATGTGATACTTCTTAGGATAAACCTTTCAGGAAAAAATAATAATTCTATAATACCTTTGTTCTTTACACAACAGGTCACCCATGTTGCAGCAAGCACATGCACTTCCACACCAAACTTCAATATTAAGACGCCAGATTTAGCTCTGTCATTTAATGAATACCAAAAAGTTTAAGCTCAATTAATTCGAACAAACACATGAGATACATCGGCCCACTTTGTACGTAAAAAATATGTTACAGAAACCAACCACCTAATATTGTCCTTTTATAACAACATAGATAAATTTGCCTTTGCCCATAGCCAGGTTTGGAAGCACTTTGAATGTTTGTTGCCACTTTGATCATTTCGTGACTCTTATTCGGGCTGGTCTTGAATTCTTACAGAAAATGCTTATCATAAATCAAGTCTAATTTTAAAAGAAAATGAAGCATAAAGAATTAACATTAAACATTCAAAAATGCCATCGAAGAAGCCCACTTAGATTTTTTTTCAAATGGCTGATTATGTTCTTTCAAAGAAAGAAAGAACACCTAACAACATCCTAAAGAACGAAAAGTATCTCCATAATGTTCAGAGTTATTACTATCACTGCAAGCCACCTTCCATTAAGCATATAAGTACAGTGCAAAAAAATTGCCGTAACATTCAAATTTCCATTGGTGAACAAAGCCTTCCAAAAATTTAACATTGATGTCTGAGATGGAAAGTCAGCAGTGTTTGCTCAACTAATGAGGTTTTTCTCAAAGAGGATTAAGGTTATATGTAGAGATCAAATAGAGTTTTTTCATTCAAAATAACTGATTAAGTTATTTCACACAAGAAAACTTTATGGTAACATTCAAATTTCCATTAGGGAACACAACCTCAAAAGAGTTTTGTAGCTAATATTAGATGAAACTAAATAAATTGTTTGAAGAAAAATAACTGACCTAAAGGGCCATCAACTTATAATGTAGTACAAAACTATTAACACAAGGAAAGAAATTGCATGAACATAAGGGAAAAGGAAAACCAAAGTAATGTGAAGATAGTTGACCTAGAAACACAACTTAAGTGAGAGACACCATTATTAAGAGGTTATTGGTTTTTTTTCCCTGGTTCACCAAATTGATGACTATCCAGATATGACACACACTCCATAAAAGAGGCGATACATAAAATAAATATATAGTTGATATTAACAACTATTTGATTAGTTATATAAAGAAGAGCATACATAGCAATGTACAACAAAAATCTTCATATCCAACATTCTTACAAATAATCATTCAATAACACGAACTAAATACCAACAATTTGAGATACTTGCAAGTTTAGCTTTGTCGAGGTCTTTTTACCCCAAATAATTAATTAGGATCTTCTCCATAATATGAGCATAATCCATATAACGTCTCTAATAAACTTGAGCATATGAAAAGTATTTTAGCATTAATAAGTTGATAATTGCTTACCTTGTGACAAGGATAGACTCTATATTAATTGATTGGTCAAAGCTTCTTGAAGAAAGGAAAGTCCACTTCACAAGTCTACCAAAGGAAATGGAACAAGCCCATCCACCTTAATTTCTCCACTTTTAGAAAATACTTAAAAGACATGATTTATATGGATTCACAAACATCTCAATCTCACCTCACCCACCAAAACAAAAAATACACATACAAGCCCATTATTGTTCTACATATGTTACACGTTGGTGCAATGGTAATAAAAGAAAGTACTCATGAGATATGTTCATCTCATCCGAAACTGGCCAAGAAACCATCCTATTGCAAATAATAATTGGCTTAACAAAAATATACGATAATTGATTTTTCTGAGCATATGTAAACTCCACGAAAGAGAAATTGAAGAATCAAGAACTTACATCTCAAAAAGCTTTGAAATAGGTTTGGTGTAATTGATAATTGTAGCCTGAAAATCTTATAGTAGGATGATCCTTTTGTTCTTGGAGAAAATTAAAATTGTTCTTTCTCGAGCATAATCCATATAATTTAATTTGCTAATAAACTTTAGCATACGAGCATCATTATAATATTCATAAGTTAATAAATGCTCACCTTGATGACCAGATAAGACTCGATATTAATTGATTTGCTCTATGCCTCTGGATGAAAGAAAGATTACATTGTGTCTGCAAAAGGAAATGGAAGAAGCCCAACAACCTTAATGAGATATTAAAAAATACGTATGCACATAAATATACAAGGATTCACAAACATCTCAATCTTAACCCGCCAACCAAAATAATAATACACATACAGACACAATATTGTTCTAAATAGGTTGATGCAATGGTAATAAAAGAATGTAGTCATGAGATATATTCATCTCATCCGATACAGGCCAAGAAATTATCCTATTGCACAAAATAATTGGCTTTACAAGAAGAAAAATACAATAATTCATTTATCTAAGCATATATATCTTCAGTTTTTTTCAAATTAATTGAAATATAATAAATCGAAAAGTATATAAGTTAAAGTTTAAATAACATAAGACCTGATTGTGGTAACTGAATATGAACATAAAGGTAATCGCCTAAAAGAAAATTATATATCGATTCTCTAATCTGTAAAACAATACGTAATCAACTTCAAATATCTTACATTAAAAAAAACTCCATGGATAAATTATATACCTTATATATATGCTTACAAACACTTAACAACATGTAAAAGAGTTTTTAGAAATATATCCATTCTGTCGATAATATATAGAGATAAATTGAGAATGTATAAATTCGAAAGGAGATATGACTGAGATCAGATATGATAGAATTAGTATTCTGCTATGTTTCAGTCGATTTATGCCTTTGACTCTCATATGCTTGAATTTTCTTATTCGTTTTCCACTACCGTTGTTTAAAATTCAGAGTGCCAGATAAGATGTAATAAAATATAATTAGAAAAGATAGTGCATTTCAGCATTTCCATCTAGAGGTTTAAAGAGTATATTTTCTCTAATTACCTTTTCCTTCTCAAGATGCTACTTCAATTGGGTTAGTTCCAATTTCTTCTTATGCTAAGCACTAATAATTTTTTTTCAAAAAAACACTGAATTTAGTTTTGCAATATAGAAGTTACATAATAAATGTTATTCTAATTTGAAATATTTTCATTAACGAACATTGAAATCTAATCCATTAAGCTATAAATAGATGGCGCCCAAATTTAGTTTCAAAAAAGAGGTTAAGTTTTAGGATGTCATTAAAGTGAGATAACAACTTTATAAGATACTATCTACACATATAATGATCACTTACAAAAGGATTAAGGATAACTCATGCACGGTTTTCTAGCCTTCACACATTTTGTAAAGAAACTGAACAAGATTACTCGTATGAATAATTAAATTTTAATAGTTGACTGGTGGCAGACTATAATAGGCATTTTAAAGTAAGACCACCAAATACAAGCTATAGCACCTCCAAATATCTAGTTCGTTATGTGGATTATAAGTTTCACGCTACATGTTACAGTTAAAGCATGTGTCCATGAAGGTATGGACACAAAATCTAAATCTAAAACCCAGATAAAATCAACATACTCTGTAAGAAATTGTTTTAGGCTAGTTGTTTGTTAGTAATATACACTGACTTTAGTTATGTTTTTTAAGTAATCAACAAACTCTGTAAGAAATTATTTTAGGCTAGTGTCTTTCCTTGCTTACAACCAAGCAAAGTAAATTTCAAGAAGCCAAATGGATGCAGAAACCTAAATGCATCTTTAAGAATAAAAAAATTCACCGCGATAGCTAATCATCATGTGCTGGTTATTTAAAACAAGCAAAGTAATAAACAAGACAACAAAGAAATTAAAAACACACTGAAATTAATTAAACTCTGCAGTTCTCGGGATCCTAGAGAAGCAAAAAAGAGTAGCCCACATTTTCTCCGCATACCCTCCAACCCACATATCCATGTCATTAGTTGTGAATATATCCTTAATCATTGCAGGATAAAAATAGCAGAAATCTCTCCGGAGTTCAAGTAAATAATTTCTCCAAGGCTTGATTTTTTATTTGGTTCAACAAAACCTTAACAATTTTCTCCCATACCAAAGTTTATTCTAATAATTGATGGTATGACTACATTCTTTAACTCAAACAATAATAGTAAGCATCAATGAGATTAATACTATTGTTATTTACTATATCTAAAAAGGAAGAATGTACTGATCTAATTGATATCATGCCATAGGCGTAACTTGCACAACCATATGACATGAGGCAAAGTTAATTTAAATGAAGAAAAAAAATGAAATTATGAGGCAATTCCAGAAAAAGGTGTGTTATCATGAAGTTTTTACTGTGGTTCATTTCTATTTTGTAATTGTAAACTTGAATTTGTAATAATTTCGAAATAAAAATTATCGTTTGAGAATCTGACCTATGGGTAATTTGCAATAACCCTTCGCCGAGAAGAGAAATGGTAGATTGGACCCGACCAAAAAGGGCGACACCGCTAATCCGCAGAGAAATCCCTTCAGAAAATCGGATAATTTGTGGGTGCCTGTGTCGTGCTCGTATTAGGACCTTCGTTGACGAGGGATGCATATGCGATTATTTCCCCTTCATCTTCAGAATCACATTAGTTGATTTTCTGCAATTGAATCCCTTCGTGCGAATTTTCTCTCATAGTTGAGAAGCCTTTTTGAGATGCATTTATTTTCCCAAAGAACCACTTTAGTTGATTTCTGCAATTGGATCCCTTAGTGCGAGTTTCCTCTCCGGAATCATTCATAGTTGGGAATTTTTTTCATCTGTGGAATCCCTTAGTGTTGGAATTAATCCTACTCTTGCGTCTTTTCGTAATTCACTGACTTATCCTTTCTCTCTCTCTCTCTCTCTCTCTCTCTCTCTCTCTCTCTCTCTCGAGTCTCTTGGTATACCCTTTTGAATTAATCTATTTGCAGTTTATTAATTTATAAAGTATTAATTACATTTTTGACATTAACAATTAAAAGATTGAAGGGTGTTTTAGTCCATCCAAAATTTGACAGAAATATTCAGACTTTTAGAGAAGTAGAGATATAGATAGATAGGGTTCATATTCAACTTAGATTCGACCACTATCAACTATATTTGATTGACGTTGCTAGCAATTATATTTTACTATCGAGAGGGTGGTTTGGGCTATAAATTTTTTGATAGATTAAAATTTCCAAGTAATGTTAGACCCAACTAATTTCCAATTTGTCATTACTATATTACATAACAGATTTTTGATAAAAAAATTAATAAGAATAACAATTAGTCACTCAGCACACTCAATAATGACAAATTATTCGGAAATAATAAACTTATGATATCGTGCATGCTCTTAATGATAATAGAACGGAGCATAACTATTGTTAGATACTCAATAATTCTGATTCTCAATGATGTGGTTTTGTCGTTTATTTTATATATATAAATGTGATTATTCTTTCAAACTGAATCAATTTATTGATCGTTTTCAATTACAATTGATTAGTCTATTTTATCTTCATTTCTATTATATAAATAATTAAATTTAATCATGGAAAACATGAGAAAAATTGGATAATGGTCGAGTGGTAAAGACTCTCATCTCAACTAGAGGTGTGGGATTTGATTCCCATCATCCCTCCCCTCCCAAGATATGTACTTAAATTTTTAAAAAAAAAGAACATGAATCAAAATATTACGGGAGCTAAGCTTCTAAACATAAAATGGAGTAAATGAGAAATACATCCATATCATGCTCGGGCTAAAAGTGCATTCAAAAACAAATTGCAAAAAATCTCAAAGCTAAGTTTGAAGAAGAAGTAGACACTCAAAAATCAAACAAGAGATGCATTAATTAATCTAAAACGAGTTCTTGAATATATATATTTTTAAATTTATAAATAGATTATTCATCAGTTTTTTGATATCCATTGTACTTTGTTGAACGATAATATCATTTAAGTATGTTTTTTAATTCAAAATGTCTTAACCATATTTCACCAACAAATAAGTTTGAATTTAGTCTTTTGCAAACTTTCTTTTAAGATCAAAATACATTAACGACATTTATTATAAATATAAATAATATAATAAAAATTGATTCTAATTTGTAGATTCAATTTGAATTAAATTAATAAAATTAATTGGTTCACGTGCAACGCACGTTCACCTTACTAATTTTTTTAAAAACTGACCAACTATGAATAGATCTTACCAGAGGTATTCCATACTTTCTTCGGACTATGAAACATCCGTCCATCCAAGGATGGTCCTACTCCTATAGGGGAGAAGAGATAACCCCAACTCCACACTTTGTGATAGTCAGGATTCGAACCCAAGACCTGGAGATTACAAATACAACCCCAAGCCGCTAGACCAACCCCTGGGGGTTAGTTAAACTATATCTCGACTAAAATTATAATTAGATGAAGATAATTTTTTGTGTTTATTATATGATATACATAATAGTGGATCGAATATTAGTAAGTTTAATAAATGTTTTAGACTTTGCTTAAATTTGATTGGGTGAAAGTGAAACACGTATTAAATTAAATATTTGGCCAATAAATAGGCTGTGATTGGTTATAAAAAAATCATTTTTATTTCGCTAGTGAATTTTTTTTACCATAAAATGCGATTGCATATGAAAATGATCAAAAATTACATTATTCACTCACTATCATTTCATTTTTATCTTCCACCAATCACTTATGCTCGTTTTTGTTAAAATGAAAAACATCAAATCACTAATCTCTATTACACATTTTCCCATAAATTATACTATTTTCCTTATTACACATTTTTCACAAATTCTACTATTTATATGCTAATATGTTTCTAATTGTTAGTCATATCCAATCATTGTATGTGGGATCGTATTCATTCCACCGCTTTGACAAGTTGGATTTCCGTAGACGGCTCTCACTCCAAACCACTACGCACAAACTCTCGACAAAGCACCAATGATAGACCCTTATGCCAAGACCCTAACTCCATCACTAAAGTCAGCTCAAAAGTGGAGGTTTGACCCAACTTTAAGTACCAATCTGCAATTGATTGTGAATCTGATGTGGATTGTATCACACTTTCATCACATTATCAAAATCCATTATTTTTCTTTCAATTTTGTTTTTCATCGGATGTAAATTGAAGTGGATTTGGGTTTTAATCTTTAAAAACATAGTGACTCAATGAAGATAAAATTCAAAAATCGATTCACTGTCATCCGTGAATAAAGGTAATACTATATAAATTAAAACTAATTAGAAGGGAGAACAAAAATTATGAATGACAACGAGATGAGTTTGGTCAAACTTGGACCCCGACACCCCGTCCTTCTAAAAGGAAATGAGACCCGGGACTCACCCCGCTTCGTATTAGACCCAAACCTAGTGGGTCCAACCGGTTGAACTTCTATATCATATGGTTGAATTCTTGATTGTTAGTTGCTTTCCTGTCCTTTTTCCTAATCTAATTTGATCTTGAATGGACAAATTGCAAAAAAAAAAAAAATAAGGAAACTAGATCCAAGTCACCGGTCACTAGAGAAAATATACTTTTAGTCTCTTTTGTTGCACTTCTTCTTCCCTTATCCATTCTCTCTGGGGGTGGCCAAATGGAATCGAAATTGGGTTTCAAATCGAAATTGGAACCATGGTCTCTGGTTCCTTAGTCTCAATAATCGTGGGATCGATGATTTTGACCATTGGTGGAACCGTAGTGGAACCGATGGTTAATACAACTGGTTTCAAGGTAAAGACCAATGAGTTTTATTTTTTTTAGGTAAAAATATGTTAGAAGATACGTTAAATGTTTATTATGATGTTTTATATTCGTAACAACATGAGACACATTTTAAACCAAATGTTGTAAATGAACTACATGAACTTTGATTCCTCTAAACTCTAATAGTATATATAGACAATTTAATATTAATATTAATATTAAGTACAAAACTTAATTGAATATAAAGTCTAGTCCTTTTCTTTTCTTTCCGTTTTTTGGTAACTGAAATTGATAAACCATTTTAAAAAAATAAAAAAATTATCAAAAGAGAAACAAATGGCTCCGGTTAAAATCGAAATCTTGGAAGAATCAGGTTACAAAATCAGAACCGGAATCATAAGTTCCGATTTTGGAACAAAACTGTGAGGCTAACAAGGTATTGTTTCTTTTTATGGCGCAAGGTCATATCATGCCATTTTTAGCCATGGTCAAATGAATAGAGTAGATTGCGTGCAACTTAACTTTTATAAGCACACCTCTGAATAAAAAGACAAAAACTTCTATCAGACTATCGAACAAGTTAAAATCCATTAGACAGATTCCAACCCGACCCGGTAACAATAGGCGATGGCATTTTTGTGATTTTGAACGCGGTGGCACTTTGTAATATTTGGAGGTGTTAAAATATAACTGGACCGGTGACATTTTTATAATATTAGGCAGTGAGTTAGAAGTATTAGTTTTTTCTCTAAAAAGTATTAGTAGTAACGCTGAAATGTATTAATAATTGGCTTGAACAGTTTTTTCAGTAATCCTCATGAAAAATATTTATTTTTACCATCAAGAGTATTAGTATTCATACTGAAACGTATTAGTAGTCTTATTTAAAAGTATATTATATTTTTCGGTTAAATGTATTTTAGTATTCCTCCTGAAAAGTAATAATTTTTCTCATAAAATGTATTAGTAGTTCCCCATAAAAGTATTAGTTAATTACCCAAAAAGTATGAGTAGTCATCCTGAAAAATATTTGGTAGCACCCCTAAAAATATTAGTTTTTTCCTCCGAAAAATATTAGTAGTCTTCTTGAAATGTATTAGCAACTCTCCTAAAATGTATTAGCAGCGGCCAACGGATGTATTGTTGGTACTTGTGCGAGCTGTTAATGGACTGGTGGGTCGAATATTTAGATCCGTTAGACCATCTGACAAGAGACTAACCCGAATAAAAAACTCAATAAACCTCTTCATCCAAACTCCACAAATATATAAACTATAAATTTATGGGGTAGATTCGGGGACGAGTCTAGTTGGACCCCACCAAGTTTGTAAAGATAAACCCGTTACTCGCCCGAGCTCGACAGGACAAGGTGGGTTCATATTGAAGGTTCGATTTGAAGTCGCCCCGTTACTATTCATACCAAATATAAGCAAAATGCACCAAAAAAAACAGTATGGGAAAGAGGGGTAGGTGGTGGTGGCTAAGCCCTTATGTGGGCCCACACCAGCTTCACCCACTTATTCTTTTTGTACACCAACTACCACTCTATAATTCCACCACTTCCCCAACCTCCTTGTATATAAATCATTTCTTCAATTTTCTCATCCACTTGAAAATTCCCCCTCACCAAACCACACAGAACTACACCCAAACCCCCCCAAATTCAGTAACGACGTTGTAGTAATGGCGTCGTACCTATCCACCAAACATTTCGTCGGAGCTCCATCTTCTTCTGATGGACCCGCCCGCCTCGGATCTCTCCAATCGCCGCCGATGCTGCCGTCGCCGAGCCTCCAGCTGCCTGCTCGCCGATCCCAATGCAAACGCCTAGGTGCGAATATCCCGGTCTTTCTTTTCGGAAACCATTTATTTTTTCTGATAATGTTGGTTGATGATATTTTCTAGGTTTCTTCTCTGAATGTTATTGGTTTCGCTGGCTATGAAAAGGCGGAATGAATTTGAGTACTTTTGTTTGTTAGACTTAGACAACCCCAGTTTTAGCAAAATTTGAAAAGCTAACTGCAGAGGTGTTCTTGAGCTGGATTCGATTTTCTTCCTGAGCCTTCAGTAAAGCTCTCAGTAGTTTGCTTGCTTATCTTTTTAGCAAAATTCCAATGAGCTTGGCTGAAATAAGGTTTAGTTGATTGCTTGTTAAAGAGGCATATCATATTATTTGTTTAGCTAGTAAAGTTTAAGCTTGATCACATCCGAACTAGCTAAATAAGCTAAGGTTGAATGATTCTGAGAGGAGTGAGGCAAAGTAATTTTGAAAGACTCGCGACCTCTTGGAAAGGTGATCAGATAGAGTGTTAAATAATTTTCAAACTGCATTTTCCCTCTTTTTCATGCGGAACCATTGTTGGCGTTTTTGAGAAATTATATTCTTTCTAGAACATCGGTTCTTATCTTTATTGGTAATTATGTTGGAGTAGAAAGTTCTGGAGAAAGGTTAAGATAGAAGAACACAAACATCAAATTTTTAATGAGGAAACATGCGGTAGACATGCCATTTCAACGAGTCTCTGGTTTTGACCTAATATTAGCTATTATTTCAAATCTTCAAGTTGAACATCCTTATTATTTAGCAACAACTTTAAGGATAGTGTCTTGTTTTATTTTTTGTTTTTAATGCTGTTTGCATTTGCTATTACATGGGGAAAATAATGAATTGTTAAGCGTTGTTTTGGTCCTCCAATATTTAGTTTGGAATGGAGGAGATGCAGTTTTGACATTCAGTTTAGTTCTGATTACTGCCTTAACTTCTACGATGTCATACTTACTCTTCTCTTATTATAATTAGCATCTAGGTGGATTTTGCCTGCGGATGTTGAGCAACTTTTTGTGTTCACTTAAAACTTTCCAACCTATGCTAATTGTCTCTAGGGAGTCTGGATTGTTAATAAATTTAATAATTTTGAATACAATGTACGGGCCACTGAAGATACTTACATGCTTGCTGTCAGCAGAAATACAGGCCTCCGGTAGCACCTATGGAACTTACTTCCGTGTTACAACATTTGGAGAATCTCATGGTGGCGGTGTAGGGTGTGTGATTGATGGATGCCCTCCTAGACTTCCCCTCTCTGAAGCGGATATGCAAGTAGACCTTGATAGAAGGTGTATACTTAGCTACTCTATTATTTTCTCTAGCGTGGTTTGAAACCTTCTTATATCTGAAATATAGACAGAGAAAATGTTTTGTCTTGTATATATGATCCTGTTGTTAAACATATACCCAATTTCACTCACGGGATTAAAGAAAGAGTTATGAGATCTGAGAACAGTAACTTCTGACAATATATATATATATATATATATATATATTTAATGAATGACTTAGTTAACACTGCATTAGGCTGATCATGAATATATTTTATGCATTTAGGAGGCCGGGTCAGAGCAGAATAACCACCCCTAGAAAAGAGACCGACACATGTAAAATTGCTTCAGGGATTGCTGATGGTTAGTCATTCAATGGTCTCCCATGAACTCTTTGTTTTCTTTTTCCACCTTTCACTTAGATTCATGGTCCTTGTGACTTTCTTAAAGTGGACTGATGTATCATCTATTCATTGTAGGATTAACCACTGGATCTCCTATCAAGGTAGAAGTGCCGAATACGGATCAAAGAGGACATGTAAGTGCCTAAGCTCTCTCCTAGATTTCTGCTGCTTCTATGTGGTCACTCTTTTGTTTTTCTTGGGGGGGTGGGGGGTGGGGGTTTGAGGTGGGGATATGAGAAAGTACTTGAAGACTTGTCAATAGTTGCTAAATGTAATCTTTTGAAAAAGATCCATAGATTCACCTCTTCAATTTTTCAATTCCTTGTAACTTTTTTCATATATGGAAAGGACATGATACATATGGTGGCAAAAAAATAATTAATTTCTCACAGAAGCAATGGTTATGAATGGATTAGCTTAAGTTTTCTTGGAAAATATACTTAACAGGTGCATGCATGTTATCATGGTGCTCAGAGTGTTCATTCTTGTTGTGGAATTTTTCCAGGACTACAGTGAAATGTCACAAGCTTATAGACCATCTCATGCAGATGCAACTTATGATTTTAAGTATGGTGTTAGATCAGTACAGGTACCATCCAGTTGATTAACAGCACCGCCATCATTTGTATCTTTAGAGTTCGGACATTTCTTCCGAAATTGAACTATTATCTTACAACTTCTTTCTTCAAGATCAACTTTTTGGTTTACGTTTTCTGGAATTCAGGGTGGTGGTAGATCTTCTGCAAGAGAAACCATTGGGAGAGTTGCTGCTGGAGCTGTTGCTAAGAAGATTCTAAAGCAATATGCAGGGACTGAAGTAAGTTTTTTGGTTCTTCTATGGAAGATTAGTTGTCAACTTATGAATGCTATTAATGATCATATAAAAAAGATCCATTATTAGTCTGCTTATTGCAGCTTCATGCGCACCAGTATCTGTTTGTAGAAGTATACATTCCATATATCTTTCGTGATGGAGCTTTAATATTTAGAGAATGGTTCATAAGCTTGCAATTTGGTCTTCACTGTGAATCAGATGCTTTGGTTAGACCTTATTTTGAGAACATAATTGTCTAGCTTAGGTATACTAAACGATAAATCATGGGGGGCTCTCTTTTATCATGGAAATTTTAGTTAGAGATCAGAAAACATTCTTGCTACTTTCATTTATTATTTTTTCTTTTGGTTGAGGGATGGGGAGAGAGCACATCATGATGATGGAAGTCAATCAGATCATGAAAAATGAAGAAATGCTTACGCTGTGAGCATATGATATGACTCTGGGGTTTTTTCTCTTACTTCCTGATTCTATTTCATTATTCTTTCTTTGGCAGATTCTTGCTTATGTTTCACAAGTGCACAACGTTGTCCTTCCCGAGAATTTGGTTGATAATGAAACTGTGACCCTTGATCAGGTATACGTAGTATTTATGTTCTTGTTTTCTTCTTGCATATTATGATTGTTAATGACTCGTGATTGGAGAAAGTGTGGGCCAGCAGTAGCAGTTATCCATCACTGTCTTGTTGATTACTGCCCATGATTCCCCTGTGATGTCTTCTTAAATAATCCAAAGGAGCTCATAAAGCATTATGATGTTAAGCAAATCCCTGATTGCTGTATTTTATTATGTCTTGGTAGCTACTCGCTAAGGATGTAACCATGTTCTGCTAAAAGATCATGGGAATCATTAATAGAGAAGAAATCCAATTTGTGTTCTATGCAACACACAATTTACATTTAAATGTTGAGCTTGGGTTTATCCGTATGATTATGGAGCGTAGGATGAGTCAAGAAAAAAACCTGGTCAAACTGACACATCAATGTATCTCTCGTCAATGACAAATAGAACTCCACGCATTCTCCTTCATATTTCTGAGTTGTCAATTTTTCAGTTCCTATTAGTCTTTAATTTTCTCGACTCATATTTTTACAAGTTCTTTTTCTCTTTTTTAATTGGTCTGGCAATCAATTAGGCCTCGTTAAGGCTATAATGTTTCTTATAATCCAAACATTTCCAGATAGAGAGTAATATTGTAAGGTGCCCAAATCCTGAGTACGCAGAAAAAATGATTGCTGCTATTGATGCTGTCAGAGTGAGAGGTGACTCCGTCGGGGGTGTTGTCACCTGCATTGTTCGGAATGTCCCACGGGTATACTAATCTATCCTTTCCCTTCCATTCCTCACCATCAACCCCCCGTTCCCCATCGTTGTGCTTTTTCATTAATGCACTGCTAGACTTCTTATTGTTCATAAGCTTTTGATTTTGGGAATTCAGTGAGAAAAACTCTGAATCAGTTTGCTTCTTGTTAGGGACTTGGTTCTCCGGTCTTTGATAAACTTGAAGCTGAGTTGGCAAAAGCTGCTATGTCATTACCTGCAACAAAAGGATTTGAGTTTGGCAGTGGATTCGCAGGTGCAAAACAAAGGAATTCAGACTTACAGTTTTGCATAATTTCATGACCAACAAATTAAAATATTATTTTCCTTTTTAAGTATATTGTGCTGACCAACAAACCAGGTACATTTATGACTGGTAGCGAGCATAATGATGAATTCTACATGGATGAACAAGGCCGAATTAGGACAAAAACCAACCGGTCTGGTGGGGTACAGGTAAGGATATTTAATTTTCAGAATGGCGTTATGAACATAAGTGTGGAATGTGCTGTCCATCATTTATTATTATTCATGAATCCATATCCATTTTCAGGGTGGTATATCAAATGGAGAAACCATCAACATGAGAATAGCTTTCAAGCCAACATCTACAATCTCTGTATGTCCTCTTTCTCTTCCTTTTGCCTCACCTTCAGCCTCCTTGTTCATGTTTTTTGTTTGTTCGTCTGCTCAGCTCTATCCAAAATATACTTTCAAGTATACATATCAAGTTGAGTTTGTGGGAAATATACCTTCAAGTTTTAGGTGAAAGTGTGTGCCAGCTTGAGGCTGCTCTTGCTTACTTACCATCATAATGATTCTAAATGCTCGCATTTGTTCATTTATTGTTTCACTGAGCTTGGTGAAGGTTTTACAAACCAAGCGAGCTCATATTTGGCCCCTTGGTTAATATTTTTACGTTAACTAGACAGACGAGTAAAGCTTTAATTCAAGTTTCAATAAAGGGTCAGGAACTTCAAAATGTGCTCAAGCTTGGTTATTCATTCTTGGATATAGAGCTGGAACGAGCTGTATTCCGCATGGTGCCAGCACAGGACCAAGCTGGGACATGATTATAAGGCTTAGGTTTTCATGACACGATGCTTTTGTTTTGATATATCTGGCTTTGAGTTAAATTTCCTTACTGGGCCAACAATACTTAAATATTGATCCTTGTAGATGCCAGATAAATATGCGTAAAAGGTTAATGGCTTTGGTAGGTTTCACGACCAATTATAAGGTTTATGGTTTCTCATATTTTTAATGGAGTCCGTACTTATCAAAGAAGAAAAAATAATAAATCTTGCACTATCTTACAGTTCCGTCTTGCAACCAGGTTCTTACATAGAGTATATACCTTTATGTCTAGTTGCCTCTTTGATCATTGTCCTGAGCCTATGAACTTCAGGGCCAAACCCACAAAGACTCAGAGTTATATCAATCCTATTCTCTCAAATATATTTATCAAACACTTCATATTCCTGTGCAGAGGAAGCAGAATACTGTGACTAGAGACAAACATGATACGGAGCTCATAGCTCGAGGTCGTCATGACCCTTGTGTTGTTCCACGAGGTACGCTGCTGAATTATAGATGCTCTGATTTTTCTTTTATATATTGATTATCTGAATATGCGACCCCTTTAGTTACTTTCCTGGACTATCACACTCTGTCTTATACTGACCATAGATGACTTCTTGGTTCCTCGTAATTTTATGTGGGGTGCAAGTCTTGGAGGGTGTCTTCCTGAGCTTATAAAGCTCTTCAAAACATATCATAAGATGCTTGAGAGCTTAAACTCTCCAAAAGTGTTTGGTAAATTATTTTAAAAAAGATCGTATAAGCTCCTGAAATAAGATTTTAGGAGCTTATAATTTTTTAATTTTTTTTTTATCTTATCCCAACTTTTTTTCAAACTAGGATCTTAATTTGATAACCTCATTTAATTTCAACTAATTTAATTACAAAACTGCCATTACTAACATCTTATACCTCAACCAACTTATTTTCAAAATAAGATCTAACATCCGATAAACTCTAAAAACATCATATAAGATGTAGAAGAATAAGATCTTTTATATAAGCTCAGCCAAACACACACCCTCTTAGCCCTAAAGATTTCACAGTAAATGTGTTGCATGCCATTCTCCTTATAAGGCCACTCATGTCGTTGATGTATGCCATGCAGCCGTTCCAATGGTGGAAGCAATGATAGCCCTGGTGCTTGTCGATCAATTAATGGCACAATACGCGCAATGTATGCTTTTCCCAATTAATCCCGCATTACAGGAACCCCTCGAACTGCCTAACAGTGAACAGGCACAGATTCCCCTTTAATGGTGCGTGCTTTGTTACTGGCTGATCTATATACCATTTCTCTTAATCTGCTTAGCTCGGTACTCTACCTCTCCACAGCGCCATTTTCAATGTAATTTACCAATTATATGAGTATATTTTTATCTGATAGTTGATGTGTTTCTGAAATTTTTCACTATTTTTGGTAGAGTAGTGAAGGCAAAAGGTCTTTGCTTCTTTCTTGTCACTGGTGTTTGTAAAATTCAAAAGAATCTTTAGGTCGTCTTTTGAGTTAATAATGAAGTTCTTTTTAGTTGTTGAAAAGAATAATGTAATCGCACCTGGTATTTTGTAATTGAAGTCCCCTTTAGTCATCCATTCAGTTATATTAAGTCTTATTAATTCTGTTGTTTTCTACTCCCCGAACAGAAATACATTTCTGACACAAGGAAATGTTGACAAATCAAGGGGATTGCTGTTATTTTTTGAACTGCGAGTGAGTAGTACTGGATAATTAAGATGGCAATTCAATTGATTTTTGTTTATTAATTTCCATAAGAGATTATTATGTTTTCGACTTTCACACAATCCCACAAGGAGGTCATGTCATGTGTTTTTGAATTCGTTTTATAGCAGCTTGTGAGCTAAACAACTTTTTTTTTTTTTATTTGTTTTTTGAAGTTGGGTTTTTCGGCAGTTGATATTATGTCGAAGTCGTGGTGAGACAAATTTAGGGCTGGCAATTCGGGTCTGACAGAAACTTAACACACTTAGGTAGATGCTTGATCCCCTCAAAAAAAAAAAAAAAAAAAAAAAAGGTAGATGCTTGATGGGTTTGTGGTTAACTGGGTCGAACCCAAATTGTCAGACAATTAAATAGTCTGGGTTTGGGCCAAACATTGGTGATAACTGACAAGTTCACAAACTGGGCCATAGTTATTGTTCTGTCTAGGAATGTATGTCAATGGGTCTGGTAAAATTGGAACCTGTCATATATATACTCAATTACTCACCCGAATTAGGGATGATTTTAATAGTGTGAATGGATTTGTGTTATAGACACCATTTATTTAGTTTTTTATTATTTAAAAATGTAAATATAGATATAAATTTTTTTTGGTATTTTATTTAGAAAAATATATTTCTTTAGAAAGCTTCAATAGTGCTTTTAAAATATATATTTAAATTAAGAAAAAGAAAATCTATCTTGATTGACGAAAGTATGCAATATATGTCATGGGCATCCATTAGCTCTTCAATATTTTATATTTCCATTGGGTGTGTGTCTGTCTTGAGTTTGATTTATTAAATTAAACCAAGTTGTGAATTCTTGGTTAAAATAAAGTAGAAGAGCATAATTGAAGTGGGAAATAAGAAATTATTTGAACCCCACAACTTATAGTCATCATCACCATTATCACAAGACTAAAGTTGGGTTTGAATGGTTGTCCTATTTAGACTACTTAAAACCCCACCACAAAACATCTTAATCCAATGAATAATCCAAATGTGACTGATGTTTTGATGGAGCAAATTGAGTCTAAGCACTTTTTATGAATGTTCAAAGGGATAAGCTTTTTGGCTTAAACAAGACAAAAGCTGATTAAAGTAGATTCCATGTTTTCAATCAAATATATACAATACAAAACAAGATTGCACTATCCAAATGACATGACTCATGATCATCACATAATGCATGTTATTTGTATGGGAATTTGATATTTTGGCAATTAAAAATAATTTTTACATGAACTTTTAGCAAATGAATGTTATATTTTGGAGTGTTAGTAGTGTATTTGAACTTTTAAAGGGTGGGAGAATAATCAATTTATATGTATGGTCTAAATAGTCTATTCCCAAGATAAAATTCAAAATGAGGTGATGATATATGAGACCGTCTCAATAATGTACATTCATGAGACGACTCATACAAAACATTAGAAATATGAGTTTTTTTATTTTGACCGTCTCGTCAAATTTTTGCCATAAGAATATATAAACATGAGATGGTTCAAAACATCTTTTTAACAAAGAAAATAAAATGAAAATGTAATAAAAAATTATATGGCAATAGCATAAATTTGTAATAAAAATTATATGGCAATAGCATAAATTTATTTATTTTATTCAATTTAATTTATTTATTTGCAGCAAAGTACTAGAAATTTTATTCTAATTTTTAGCGTTTCAAAATCCCATTTGATCAACGTTTTCTCAGTTCTAATTTAAACGTATGTCTTTAATCTGTGATTAAGGTTGTCCTTCGAAACCCTTCTAACTATATAATATAAAAGTATTATTATCCAAAACAAACACAAAAGTATGCACGCACGTCACACAAATATGTGTGTGTGTGTGTGTGTGTTTCTGATAAGGAAAGGGATAACCAATTAATTGTATATTACATAGAAAACAAATGATAATTAATTATATCAAGAAAATGGATTGAATGGTGACCAATCTTAGTCATCAACCAAAACAAACTCATTAATAATTTGAAGGGAAGTGTTGATTGTTTCTTCCTATATCTTCTTCTTCTCAATTATTTAAAAATTGGAGTTAAAAGTAGCCATCCTTAATCAAATCGTCAGTTACGTGTTGCAATTTTGTATTTGTGAACAGAAGTAGACATTTCTTGGTGATGTTATGTGAATGATGTATAAACATTATTAATTGGGATGTCAATCTAATGCCAACCTTCCATTTATAATTCCTTCAATTTAATTATTATTTTATTATTATTATCACATGAGTTTTTTTTAAAAGAAATAATATTAATTGGTTTTCGAGTTCCACTTCAAATGACTCGATTCAGTGACCAACAATATCGTATCGTATTTATAAAAGATTTATCATGCAAATAGACTATCTTGGCTCGTTTATATATATGTGTAGGGATAATTGCAAATATTATCCTTGAGATTTAGCCTAATTACAAAAACATCCCTAAAGATAGAGACGAGAAGAGGTAGATCAGAGAAAGGCGTCATATAATTAAGATATAGAGGTAGAGAAGAATTTCTTTCAAAATTACAAATAGACCCTTCATATATATGTTTCTATCTTACAAATTGCGGCTATTGAGGGGTAATTTGTATAATAAATAACCTCTAAGTAGTTTTTTCAATTGTAAATGGTAATTTGATTTTTTTTTAAAGAAATTAAACCTCAAGGACAATTTTGTAATTATTCCCATGTGTGTGTGTGGATAAGGCTAGTCTTTATCAAATATCATTCTATTAGGTGAAACTCCATTGACATGCGCACATTCTTCCAATTGCATTGAAGTTAAAAGAGGTTCAACCATATATGAACAAATAAATATAGTACTATAAAGTATAAAATGGTTTAGTTAATTTTCTATTTTCAATATCAAGGGGGGTGGCCAAGAGAAAGTTGGTTGACCAAATATGAAGAGTCAAAGATTAGAAATTATGAATTTGAGGTTGGATGAAATTTTGTCTATATTAAGACTTGTATATATGATGAAGTGGGTCAAATGGCAGAATTTATGTTGCATGATGTATTATTTGGTACACAAATTTCAGATAAAAAATTTGAAGGGTGAATTAGAAAAGATTAATTGAAATGAAAAAATCAGTTATCTTTTAATTACTAATCTAAGTTTTAAAAATAATTTATATAATTGACCAAAACTAGTAAACTACTTTAAAGGATGGATATTGCACTAATTTACAGAAATTCCACAATACATTAACAAATACAATACAGTACTATAAAGTGGTTCATTTGTTTTCTAAATCATTTTCTCATGAGTGTAACCAAAAGAAGTTGGTTGGAAAAATATGGATATTCAAAATAAAAACAATTGATGCAGATATATTATGTTCTTGGAGTAATTAGGTCACTACAAGTCTAGAAGTAGTCCACCACTCCAGGTTTTGAAGAGTTAATTCAACAATACTAGGTCATGATTCTGTCCAATAATTTAATGTGTGGCTCAAAAGAAACTAATTAAATATATAATTAGTGAATAAATAAAATTATCAATTAATAATTAGACACAACTAATAGCTGTACCAACCCTATCCATAGATCCACACACAAGTACAGAAACCAAAAGTGTTTCTTGCTAAAATTTGCAATAGAAAATCATCCAAGTGTCCAAAAGTAAATATATTTATAGTATAGGAGGGTCTATCTCCACCGAAAAAGTCTTGACAATACAAAGCTAAAAATTGCATTTTCTTTTACATGGAAAGGGTCCCACTCAAAGTCCACATCTCCATATCCAAATCATGAATAATATATGCAAATTTCACCAGGAAAATTACATAGTTAATTGTTTCAAAAACCCATAAACAAACCCACAAATTCCCAATAATTTCTCCACCACAAAATATATACATATATACACATTAAAATAAAAATAAAAAAACCACATCAAGAACTTGAGCTGAACTTTAAGGGTTTTCTTTATATGGTGGCAGCCCACCACCTTAACACACATATAGGGGAAGTCTAACAAAATGACATGAACCCAAAAAAGAAAAAAAGAAAAATTGATGCACTAGCAAGAAATTTAAGGAAACACACTTTCCCCATAGACAAAATTACAAAATGAATACAAATATAATAGTTTGTTTGACCACCATAAGTGTAGGTGGCTACCACCATGCCTGGCCGCTGGCCGGCAAAGAATCCCACCAAGATCTCTAACACCACCATCTTTTTTTTTTTCCATAGTTGAAATTAAAGTCCTTTTCACACAAGCCCCACTTTCTCCTACTATCTCTCACCTCAAAAGTAAAAGCCCACTATATACTACTTTTCTTCTTCCCTTCTTCCTTTTTATGGAGTTTTTTTCCTAGTTCATACATCTTTACCTGCATGACAAAGATACAATGGAGATGTTAGAAAAGGGGGAACAAAGTCATAAAAATGCATATATTAGAATCATTGAAATATGAAAAGTAATATTTTTATTCTTTTTCAAGAAAAAGCCATCCAGTGGCTCTAATTCCTCTTGAGCAACTGCATTTCCTTTTTCCTTTTTTTGGGGGGAGGGATAATTACAAAACCTGAAGTTTGGGGTTTTTAAAAAAAAAAAAAGAGAAGTTTCAAAATTACAAAATATCGTTGAGGTATGAGAAGTAATAGTTTTATTCTTCTCTAAGAAAAAGCCATCTAGTGGCTCTAATTCCTCTTGAGCAGCTGCATTTCTTTTTTCATTTTTTTGGATAATTACAAAAAAAATCCCTGATATTTGGGGTATTTACAAATAACCTAGAGAATTTTTAAAATTACAAAAACTCCATTGATTTGAGGCTTGATTCCATCTTAAATGTAGGGAGATGATTATAATATTTCTATAAATGTAAGATGAAATCAAACCTAAACTTAAAGGAGTTCTATAAATTTAAAACTTCTCTGGTTTTTCTTCAAAAATGCCTCAACCCTCATTTTTTTTTTTTTTCGTAATTATCCCTGTTTTTAGAGAATCTCATACAATATTGATCATCTTAGTTTAATGACAAAATAGTACCAAATCCTATACAATTTCACCAAGATTGTCTTGGCTCTTTTTACAGGTGTGATTCTGTGGGGAAGATCATATAACCTCTGTAATCACTTGACTAACATGCTTTAATAATTATGGGCAAACTAACTTTAATCATATAGTAACAGGCAAAATCCTAAGGACAGTGATAAAGATGTGTCCCACTTTGCCATGGTAAATTAGGAAGTGTAATCCCATGCCATGGTTTATTCTCAAGAATCCTTGCATATCTTATTACAAGGGCACCCCACCAAAATTTTTAGAACGACAAAAAGGTTAGACCCATTTGAGAAAAAGACTGAAAGGGAAAAATAATAATGTCTCAAAGATAGTTTCTTTTTTTTAACAGCAACATTTATTGACATGAAAAAGATTGACTCTTGCAATGTTCATGCTTTTAGTTGCTCATTTTTGGACAATCATAACCATCTGTATATACACTTATCACATAAATATTCAACTTCGTCTCACCACATATAAAGTTTAGATTGTCCTACGACTGCAAGCTCCACGAGATCTTAAAAAATAGGGTTAATTACAAAAAATACCCTTGAGGTTCAGTCTAATTACTAAAAAAATCCAGTTATCTTTCAAAATTGCAAAACCCCCATTGAGATTTGTTTCTATTTTACAAATTACATTCTCAAGAGGGGGTATTTGTTAAATAAATACAAACTTCAAGGGGTTGTTTGTAAATACCTTAAGGAGTGTATTTGTAATTTTGAAAGATAACTGGACTTTTTTGTTATTAAGCTAAACCTTAAGGTGTAGTTTTTGTAATTTACCCTAAAAAATATGTGTGCATATTTATCTATTTATACTTGATCCAGCAATTATTTTCGTTCCTAAAAGAAAAAAGAAAATTAAAAATGCCATGAACAAATTGGGAACATATAGATAGAGCCTATTGTTCATAACATGATCTTTCCCAAGTGACACCAACCCTCTTGGCCCAAAATGACTAATCTACCCTTTCTATCCTCCAAGAATAAGTGTCGGTGGGCAGAAAACAAGGTTATATATAGGCTCCTCTTTCATCTCACAGTACCTCAAAACAAAACTATTGCAACAACCAGGGGCTGTTCTAAGCTTTTCTGTTTTCTTAAATCAGTAGAAAATGACAAGACAGAGCCCGGGGGGGGACCAGAAACAGACATTATTAGTATATCTTCTTGTGATTAGGATTTTTCACAAATTCTTAATGTATTTTACAAGGAAAAAGAACATTTGACACTCAAAACATTATGTAACAATTATAAGTCCAGTACATAAAAGTACCCGAATGGAGAGAAAAAAAAAACATACCATTCTCTTTTGTTAATTTGATTTACTGTCTGAAGAAGGTTTTAAGAAGGTTTTGGGATAGGTTGCTTGAATGCAACAGTGGGAGCTATCCGGCAACTCCTCCTCTGATGCTCTAGCACGAGTTGCTCGGCAAACCAGTCGAGTTTCTCGAAATTGCTTTGCTCTCCGATCCTCTTCCCACTCAACAGAACGGACTCCACGTTCTTCTGTTTCAGCATTTCGTCTGCTATTCCCATTAGCGTTTTTATGTTGCTCGGACTGGGATCCGAGTCCACATTCGCCCCACACCTAACGAAGCTCGATCCATTTGCCTGTCACGATTCGAAAAGATAAAAATTCAAGTTTATGTTCAGCTAGACTCGATTCTTTTACACCCTATTCACGATTCAACAGGATAATCATAAACTTTTGTTATACAATAATGCTACTAAGTAGCTAAAACTCGAGCCCTCAAACCACCTAGTCAACTACAAATCATTAGGATTAAAATCAAACTATAATAATCATTCCCCACCACAAATTTAAGTAGACAAGTAGGACTAATTAATTAAAACTTCTTTCATGTGTCTCTCAAAACGCTCCAATTCTATAACTAATCATATCATATGATTCAACAGTACCCTTATTGCTTTTAGTCAATTCCATATGGTATCCTATCTGGACAAGAAAGATAATCACAATCATCCATGTAACGAAATCAACGGTAAATAGATTATAATAATGATTGTCAAGAAATATTCCAAGAATCACACTCCTAACAGAAACTTGCAACAGTTTAATCAAATGCAGGACCATATATGAATATGAGGAAATAAACCCCACACTTTGGCTCTGCTCTAGAAATTTAGGTGATACATAAGAATGGCAACTGAATAGAGACCCTTTCTGGTCCAAATTCCAGCACATAATTTATCAGAAAAAAATCCACACATGATGTTAAAATCTTGATTGTTATGGAAAACTGGATTTTGTTGGTGAGTCACACTCTCTACTATTAGCATCATATATATCCCACTTATAGTACATGTAATCAATTTTGTGGTCAGACATGAGAAAAGGACTATATTAGTATTCTCTCCCACACCCCACTAGGTGAAAAATGCCAACAAACAGACAAGATTGCAAGCTGTGTACAATTTAACCCCTTTCTTCGTTCTCATCATTTTCAACTCTGAGTAATTTAACAGGAATATACAACACAAGGCCCTGAAAATTCAAGAATCCACCTATTAACTTAGTTTGGGTTAAAAGATATGGATATTGATGAAAACTACATTTAACAGCAGCCCAGTCAAACATGTGATTTACTGTGAAAATGCAGGGACATACAGTCAACCAAGCTGTAAAACCAAGATTTAGAAGAAAAAACATCCTCTTTCTTTATGCCCCAAGAAACATTTATTATGGAAATAAACTCCTTTAAAGAATGGTAAAAATACAAACATCCTGGGGAGGAGTGAAGGTGGACAACAAAGTTAATAAAGAGAATAGCAAAGCAGCATTAATGATAATTACTGCCACACACACACAGAAACACACAGTACACACAGTTACAGCAACCCGTGTCAATGTCCAAACACTACATTGTGGGTTGGCATTTTAGGCTGCCAAAGTTTGTCATCTTGACCTCTTCTCTTCCTCCAAAATAAACACAAAGAATTAAATTGCATGCCCCCAAAATCCACCTGCCCCTGAACCCCCCCACTCCTCAACAAAAAAAGAAAAAAAATCAAAGAAAAAGAATCTTGAATTGCATTTAATAAAAGATTTTTGTTAAAATAAGCTGATAATGTAATTAATGTTTTCTTCAACATACCTGAATGCGGACGTAATTACTACTACGGCTGTGGCCAAACGCCATAGCCACCGCGTGGTCAACCAGCTCCGCCGAGCCCTCGCCGGAAATCCTTGCCAACGGCCGAGCCCAATCCTGAGCCTTCCATTTTTTCACTTGATCGTAGTCAAAGCTGCCCTCCAATAGCTGCCCGCCGGCACCGAGTGAAAGTACCATAATGTCCTCGACCCCTCTCACGAACGGAAACTCCTGTTTGTTATGCAGCACGTGCGTTATCGCCGCCGCCGTCGGGTTGTTCATCGCCAAACCGCCGTCGACCCCCACGCACCGGGTCGAACCGTCCACCGACTTCATGCAAACCGGGTCGAAAACTCCCGGTTCGGCTGAGGTTGCCAAGCAGACCTCCCAGAGATTGAAATCGTAGCTGTCGGTTTCCAAGGCGTCGGCCCTGGAGAACAAAAACGGCGCCGTACTGGACAAATCGTAGCACGGTATCAGAACCGGTTTTAACGTGTTCTTCAGCGTTAAGCTGCGCCCGGTTTTTTCATCCCTGAACGCCTCCTTCATCGCCTTCTCCAAGCCGGCCGTGGCTGAACCGGAGGCAGATGCCCCGGTTTTGCCGAAAACTCGTTTGAAGAAACCGCCCTTGGGTTTGCGTGTCTTCGTGGACCGGTAGAATTTCTTGCCCTCCGCCGCGAGGAACTTCCACGTGTCGTCCGCGTGAAAAATCGGGCGATTTTGATCGTTAGCGGCGAAGAGCATCGCCGTGAATATCCCTCCGACGCCGGTTCCGGCTGCTACGTCGAAATAATCGGCTATTCTGGCGTCCGGATTCCCCGATTTTTTCTTCAACGCCGTTTCCAAATACGACAGCGCTTTGCCCGAAATAATGCTCCGCATCCCCCCACCATCGACGCTCAGAATACATATTTTTCCCCTCTGATTCTTAATCGCCTGAACGCCGCCCTCATCGACGACCGCGGCGGCGGCAACGATGCCGTTTTTGGGCTCAGCAATTTGCTTCGGAACCCAAAGCTTCTGATCATCGTAACCGAACAAAAATTTACTCTCCAATATGGAAAAAATCTCATAGCTCAATTTATCCGTATCAATACTGGGCTCTTGCATTTCCAACGCCGCGAGATTAATATTTTCGCCATGAACATCAACACAGGCCATTTCTGAACAATTTTTCTTCACATAATCCTATGCTATCTCTCCTTTAATTCGATTATAACACACATATGAGGAGCCTGGAATGAAAGAACGAACAAGAGGGATCTGTCACAAAGCTCTTGGATTGAAGGCTTTTGAAAAAAGGAGAAAGGGTCAAAGGATAATAAAATTGATTAAAAAAACAAAAGGAAATGAAGAAGATACAGAAAAGAGGTATGGCGAAGAAGACAGAGGTGATAGGGAGAAGAGAAGAGGGCAAACAACAAACACAAAGCAGATTTTGCAGAGCATGTCTGTTTTTATTTTGGCCTTTTATAAAAGGATTTTTAATTAGGAATACATTTTAAAAAAATTAAACAAAAAGTATCCAAGAAAGATAAAGAAAAACAATGTTTTTTTAAACAAAAAGAGAAATGAAAGAGAAATACCAACAAAATCCAATTTTTGTTTCTTCTCGTTCTCGAGATGATTTTGCTTCTACTTTTTCTTTTATTTGGAACCTTGATAGGTTTCATTTTTACTTTTAATTACAAAATTTAAATTTATGTTTTGGTTTGTTAATTGCATTCGTATTTCGTATTATACCTAAGTAGTATATATATATATGCATGAATAACAACAACAACAAACTAAGCGCAATTAACTACGTGGGAATTAAATATCTGGATCATATCATCCATCGTTTTACGGTCATAAGCCATATTTTCGTTTATTTCTAGGTATAACATGTCATGTTTAATAGCTTCTTTCCAAGTCTTTTTAGGCCTACCTCTTCCTCTTTTGATTTGTGTGAGTGATTCTCTACCTTCTAAACGTCGCCTGGTGCATCTAAAGGTCTCCTATAAACATGTCCAAACCATCTTAATCGTGTTTCTCTAATTTTCTCGTCTATTGGTGCTACTCCCACTTTGTTTCTAATGTGGTCATTTCTTATTCTATCTAATCTAGTGTGTCCGCACATCCATCTTATCTTAGCATTCTCATCTCTCTTTACCCTCATTTTTTGTTCGTGTTCATATTTAGTCGCCCAACATTCTCGCTCCGTAAAGCATTGCGGGCCTTATGGGTATCTTATAAAATTTTCCTTTCAATTTTAATGGTATTTTACGGTCACAAAGGATAGAAGATGCACTCCTCCATTTATTCCAACCCGGATCATATGTGTGACATCTTTCTTGATTTCTCCGTTCTCTTCAATTATAGATCCTAAGTATTTAAAACTCTTTGTTATACTCACTTCATGTCCATCAATTTTAACCTTCGTCTCATTGTTCTTGTTGTTTTTACTAAAGTGGCATTCCATGTATGATTCTGTTTTAGCCTACTTATAGTAAAACCTTTTGATTCGAGTGCTTCTCTCCAAACTTCCAATTTCGCATTTACTCTTTCCCTTGTTTCATCAATTAAAACTATATCGTCCGCAAATAACATACATTCGGGGATGGATTTTTGTAAGTGTTTAGTGATTTCATCAATTATCGATAAAAGGTGCGGGCTTAGAAAAAGCGGATCACGATGCAAACCTATAGTGTTTGGGAATTCACTAGATATTCCCCGTTGGTGTCCTAACACATGTTGTTATACCATCATACATATCTTTTATGGCATCTATGTAGGCTATTTTTATTCCTCTTTTTTTCCAATACGCGCCACATTATATCACGGTGACTTATCGTATGCCTTTTCAAGATCAATAAAAACCATATGTAAATCTTGTTTTCTCTCATTATATTGTTCACATAATCGTCTAATTAAGTGTATAGCTTCAATTGTGGATCTTCCGGCATGAAGCCAAATTGATTATCTAATATACTAGTTTCATTTCTTATTCTTTGCTTCTATAACTCTTTCCCATAGTTTCATTGTATGACTTATTAATTTAATTCCCCCGTAATTTGCACAATTTTGTATATCCCATTTGTTTTTATATATAGGTATCAATATACTTTTTCTCCATTCATCACCATTTTCTTAGTTTTTAGAATAACATTAAATAATTTAGTAAGCCATGCAATTCCAACTCCACCTAAACATTTCCACGCTTCAATTGGTATATCATCTGGCCAACCGCTTTGCATTTTCATTTTGTTTAGTGCTTTTTCTGTTTCATGAAGTTGAATTCTACGATAAAAGGTACGGTTTCTATTCGATTCAGATTAGGCTGTTCCCCTAATGTGACTTCATTCCTCTTCGGTTCATTAAAAAGATTATTGAAATACCTCTTCCATCGATCTTTTATGTCCTCGTCTTTCACTAAAATATTTTCATTCTCATCTTTTATGCATTTAATTTGGGTTAGATCTCTTGTTTGTTTTTCTCTAAATTTTGCTATTTTATATATATCTTTCTCTCCTTCTTTAGTATCTAGTTTCTTATAGAAATCTTCATATGCCTTGGTTTTTGCTTCATATATTGCTCTTCTTACTTCTTTTTTAGCGTCTTTATATCTTTTAAGGTTTTCTTCGTTTTTACGAGAATACAATACTTTGTAACTAGTTCGTTTTCCTTTACCTTTTCTTGGATTTCTTGATTCCACCACCATGACTCTTTATTCCATTTATTACCATTTGGCACCCCTAATGTTTCTTTTGCGATCTTTTTCATTTGAGTAGTTACATAGTTCCATGTTTCATCGGCTTTGTCTCCCACTTTCCAATCAATGGTTTCTACTAGAGATTTGACAAAACTATCTCTTTTTCTATATTCTTTAAGTTCCACCACTTAATTCTCGGTATGTTAATTTTCTTTCTCTTTAAGTGTATGTTAATAAGTTTGATATCCAAAACTAGTAGTCTATGTTGGGTGGTGAGGCTTTCTCCGGGTATTACTTTGCGGTTTTTGCATATTTTTCTCGCTCGTTTTTAAGGTTAGAAAGTAGTCAATTTGTGATTTGTTAGGACCACTTTTAAATGTGATTAAATGTTCGTCTCTCTTTTTAAAGAAGGTATTACCTATAATAAAATCATAAGCAATCGCAAAGTCTAGGATGGTTCTACCCTTGTTCTTAGCGAGCTAAAGCCATATCCTCCATGGACCCTTTCATAATCTTCATTATCCTTCCCAACATGTCCATTTAAGTCTCCACCTATGATGACTTTTTCATTTTGAGGATTGATTGCATTAGAGTTTCTAAATCTTCCCAAAATTTAGCCTTAGTAGCATCATCTAATCCTACTTGAGGTGCATATACACTAACAATATTTATAAGTTAGATTTACTACTACAATTTTAAGGGATATGATTCTATCTCATTTTCTAGTTACTCCTACTACTTGATCTATGAAGAGAGGATCTACAATGATACCCACCCCATTCCTGGTTCTATCCGTTCCACTATACCAAAGCTTATAACCCGTAGTATCTAGTGTCTTGGCCTTCTCGCCTACCCATTTAGTCTCTTGGATACACATAATATCTATGTTTCGTCTTTTCATAATATCTACGAGCTCTATAGTTTTACCTCACAAAGTACCTATGTTGCAAATCGAATTCTATACTTTCTAATTTTCTTATTATCATTTGTGTTCCTCTTATTAGCGTGTGGGGGCTCTTGTGTATTTTTCACTACACCCAAGCCCTTATGGAGGTGTAGCGGTCCTTGCCAAGACACCGATCGGACCACTACGGCGCACTCCTTACGGGGAGCATCTAGCACTTATCACGATGTCTTATATGATCCATACCATAAGGAAATGACAAGAGTTTCTACGCCTGTCGACCTAACGCAACCCTCCTCCTTTATCCAGGGCTTGGGGCCAAGCGCAACATATAGACGGGTTGCCCTGTCATATGCGGCGGAGTTATATATATATGCATGAATAATTGAAATATATTTTTCTTAATAAAGTTAGAGTAATCGCGTAATTGAAGATTTCTCCGACTTGTATTAAAGTATTCCGTACACGTATACATGTCAAGTAGATACTTAACAAACAATATTGTATTTTAATAAATGTATAATATAGTCTATAGTCATTTAAAAGTTATTTATGAGTATACATGGAACAATATTTAAAAAATATAAACTCTAGTAATTATCAGTATATTTTATTTGAATCATTATATTTGTTTTATTTCATAATTATAAATTATAGATACAACCTATAAATTATTTTTTCATGATTTAAAAATTAATTCAAAAAATTTATATAAATAATGGAAAAATAAGTTGTACTTTAAAACAATCCAAATATTAACTATTTATAGTTTTATTAATATTTCTCCATAATTTTTAAAAGATATTCATAATATATTTATATGTATTAAATGTCGAAATTTTCTATGATGTATTTAATGAACTAATGTTTAGTGAACACCGTGTTAAAACTATGTCCATTAAATTAGAATTCAAATTCACCATTACGTATGATATAGTGGAATTTGATCTCATACCCTGTAAGTAAGATTAAAACTCGAAATTTTGGATTGAGCTGCCAAAAAAAGATAGGATCAAAGTTATATGACAGCATGGTTACATCTAATTGAAAATTCATATTTTAATTTAGAATTTTCATAAATTATCTTTTGCTTATTCTTTTGATCAAAGATAAATTTGATTAGGGGTGGCAATCTGAAGCACGAAACGATTGACCGATACGAACACAACACGAAATTATAGGATTTGGGTTGTGGCATATCGGGTTCGGGCCGTTATTAGGCTGGCACGATAAGGCACGATAAAAATCTCGTTAATATCGAGCTGGCACGATAAACACGATAAGGCACGATAACTTTTTTTAATTATTTATAATTAATTATTTATATGGGTAATTTACTAATAATTAACTATTTGTACTTCATTATTTTTACTAATAATTTATTAGAATATATATTTTAAGTATAAAAATTAAATAATATAAAAAAATTATAAGTTTTATTTGTAAATGGGTTCAACGGGCCTATTGGACTCACCTAAATAAATTTGACAATTTTACTTATCGTACTTATCGTATCATACCGTATTTTTCGTATTTTTGACGTTTTGTGTTTGGGGTTAATTTCAGGCCGGTTAAAACTTTATATTTTGTGAGCACTTGTAAAGGCCATATTCCATTTTTTCTTTACATTGATTCCTGAAACTAACTTGAATAAAATACAATACTTTTTGAAATATTTAATCCTGCATATATCTTTATAAACAATATGACAATATCACCCCACTGTTTCTTTTTTAAAAAAATTATTAGCACATTTTATATTGGATAATATTATTGATTTAAAACAAATTCCCTATTATTTAGTATTAACGGCTAGTTTATACCCACCTTCCCATTTTCTTCATAGCGGTTAAAATGGGTAAGTGACTCTCTAAAAAAATATCTCTCTAACCCTTTTTTCTCTCCCTTCTCTCTACAAAAAAACCCTAACCCAAAATCCTTTTTCCCTTATTCTCAAAAAAAAAAAAAAAAAGTTCCTTTTCCCCCTCCCTCTCCCCATCTTCAGCCGCCACCCCCTCTCTCTCCCCCTTCCCTCTCCCCCTCCATGCTTCATGTTGGAGGTCCAACGATGGCAGTCTCTTGTGTCTTCAAGAGGTGGACGAAATTTTCGTTCCAGGGTGAAAGCGGGTTGGAGCTTCACGGAGGTGTCTCGGAGCTGAGTAGACGATGGACTGCAGCAGTAGATTTGGGTGAGGGAGAGACATTTTTCTTTTTTTTCTCGTTTTTTAGCTATAGATTGTTGTAGTTTTCTTTTTTGTTTGTCTTTCTTTTTTCGATTGATTTGCGAAACTCGTAGGCGGATCAGATTTATCCGTGCTGTAGTATGCAGTGGTTGCTTGTGCTCGGTTTCATTTTTTTTAGTGTGTTACAGTCTCTATTAAGGAGTGTTGAAGTCTCTCAGCGTGAGAGTGGTCTAGTATTGAGTGTGAAGTATTTAGTTTGTGGAGTGGATCTGAATTGATCTTGTCAATTCCCCACTTGGCTTTTATTTAGTCAAGTCGGCTCTTAGCCAGTTGGCTACGTTTGTAGTTGTAATTCCAGTTTTGTTGAGTTGTTCTAATAAAATACTATCGTTCGAAAAAAAAAATTAAAATGGGTAAGTGGTTCTTCCTTACTTTTCAATTATAAAAGGAGCTTTGCTGCGTTTCTTCAAAAAAACACATACACATTGCTCCTCGGTAATATATATTGCTCTTCTATAAAATTGTTCTTCTACAAACTGCTCTTCTAGAATATTTTTTATATAAACTGTCGATTGTTGGTTCGAGGTTTTCTTTATTGCACAATAGAGTATCACTAGGTTGTCGAATATTAGGAAGAAGATGTGCTATCAATGTATCTACCAGTATAGTGGGGTGTTTCATTTCTAAAGGGAGCAAGCACTTAACTCTTATCTAATTTGTGGCTACTGTTGTTATTATATTGTTCTTTATTATTAAATTAGTAGATAAATTCCCTGATGTCTTTTGTGCTTATTTTCCAACATTTTATTCCTATTTACCTCATGCTTTTTTTACCTTATGCTAAATCATATTTCTAGTTTTTCGGTACATATATATAATGTATTATATAATAACTTTTATCGATAATTTTCACACATAATTATATAACTTTTGTGAAATAATTAGGTTTTTGTATAGATATACTATTCTCAAATTAATCGCAAATTTTGACAATAATTTTTGTTATATAAATATCTTTTTTCCAAATTAATCTCAAATATTATGTAAATCATAAATTTTCAGAACAAACAAATTATGGTTTCAAAAAAAAATTAGTCACGAATTCGCAGTGATATCGTGATAGGATCACGTCACTTATTAAACTACTCACACCAACGACTTTAAGGGGTTTTTACTTTTTACCATGGTTAAGTAAATCAATTTTTTGTACTGTTTTTTTTTTTTTTATAGGAAAAATAGCTGGTGAGAATGTGTAGTCAGATCGGAACCGTTGGAGGTAAGCTTTTAACGGTGTGGATTGATTGGGACTGTTTGTCCGTGATTGGGATTTGGGTGGTGTGATTGGGAATATGGGTGGGGTATGGAAGATGGGGTCCATTCAGACGCAATCGTCGGCAAGATAATGGAGACGCACTAATTAATGCTTTTTTTTCTTTTGCTATTTTTCTCTTTTTTCCGGCAATTATTAATTTTACGGGTAAATTTTCTAACAACTAAAAAAACAAGCCAAATTATTCGATACTCGACTCAAAATCAATGAGCTTGATTCCACCTCAAAAAAAAAAAAATGAGCTTGATTCATTAATAGGTTAATGAACTAAATTTGAACACATTTTTTCGTTTTCTAATATATAAAGATTGGCTCGAGTTCGAGCTCAGGCTCAATTAGTAAAAATAATAAACATGTGTAAAAATATCAAGTTATTCGAGCTCGATTCCTGTTTGGCTTAACGAAAACTCGTTTAAATTTGATTCGACTAACAATCAAGCCAAACTAAATATGCAACTATGTTTGATTCGATAAAAGTTCATAAAAGTTTTAATAGTACTATGTTTGCAACTACTCATATCATTAGTGAATATGCAACACACCAGGGGCGGCCCTGGGGTAGCCAAGGTGGTGCCGCCGCACAGGTCCCCCCACCGACAAGAGCCCCTAAATTTTTTATTATTATTTATATGTGTGTATATATTTAATATAAATAAGTGAGGCATAAACTTGCGACGTGGCACAATAGTTGTGTTGCTTTTCATGTACCTCATGGTCATGATTTCAAGTCTCAATATTTTGGGGCGGTGTCATATGCTCTCTGGATCGGTGATATTTTTGTAATATTATGGGTTATTAAAAGTATTAATATTTCCCCTAAAAAGTATTAGTAGTACATCTGAAAAAGTATTAGAAGTCCTACTGAAAAATATTAGTAGCCATCCTAAGAAGTATTAGCAGCGACCAACGGATGTTGTTGTTGTGATGTTAGTAGTTGTGCGGGTCAATGGATAGATTGATCGCGGGTCGGGTATTTGGATCCGTCTAACTGTTAGATCGTTAGGCAGTCGACGAGAGACTTACCCCTCACACACACAAATATATATATATATATATATATATATATATATATATATATATATATAGGATTTGGTTCAAATGAGACCACCCTCCCTAGGTGAGGCAGTGTGGACTCATCTTACCCATTGATCTTAAAAAATGAAGGGGTGTGATTAATTCAGTTTTTTAATTATTTCCTAATTTTCGATTTTAAGGGTAAGATTGTAATTTTGTAATTCAAATTAGTGGTCCCGTTTTATGGGCTGAAATTGACTGCTCAGGATTTTGTGGCGGATTTTAAGGAACTGTTTCTTTCCAAATATTTTTATTTTACATAGTTAGGGTTAACCTCTATCTGCATAATTAGACATCAAATGATGCATATTTAGTTATTTTGTTGGCACTGTTTACGAAAACAAGACATAATTGAATATAACGTATCGCATATGTAGTTATACTACACTGCATAAATAGGTTCAATATAATGTATATTTAGTTATGAATATGGGATGTTGCTTTTGGAAATTATAAAAATGAGATGTTACATAATGTACTGCATATATAGTTATTCCACAATGCATAAATAGTTTCTAGATAATACATAGTTAGTTGATTTTGTTTCATAGTTTATGACGTCATGCATAGTTGGATATATTGTACTACATATTAGTTTTTTTACGCTGCATAGATAGTTTTCAGATAATGCATATTTAGTTGAGTTTTGTTGCATATTTAGTTTTCGAACTCACTGGTTTGTTATTTCTCGTAATATTGCACCGATTTTTCTTGTTTTTTCTCTGTAATTTTCATGAACTGCAATTTTCGAGTTCTTCACAATTTTCTTTATTTGCATTAATGGAGGAATGAGAGACAGAGAGAGAGAGAGAGAGATGTGAGATTGGGGAAATTGGGAGATGTATGAGAGAGAAAGAGATTTGATTCCATTTTTGTAACTAATTTGTTATGTTATTTTACCCTACTACCCTTATATTGATTAAATTAATATTTTAATATATTTTTTACCCATTATATCATACCCATTGATTAATAGTGGGAGATGGTTGAGATTAGTCCATTGTGTCTCACCTAGAGACATGGTCTCACTTGATCCTCCCCTATATATATATATATATATATATATATATATATATATATATATATATAGGGAGGGGATCCTGTGAGACCACCCTCCTAGGTTAGTCCATAAGACTAAATCTACACCATCCAAATAGTAAATCAATGGCCAAGATATATTACAATATATACAACATTTCATAAGTAAGTATACAACAGAAGGGATAAAATAGGAACCCAGAAAATTAAATATAGTAACCGCTTCCTAAAAATTAGGGACGTGATTTTGTATTGATCACGTCCCCATAATCAAGCGATGCACCTTTCCTTTCTCTCTCTTCCCATTCGAACCTGCAATTTATTGAAATATGGCAACAAAATCGTGCAACAATTAATGAAAAGTATACAATTACATTAAACTAACTATACATTAAAACATTACTAAGTATACATAAACAATTAACTAAGTATACAATTACACTAAACTACATGTACATTAAAACTTTACTAAGAGAAATATTACTCTAGGTATACAATTACATTGAACTAACCATACATTAAAATAATACTAAGTATACATAAATATTCAACTAAATATACAATTACACTGAATTACTTATATAACTAAGTGTACAATTTCATTGAACTAAGTATACAAATCCACAGAACTAGATATACAAATTTACTAAATTACTTACTAAACTACTTATATAACTAATAATACGATTCAACTGAACCAAGTATACAAATCCACTGAACTAAATATATAATAAAACATGACTAAGTATACAAGTCTACTGAATTAAGTATACAATAAAACGACTGTTCACAAATATGGCGGAAATAAGTATCAATGTTGAAAAAAGTACTTGAAGTTGATGATTTTTCCTCCCTAAAAACCGGGTAACTGAAAAGGTAGGATTATGTTTCCTTAAAAATAGCTAATAACTTTCCAATTAACATAACTAATTAAATATAAAAGTACAATTATACCCTTATATGCCTAAATTAACTAAAATGATCTACATCATCCAAAATTTTAAATCAAGGGTCCATAAGTGTTCTTATGGACTAACCTAAAAGGATTGGTCTCATTTGAACCAATCCCTATATATATATATATATATATATATATATATATATATATATATGTAAGTCCAAGCGGCTACGATAATCTAGAGGGGGTGAATAGATTATGTCCATCTTTTCGATTATGCCCTCTTTTTGAGTCAAATACGCCAAGACAAGAATAAAGGTGCGAAAAGTAAACAACACACGTCGATTTATAGAGCTTTACCCCACCTAGGGACTACGTGCTCTACCACCCCAGTATATCCGGGATGAGTTTCGAAAAAGAAAAAGAATTTTATTAATTACCACAATTAATACAAATTCAACTTACAACAACACCTTGAAGAGCACCACACTCTTCTTCAACACCACCTTTGAGATTACCACAATCTCACTTGAAGATCACCACAATCTCCAACGGCACCTTGTGAAGATTACCACAATCTTCAACCTTGAAGAATACCAAATTCTTCAACACCTCAACAAGAAGATTACCACAATCTTCTTACACCTAACACCTAGATCACCCAAGTGTGTTCTTACCACAAGAACAATCACAATGATATCTTGTGTTGAATGATAACCCAAATTCAAGATTACAACTCGATAATGAATGATACAAATATGAGTGCAAGTGTAATCACGAATAGCCTAGACCTCAAGAATGTGAAAGTGATAAGCTAGACAAATTACAACAAGAATAATGACAATATAAGACCAAGTGTTTGCTTGAGTATTTCTTGTTGTGTTGTATTGTTCTCTCTTATTGTTGTGCTTCAAATCTTCCTCTATTTATAGGAGATGATTGATCATTGATAGGCTCCTCTTGGAATCTGATATCTACAAAAAAATTGCAATTAAAATCAAGATTATAGCTATTAGAAATCAATCCCACAATTTAAGGAAAAGTTGTCTGCTGCACAACGGTTAGAATTTTGCTGTCAAAACATAGGGCGACCGGTCGCGAAGAAATAAGATTTGAAAAGAACACAACAAAAATACAACAGGGGGACCGGTCCTGGGGGTGGTCGACCGTCGCCCAGGGGTGCGACCGGTCGGCCACAATGTGGACCGGTCACCCCTCAATATTTTCAAGAGACGTTGCGTTCTGTAATTTCTTCAGGTACCGGTCGCCTTCTAGGTCGACCGTCGACCTCCGGGGTTTTCTCAAACGTCTTGTTTTTTTTTTCAAAACTCATCTCCAGGTACGGGTTGCCCTATAGGGCGACCGTTGGTCTCAAAACAAAAGTGTTGTCCAATATTTTATCGAAAATAAACTTTATGAAATACTCCAAAAAATAGTAAAAATATTTTAGACCAATCGGGAGTATTAGGACAACATTTAGAAACATAGTTTGGATGTAAAAACCCATTGATACAAAATCATTAAATGTGTTGTCCAATTTTATCGAATGTAAACTTTGAAGAAATACTTCGGGAAATATTAAAACCATTTTGAATCATTTAGGAGTATTTGGACAACCTTTAAAAAAACATTGTTTTGGTATAAAAAATAAAATCATCAAAATCATAATAAAAAATCTAACAATATATATATAGGGATGGGATCTCATGTTGCAGCTTCTTACCATGTGGCAGTGTGGATAGATCTCATTCATCCATCCTAATCAATCAATGGTTCAGATTAGGCCTAAAATACACTATTTTACATTTATTTTATATGTCAAAAGGGTAGATCGGTAACTATAAAAATTGATTAAAAAATACCATAATTATTTACCTAGAATCAAGGAATATTTTGATTATCAGCTTTCCATAACAGAAACGCTAAATTAGGGGCAAAATTAACGGATTCTGTAATCTTCTTCACTCTACATTCACGATAAACAACGGGAAAAAGAGAAAACTGCACAAATTTCATAGAAAACGATAATATTGTACATTAGAAACATATTTTGGTGTATATTTATATGCATACTTCTGTGTTTTATAATCAAAAAAATTATGGTGTACAAATAATTTCATTAGAGTACCATAAAATCATATTTTGGTATACACTTGACCAATATTTAGTGATAATATAAACATTCAGTAGTGCATTGTTAGATGTTTAATTTAGAATATTGTATGATAATACTGAATCTATTGTATATTTTGAAAATTAATTAAAAAACTTGACCTAAAGCATAAATGCTTTGAGTGTGTAATTGCTATATGTGTGCCTGTTTATTGTTAATTATACACAGCATCATCAGTGATTATGCGCCAACTTGTCTTGTGTTCATTTTTTTGGTATTTTAATACCATTTTCAATTTTAAATCTATATGTCTGCCAAAAGACTACTAGTCGTATACCAACACAACGTTAATTGTATGTTTGTAATATAAATTGAGGTTTAAGTTTTTAACCGATCACATTGAAATCCAAAAACTATCAGCAGTTAAAGTACTACAGTACAAAAATTGCTGATAAATTATGCATTGACACGGTTCATTAAACAACTGCGTAAAAAAATATCAATGACTCATTTATAAAACGTGTATACACCAAAACTATCAGTAATTACACCTAATATTCTCTTTTCTACCAACCAATGAATTAACCTCCCCGGTAATTCTTCAACGTTTATACCCAACAAACTCCCGAAGCCCATTTCAATTACAACTCTAGTCTGAAAATTGTTGAGACGAACCAATGCGCCCGATAGAACATTAGGCACGAATCTTGTCCTCAGTTTGGGCATCGAAGCTTTCAAAGCAGATTTTGCAGTCTTGGACCTCTGATTAACATCACGCGCACCCTCGCTCGGCCCTGGAGATGCAAGTCTCTTCCTGTTTTCTCGTGCCATTGAACCTGGAATTGAGAAATATTTGTGAAAACATTACACTATGTACATGAACTATACTAATTCTGCAATGTAGCAAAGAGAATACAACATCTAAACTAATTGTGCACTAAATACTCTAACTGTATACGAAACTAATACTATTTAAACATCATTTGTATGTCTTTATATACAAATTGCCACACTTAAACAATGCATCAAACACATATTCATGATATTATAACAATACTAAATGTACAACAATACATATATACATTGCCTTTTTTTTTTTTGGTGCAGTGGTCATACAAAAACACCAAAATCTATTTATTTATATACGAAAGGTAGGAAAACATATATCATTTCAGGAGTAATCTACACCAAAATAACAGGGTGGTTCACCAAATAGAAACAAAAAAAGAAAGAGTTAATTTAGTGGAAGGGTTATATCAAAAGTACTAAAAGATATATCATATTTACGCGAATTTACACCAAATAAAAAAGGAATGATTTTCCTCAGAAAGAACGAAAACCCAATTTCAATAACATAAATATTGCACAATCTATTACCTAAATATACACCGTTTTTACATAATTTAATACAAAAATATCTCTCTCAAAATCTGCCACATTTCGCACAAAAAATATAATAAGCAAAAAAAAGAGAGATTTTGGAAAATCGATGAACAAAACCCTAGGAGTTTCAAAATAAAAAAAAAATGTGTGCTCTACTTACTGCAACTAACACCCAAAACCCAGAAAAACATCATCATGATTCGACGTAAAATGAAGAAAAAATGAAGGATAAACCCCTACTACAAAAAAGTACACTAAAAAAATTAGAAAAAAATGGAACAAGAATTTGACCTTTACCAATACTACCAATGTCGTTTGGTACTTTGATGTTGGAATGGAACCTGAAAATCTTTGAAAACTGACACACTATTCTTGTTCTCAGCGGGCGATAGTAAAATGGAGGAGAAAGAGAAGAAACGGTGGGTTGGAAAAGTGAAGAAGAAAGAGACGAAAAGAAGGACTTTAATTTTTTGTGAAAACTGAGATTGCAAGAAAGTAGGAACCGATTGAATGAAATCCCAAAAAAAGAGGGATTATGGGGGGGTGTTTACCAAAAACGACAATATGATTATGTGTACAAAATTCACATTATGCCCTTAAATGGGCTGAGTTGAATATAAAAAAAATTGAAAAAACAAGGGCCTTAGGATTAAACAAGATAGTGGCTTAGATTGATCCACACTGCCACATGGTAAGGCCCTTGCCACATATGATCCTATACCTATATATATATATATATATATATATATATAATATAGGGATTGGTTCAAATGAGACCAATATCCTAGGGTGAGACCGTGAGACCTAATCTGGTACATCCATTACATTTTTTGAATGATGTAGATTAATTCAATTTTTAATGTATATTTAATGTGTAAAAACTGTCAAAAGGATATATATGTAATTACACACAGGGACGCCTCTTGTGTTAATTATGGATAGATTTGACCCCCTTTATTATCGCCCAAAACGAGATTCGCATGCATCTTGAACACCGAGATTTTTTTGGGGAATGATTTAGCATACTTAAATTTGATACAATCATTATAAAATTATAACAATTAATTTTTCAAAATTGTTCGAGGTTGCACAAAATCAGTTTTAACTTTTAAAGCAAAGAACGTATGCTAAATATACATCATAAGTATCTAGCTATGCATGTAAATTGCAAGGAAGAAAACACATATAATTATTCCATTTAATGTGTTGCAAAGAACGATTAATATTTTTTCCTATATATGCATCATACTTTTACTAAATATGCATACGACGTGCAAAGAATGATTAATCTTTTTTCAAAACCTATAATTAATCTTCCAACACTTTTTGAAGGCTCAGTTTTTAATGTTAAATCTTGAAATGAGGTGAAATATACACCATAATTTATCTAACTATACATGTAAATTGTAAGGAATAACCTATTAATTTTTGCATTTAAGGTGCAGCAAAAAATAATCAATAGTTTTTTTTAAAACCTATATATGATTCATTATTAGACTAAATATACATAGGACGTGTTAACATATAATGAAATTCTTAACACTGGGAAAGATACATAAAACCAGTTTTAAACGTTAAATCAAGATACAACATCTAATTATACATCATATTTTATATATCTATGCATGTAAATTGCAAGGAAAAAAAATACATAATTATTGCATTTAAGGTGCAACAAAAAAAACTTAATACTTTTTTTACAACGTATATATGCATCATACTTATACTAAATATACATTGAATGCCCCCATCCGAAAATGATTGCATCCCTAAATTAAAGGAAACATATATGGCGTTTTTTTTTTTGGCTAGAGATTAGAGGATTTTGGATGTTATTATAATTGATTGCATCCCTAAATTAAAGGAAATAGATATGGTAACTCCTATTTTCTAGTTGGACGATTTTTTGTGATTTCTCCTAAATGCCCCCATCCGAAAATGATGCCAAATAATGCAACAATATCTAATATTTCAATCTTATCCATCTAATGATTAATTATAACGGTTCAGATTAGGTCTAACTCCAATAAATGGTCTCACAAGAACCCACCCATATATATATATATAAATTAAAGCCCCAAATTTGGTATCTTACTTGTCCAGATTTTTATATACACTTAACTTTCATTAAATCAAATTGATTGGCGGTTGAATCGTTAACCAACAACAAGGTCGATTTATTCACTTGTCCAAGTTTTTAAAAGCCAATCGGCTAAACCAAATTAGTGTCTGACCGGTGAATTCATACTTAAATTGCAATAAGTTACTCAATTAAGAACATTATTTTTTATTTGAGTAAAAATATAAAATAGATTTTAATATCACGGTGTCCATAAAGAATTAGAGTGTTTGACAGTGTTTATAGTTGTTTGAGAGCTTATAAGCTGCAAATAAAATATTAGGTAATTTGTTTAATATGAATTTCTATCTAAGTATTTAAGTGTATATCTAATCATTAACAAATATTTACTTGTTATGTTTTAATGATTATCCAATTCCTATATTTCCAATGCCATGCCATGATGCGACCAAACATACAAATAAATAAATAATAAAGAATTATGAAAAGTCTGAGTTAATAAAATCATGGCCAAGAAAATTGTTTGGGACAATAATTTCATTTTTTTCTTATTTTCTTATTTTTAGTTGTTTGCTATTAAAGTATGTTTTATGTGACTATAAATAGTGCATTGTATTAGGTGGTGATGGGGAAAGTGACTTGCAAAACGTGGCTAGGAGTTAGAACCTGGTCAAGACACAACGGAACGTTATTGCCGTCCAGTGGTCCAGCCCGGAGTGCCCTCTTGAATTATATATATGCATATGAATATTCATCTAAAACAATAAAAATGATATTACAATAATGTCGCCGCTAAAATTTGCAGACCACTACAAGTCAAGTTTTTTGTATTATTGTCCAATTTCTTCTCCGAAGCTGGTAGTTATTCGGATGTAAACTTGTGTGCGACTAGAGCTGTCAAAACGGGCCAGGCCCGTCGGGCCGCCCCGCCCCGCCTAAGGTAGGGGGTGGGTTAAATATTGGCGAGACGGGTCGGTGGGCCGCACGGGCTAGCCCGCCAGAAATTAAAAAAAAAATTAGATAAAATAGACAAAAAGATAGTATAATTGATATTTTATATTTTTATCTCTTATAAAAGTGTATATAATATTTTTATAAAATATGTACTTGTTATCCATTATTATATTTAATTCATTAAAATTAATAATATGAATAAAAAAGTATTTTTAATTTTTTTAATTTTTGGCGAGCCGGCCCTCCTAACCCGCAACCCAAGGTGGGTTGGGTTGGGCTGAGGTTTTCTCAGCCCGCCCCACCCCGCCGGCCCGTTTCGACAGCTCTATGTGCGACACCAACAAACGTTAGATGGGATATGGAGTTGTCATATGTAGACCCCTCCGACGCTCAAATCAAAACGTATAGGTGGAAAATCCAAAAAAAAAATATTATTTGAAAGTAATGAATTACGAATACTTATATAATTGGGGAAAATTCGAATTTGTCCATGACAAACAATAATAGAATTCAGAGATTTTGAAGCTAAATGTCAAATGTGTAGAGGAATTGCTGGGGGCTAATTTGTTATTTATTTAAATTTATTGTACATGAACTTATATGGCATTATAAAAGATATATTTATTAAAAAATTTAGTGGTACTTTTAAGTATACTTTTATATTATAAAATTATAAAACGTGTTCCTTCCAAAAAAAAATTGTAAAATGGTTTAATGGGTCTACAAACTACAGGCTCTAACTCAGGTCCATATATTTAAGGGATAAATGCAAACACACCTCATGTTCATGGTAATTACAAAAACCTAAATTTTTTTGAAAACTACAAAATCCCCTTGAGATTTATTCCGTCTTACAATTTTTCCTCTTCATAAATAAAAATATATCAAATCTCCTCCTGAGCTGGTATCAGTATTTTGGCCGTACCTCCATTAGCATAATTTATGTTACATTCAACATATTATTTGTATAATGCATGTTTCTATTCATTTACAGTTTTACACAAACTCAATATAAAATCAAAACTTCCCTCAAAAAAAAAATATAAAATCAAAACTACAAATATAAAAATATAATTTTTAATTAATAAATATCGAGACATTATGACCGTTAAATACGTGTGACCCACCTGAAACCTGATGGGCAAGCCACAAATAGGGGCCATTTGGCGAATGCATGATTTCCAAAGATTTATGTGTTAGTATAACAGACAATATTTATACCAAAAAAGGGTAATCTTGCTGCAAATTAATAATTATGACCAAAATGGTCAAACAGGTTGCTTTTAGTTACGATCGTCAAATTATCTCAACCATGTTGTAAAATGTAAATGCTCTTAAACCCTAGCTATTTTTGCTCCTTCATTTTTTTTTTCTTTTTTCTTTCTTCATCCTCCATCATGGGTCAGTAATTTTCAATATTTTCAATTTTTTAAGTTCAATAAATTTATTCCCAATAGGTGGTAGCTTTTATTTGTCTCGACCAGGAGGTCTTTTTCAGTTAATAAATTTGTCTCATATGTAGAATTTTGTTCAAAAAATTTATCTGAGTCATTATTCGATGATACATGATAGAAGCAACATCAATTTCTTTGATACGTGTTTTGTCCATCGACCTTGTTGCTATGTTCCGATTCTACGGATAAGTTATATCTGTTTAGGTTTCAAATTTAAATCGGTATATGTTTATGATCTCGTAGGATTTACAACTATTTTACTCAGTGTTGTAATTAGTTGTAAGTTTCTTCTGATGAATGAATGAAATTCATATTTGATTACCAAAAAAAGAAACATATATTGTAAATGGAATGAATGAATAACTACTCCCTTGTTCATAAATTGTGTTGATTTTTTTCTTCTTGAGTACAAATCTAGAAGGGGAAGAGTTGATGAAAGTAGAACCCTATGGTGGTGCTTGGATATGAAATGGATTATATTTTTGTTCCGTTGGAGAATTTTTTTTGACCAAACATGTGATTGTTTATGAAAAATTTCAGAAAATATACTATTCTCTCACTTTTACTTTTTCTCATTTTTTCTCTTACCAATCACATCTACACATTTTTTCACAAAAAAACAATCATTATTACACATTCTCCCACAAATTTCACTATTCACTCACTCACACATTTCTACCTACCAATCATATACAATCATTATTTTACTATTTTTAAATCAAATCAATTTTCATCATTACTTTTTCATCTCATATCCAATCACACTCTCAAAATTCAATTTTTTTTTTCTTACAAATTGTTTTTACTGCTATCCTCTAGCAAAAGGAAATTTTTCAAAATGAAAGCATATCTAATCACACCCTATATCTTTAGTTTAGGGTTAAGAATATTAACCACTCATCCACTATCCAATTTTCGATTTATGGATTTTTCTTTTTTTACATTTATGTTCTTTTATAAATATATATATATATATATTGTCTGCAACATGAACATAGCCCGAGAAAATAATTTTTGTGATTAGATTATCTTTATTCATGAATTGAAGTGTTTGATATAATGAGTTTTTCTTTGTTATATTTATGTCCCTTTTCCCCCTAAAAATATCGCTTGGAACACAAGTATAATATATATACATATAGGATTTGGATTTGGTGAGTCCACATAAGTTATGTGAGTATGCACGTGAGATCAAATTTGGAACATTGATTTAATTTTTGAATGGTCGAGATTAAACAATTTTTATCATTTTTTAATAGTAATCTTATTGGAGAAAAGGACTTTTTGGTAAATACAACTTATATCAATTATTAGGGGAAGTTATTTTTGGTAGTGACTTTTCACACTCTTACAATTTTGGGATCGGTTTTGCGCACGTCTTCTCTTCCAAATATTTTCTCTTGGATAATTGAAAAGTCTCAAACATTCTTCATTCGGAAAAATTCGAAAACCTCAACCAGAAGAAGAGAAACCTCAACCAAAAGTGAACCCCCAAACCAGAAGTGAATCTCCATCCATCTGCGAAACCAAAATTGAAAAAATTGAAAACCCCAACCATAATCGAAAAATCGAAAACCAGAAGAGAAACCCCAACCAAAATCGAAAAAATCAAAAACCAGAAGAGAAAAGAGAAACTCCAACCATCTGTAAAAAACCCCATTTTCGTGAAAACGCCAATACTCGACAGCAAATCGACGCCCACATTGTAGGTGAAGCAATTATTTTTTTATTTTTCGTCATGTTTTTTGGGAATTTCTTGGTTAAGTGATTTTGCATGGATTTTCGATGATTTTACTATTTTTTTTTTGATTTATTTTGGAGTTTTGGGTAAATTTGTTTTGGTTGTAATAGAAAGAAAACTTTGGTAAATATGATTTAAAGATTGTTTTATTTTGTTTAAGTATGTGGCAAATGCTTATTGATTTTTTCAATAATGATTCTCTATGTTTCTTTCACTGCTTAGGTGGCTCTGTTTAAAGTTTTAATTAAACAGGGTTTTTAATTGAAAAATAAATTGAGGAAATAGGGTTTACTTAGGAGTGTTCTGTTCTAATTGAAAAAACAAACCGGTGAAATAGGGTTTAACTAGGATTGCTCTGTCTTTTATATTTTAAACATGTTTTTTTACTGCTCATTGATATTTTTAATTATGCTAGTATATGCTTGTTATATTGCTTATATATGCTCTATATTCTACTTATAATAATTGGTGGAAATATGATTTAAATAGGATTGTTCTTTTTTTTTATATATTTTAAACATGTTTTTCACTGCCCATTGATGTTTTTAGTTATGTTTATATATGATTGTTTTATTGCTTATATGTGCTATGCATTCCGCTTATATTAATTGGTGAAATATGGTTTAAAACTTGGATTGCTCTTTTTTTTTCTTTTAAATATTTTGAACATGGTTTTGATTGCTCATTGATGCTTTTAATTATGCTCATATGTGCTTGTTTTAATAATGCTCATGTATGCTTTATATTCTGCTTATTTTTCATATAGTTGAGTGGTGTTTATTTTTTTGATAGATTTTGATTTGAAAAAGGCAAAAAATAGTAGGAAAAGGAAGGCCGCAAGGAAATACGCAGCTGCAATTTATTTGGATGATATGAATGAGCAGAGGGAGTTGAATTTTGGAGAGACGAAGACATTTAATTTGCTAGAACGACGTAGGATCATAACGAAACGATTATGTTTTTTAATTTTGATCAAATAGTTGAATATTGTAGTATTTTTTTTGAATTTAAACTTATGGTTGGTTTGGAGTAGTTGATATACACGTGTAGTTTGCTATAAGAATGTTTTGAGTTAGTTCCGTATTTTCATTGATGAATGTTCAGTTTTTGGTATAACATACATTGTGTTATTCATAGTTGAGTACATGGACAAATTATTAATTTTTTTTGGCATCATGAACAATTTGATCAAAAAGCAGTAAAACAAACATACATAAGCAGTACTTAATACATCAATAAGCAGTAAAACATATGGAATAAATAAGCAATTTGTTTGGTTCCTGAACAATTTGCTCAAAAAATAATAACATAAGCTTACATTTGCAATACTTAATACGTCAATAAGCAGTAAAATATATGGATTAAATAAGCAATTTATTTGGTTCCTGCACAATTTGCTCAAAAAACAGTAAAACAAGCTTACATAAGCAGTATCTAATGCGTTAATAAGCAGTAAAATATATGGACTAAATAAACAATTTGTTTGGTTCCTGAACAATTTGCTCAAAAAGCAGTAAAATAAGCTTACATAAGCAGTACCTAATACGTCAATAAGCAGCACCCCAAATTGCTCTCTCTTAAACACAGACACACATTAGTGGTGTTTGTAGTCCACATACAACAATTACTCAATAGGCAAGCATTATGAGTAAATTATATAAGCAACATAAATAAATAAGCAACAGTTTCCATATTCACAAGCAATTATTTATGCACAACTAAGCAACATTCTAAACAATTACGGGTAACTGCTCCTATTTTCATGAGATTTAATTGATTTATCAAGATTAATATCATGATCCGTAAGTTAAGATAGAACCAATTATGAGTAACTGCTCCTATTTCCATGTGATTTACTAGGTTTAGTCAACACCCCATATATTTTTTACATGGACTAATTTGCCCCATTTCGGTTTTATTAAATATGTTATAAACATTAAACATATTTTAATACTAGCCATTGAAATAGGTAAATCTGTAGTCTAGATTTGGTCCTATGTACTCATATAATGCTTGGGTTTAGCAAATCTCATTTCGGTTTTATTAAAGATTTTATAAACATTAAACAAATTTTAATACTAGCCATTGAAATAGGCAAATCTGTGGTCTAGATTTGGTCTTATGTACTCATATAATACTTGGGTTCAGCAAATTCCATATCAATGTGCAAATTTGACCACTTTCAAAACCACTGGGTGTAGCCCAGTGGCCACGAGTATTACTCGCAAGTCGCGATAACGAGGCCCGGATTCGAGTACATGCAATGACGAGGCCGAACTTTAAAAAAAAAAAAAGAATTTGACCGCTTTCAATTGTTTTAGGGTTTATTATAAGGTACATTTTATTATTTCGAATAATCTTGATGAGTAATTCAATACAATACGTCTTGTATCCTACTCCAATTGTATTTTATTCTTGTGACAATTTATTAATATCTATGGGGGAAAAAAAGAAAGAAAGAAAGAGATTTTGCTGCTATACAACACATCAATCTTGGGTTAATCTAAAGTTTTTTTCCCAACTGTAATATTTTTCCTTTAAGTCATGTCCACAGTGTAAACATACTGTTTAATTTGCTTTTAGCACGTTAAACATTAGTGGGAAATAGTAAAAAGTCATGGTAGTTAAATTTAAACTTAAGAACACTTGGTTAATTCGAATCATTAAATTCGATCTTTAATTATATATTTGAACAAGTTGAGCTTTAGGGGAACCAAAAATTTAACGAGTGGGCTCCATGGGTATGGCGCTGACTATAATCCATTTTGAGTGTGAATAAACTGTGACCGCATTAGACTTCACTAGGCCGGATTAGATGTTGAAATTGTTCATCCCTAAAAATAGTCGGACGAACCCTGAAACCTGAATTATATATATATATATAGGGGGAGGATCAAGTGAGATCACGTATCTGCAGGTGAGGCAACGATAATCTCAATCATCCCCCACTATTAATCAATGGGTATAATTTAATGGATAAAAAAATATATTAAAATATTAATTTAATCAATATAAGGGTAGTAGGTAAAATAACATAACAAGTTAGTTACAAAAATGGAATCAAATCTCTTTCTCTCTCATACATCTCCCAATTTTTCCAATCTCACGTCTCTCTTTCTTTCTTTCTCTCTCTCTCTCTCTCATTCCTCCATTAACGCAAATAAAGAAAATTGTGAAGAACTCGAAAATTACAGAGAAAAAACAAGAAAAATCGGTGCAATATTACAGAGAAATAACGAACAGTGAGTTCGAAAACTAAATATGCAACAAAACTCAACTAAATATGCATTATCTGAAAACTATCTATGCAGCGTAAAAAAACTAATATGTAGTACAATATATCCAACTATGAAAGACGTCATAAACTATGAAACAAAATCAACTAACTATGTATTATCTAGAAACTATCTATGCATTGTGGAATAACTAAATATGCAGTACATTATGTAACATCCCATTTTTATAATTTCCAAAAGCAACATCCCATTTTCATAACTAAATATACATTATATTGAACCTATTTATGCAGTGTAGTATAACTACATATGCGGTACATTATATTCAATTATATCTTGTTTCCGTAAAACAGAGCCAACAAAATAACTAAATATGCATTATTTGATGTCTAATTATGCAGTAGAAGAACCCTAACTATGCTGTAAAATAAAAATATTTGGAAAGAAAACAGGTTCCTTAAATTAACAAAATCCTATGTGTCAATTTCACCCATAAAATCACTGGGACCACTAATTTGAATTACAAAATTACAATCTTACCCTTAAAATCAGCGAAAATTAGGTAATAATTAAAAAAACTGAATTAATCACATCCCTTCATTTTTTAAGATTAATGGGTAAGATGAGTCCACACTGTCTCACCTAGGGAGGATGGTCTCATTTGAATCAAATCCTATATATATATATATATATATATATATATATAGAGAGAGAGAGAGAGCAAGTCTCTTGTGAGACGGATCTTCTAAGGGCTCCGTCTTGAGAACATGAACCATGAAAATAAATTTAAAAATAATAATGAACCATGAAGAAACAAAAATAAATCCTAAAAACATGAACCATGAAGAATAAACACGAAAAACAAAAATAAACCCAAAAAATAAAAAATAAACCCTCAAAAAAACTAAAAATCCTAAAAACCCAAATCAATTAAAAATAAACCAAAGAAACAAAATAAACCCTAAAAAAATAAATATAAACCCTAAGAAAAATAAAATCTGAAAAAAAAAACCCTTTAAAACTTTGTGTAAGGGCTCCGCCTCACGGATCTAAATCCGTGAGACCGTCTCACGCAAGTTTTTGCCATATATATATATAGGGGGAAGATCAAGTGAGACTATGTCTCTAGGTGAGACACAATGGACTAATCTCAACCATCCCCCACTATTAATCAATGGGTATGATTTAATGAATAAAAAATATATTAAAAATATATTAAAAATAACATAACAAGTTAGTTACAAAAATGGAATCAAATCTCTTTCTCTCTCATACATCTCCAAATTTCCCCAATCTCACGTCTCTCTCTCTCTCTCTCTCTCATTCCTCCATTAACGCAAATAAAGAAAACTGTGAAGAACTCGAAAATTAGAGTTCATGAAAATTACAGAGAAAAAAACAAGAAAAATTGGTGCAATATTACAGAGAAATAACGAACAATGAGTTCGAAAACTAAATATGCAACAAAACTCAACTAAATATGCATTATCTGAAAACTATCTATGCAACGTAAAAAAACTAATATGTACTACAGTATATCCAACTATGCAAGACGTCATAAATTATGCAACAAAATCAACTAACTATGTATTATCTAGAAACTATCTATGCATTGTGGAATAACTAAATATGCGATACATTATGTAACATCCCATTTTTATAATTTCCAAAAGCAACATCCCATTTTCATAACTAAATATACATTATATTGAACTGTTTTATGCGGTGTAGTATAACTACATATGCAGTATGTTATATTCAATTATGTTTTGTTTTCGTAAGACAGTGCCAACAAAATAACTAAATATGCATTATTTGAAGAAGAACCCTAACTATGCTGTAAAATAAAAATATTTGGAAAGAAAACAGGTTCCTTAAATTCCGCCACAAAATCCGGCAGTGTCAATTTCAGCCCATAAAATCCACTGGGACCACTAGTTTGAATTACAAAATTACAATCTTACCCTTAAAATCAGCGAAAATTAGGAAATAATTAAAATAACTGAATTAATCACATCCCTTCATTTTTTAAGATCAATGGGTGAGATGAGTCAACACTATCTCACCTAGGGAGGGTGGTCTCATTTGAACCAAATCCTATATATATATATATATATAAATAGTTAGTTAGTGGTGTTTTGAATTAGTATACAACTAAATTTTGTATTTTGATTAATTATTGGTATTTAGGGTTACTTGTTATCAGTTCAATTCTTCAACTCATTCTTAGAAAATCGATTACTAAATACTAACCTCTCAAAAAAGGGGAAAAAGGAAAAAGAAAATGAGTTATTATGAAATGTTATATTCCTCCTCCACGTCATGGTCGCACTCACTGGTGATCTGCTACCAATTCTTTAGGGCCCAATCCATCTTTAGAAAATCAGTTAACAAAGGGAAATTAATTTCCACTTTATTAGTTTTATTTTCCATTATCTTTATATTATCTAAGTATGTTAAACATGCTATCTGTTGGAATTGGTCTTTGAGAAATTGGGTGTTGACCCGATTTTGACCAATTAATTAAGTGGTTTCCATTTGTGAAAAATGAAATTAAATTATTTGTAAAAATTCTACTAAGAGAGTAGATGAGAATAGCATTTGGAATTTCTCAAACCGATTAGGGTGAATGAGAAATTAATGCTTTAAGTTATCCACTGAATACAAATAAATGGTATGGAAAATAAAAAATATGGGGGATGAGAGATGCTCCATCCCACATAGGAAAAAGGAGGCAAAGTTGCACATTTTATTTTTCCCAAGTTGGACAAATGGGTTTGGGCCCTTGGGGCACCCAAGTTTTTAAAGGGGTGAGGACCTACATGCTTGTGGGTTGGGTTCAAAGCACACACGCGCGCCGCCGCTGCCACCCGGCCCGGGTCGTGGGTCTTGGGCTTCAAGACCCTTATTCTTTTTAGACCAAAAACCTTTAAAAAATAATTAATTAATTAATTTTTGTAATTAATTAAATTAAATGAATTTAATTAATTTTTGTAATTAATTAAATCAGATTTCAACTGGGAAAGTTTCGGCCCCGCGCACGGGCGGGAGCACGGCCCGTGCGGTCGGGTCGTGCTCCCTGCTGCAAATGTTCGAAGTGGCGCACGGACTGGAGCACAGCCCGTGCGGTCGGGTCGTGCGCCCTGCCGAAGGTTGGAGCACCAGCGCACGCCCGTGCGTCTAGGCCGTGCTCTCCTGCGCAGGTGCGTCAGTTCGGTGAAAATGTGCCTTTTCGAGCCTACAGACAGGATTTTCCGTACGGGCACTTCATTGCCTATAATTTTGGAGCCCCTGCAGATGAATTTACACACGAAAATAATCAGATAACAAAAATCGAGCATTGCATTCTGCATATTGCCCATTTCCTCCTTGATAACTTGAAAGTTCTCAAACATTCATTGTTCATTTGTTGTTCCGATTTTCTTTGTCTTTCTTAACCTGAATAATAAAGTCGTTGTATCTTAGAGGCGAGCGCCGGAACCGTAAGCACTCGGTATACGGGCGTTTTCATCTTGCAGAGACTGTATCTAATATAGGCCTCGACTTTGCCTATACATTATCCCAACCATTTCTTCTAAACAGAAACCTTCCACCATAAATTTAATTTACCCTACACTATCTTGCCAAGACTTTTCAAAGAAATTGTCCCACGTGTAATTTATAAGAAATCTTGATTATGATGTCTATGGAGAGCTAATGGGTAAGGGCATCTTCATTGGAAAAACCACTCAAAGTTTTTTTCACAGTTTTTTGTGTGCCACGTCAGCTGTTCAAAAGTAAAAACTCCACTCATTTATAAATATTTCTCCACAATGGTTAAACCTATCTTCAAATTTTAATGGGTCCCATCATGAATTCACATATTATTTATCTTTAATTAAATTCATTTGACATCTTATATAAATGTATATATTTGGTGATAATTATTTTAATTAATATTTTCAATTTTTATATTCAAAAAAGAATAATTTTGATTTATATTATAGTTATTTCTTAATATTAATATATATAAATTTTTAATTAATATTGTTTCTCAAATATTAATTATTATTTGTTCCACAAAATTTCTTTTTAATTTACGTCTTTCTTTTTAATTCCATGATTGGTTAAAACAATATTCAAGATATTCAATATTTAGTTAAAGAAAAAGACAAAATAATATAAAATAGTTAAATTCTCTCTCACATGGGTGACACATGGCCCACATTCCCACCTTTTTTTCTTTTCAAAAACCAGATTATAGGCATAATCCGTATCCTCCCCAAAACCCCCAACTCACAGCTCACAATGGGAGGAGGTTTTTGTCGATCCGAATTTTCTCCAAATCCATTCCAAATTACTCTCATTGAGGATGCCCTAATGACTATTTATTCCATGATGCTGTTGAAAAGTGCAAATCACTCTAAATCAAGATTTCTGATAATATGAGAATAAAATGAGATAGATTGAGAGTACAAAGAAGTAAAGTGAAACAGTTTAGAGTGCAAGGCCATAAGTGGATAAAATGGAATTCAATTTTCAATTAATATGGTAAAACTTCATTTGGAACGATGTGTTAAAAAGCAACGTGCGACTTGAAGACACTGTCCACTTTGGATTTTGCCATTCACCATTTTTAATCTCTCTCTCTCTCTCTCTCTCTCAATAGCATCACGAAATTTTTTCCGCTCGTTTCACAATACTATAAAAAGTAAATAAAATCTATATAACAAAAATATGTCGAATACTATTGAAATGACAGTTTTTGGAAGTTAACTTTTAAGGCCCATTAATTAGAATTATATGAAAATTAGCTTTATAATTTTTTTTGAAGGTGTACTTCATTAATTATTATATTTATTTATTTAAAAAAATTAATAAATTTCTTATTTTTATGTATTTTTGACATATAATGTATCAAATTAATCATATTTTTACGATCTATAGTTTGAAACTCATATTGGATACTTAAAATAAAAAATAAACATAATAAGTAAAATATATAGGATATATTTACTCAAATTTTATTTCATAATGAACTTTAAAAATTATGCATTTGGGCTATTGGACACCAGTTTAAATATTAATGTATTTGTCTATTTGTGATCTATGCATAATTGATATTTGAGTTTAGTCTATTTCTTCATAATTATATAGAATTGTATTTAAGTTGATTAAATTCAATTAAAAATTCTTATTTTAATTGAAGAAAATATCTAAAAATATGTGTCCAAATATTACATATGTATATTCATAGCATTATATATATTTATGTAAAAAGACAAATACATAATCTTGAATGTATTTTTCATGATTATGATGTATGCTATGTTTTCTTTTTTGACTTCATCAATAAAAAAAATATTAAATTCTATTTCCCGTCTATTAAGTGATGCTATTTTAAAAATTTTACAATATATGGAGATATATTTTATTGAACTATTATAAAAATGCACTTATCATATTTTATAAATGGAGGCCTAACAAATATGTATGACGTGCATTGCACGAGTAGTTTGTCTAGAAATGAAGGTATTTGGGCTAAAAACCTTCTCCTAAGTGATGTGGAATGGATGTATGTATGTTACATTTTTGATATATTTTAAATCGATACGACATAAGATTTTAAAGAATGTTTGTCGACAAGTCTTGTAATTCTTTAATTTACAATTTAGATATGTGGATAAATATTTTACCTTTTTTTTTGTATTAATTTAGTTTGGGTTTTATATAGCATATTTGAAACTTGATGTGGGTACTTTGTAAAACTTGAGTTGCAAAAAATATATACATAAATTGTGGAACAATCAAGTGACAAATTTATCAAACTTAAGATATCTATATATATATAAAAGCAAGATAGTCTTCCAAATTAGGAAAAATCCCGCCAAAAATTTTGTTACCAAATATGGAAAGTTTAGGGTTTGTTTCGAAATGTATTCACATTTATTAAAATATGAATAGTGTCGGGTTAGAAAATAAATGGAGTGACTAAATGCAGTCTTGAAAAGGCCAAAAACAACCTACATCAACTTTCAATATATGTCTGTCTTGAGCATTGTGATTGAAAAAGTTAACTTTTACAATTTTATAATTATTCTGACAATTGCCTTTATTGGGCTCCGAAATTGCATTCAAATTTTGAAATCGGTATGTTGTCTCTCTTGAAAGCCAGAAAAGTAAAGTTGTTTTAGTCTTTCTTGGGGACCGAAAAAATTGCCAAGTTGGTTTGCACTAATAACTACAATTAAATATAAATGTCTTGAAAAGCTAAAATTGTTTTCAAATTTTTTTCTTCTTACAAACTCTCTTATAAATAGGCTTCGTCACATTCACAAAACACACTATTTTGTGCAACTACAAAAACAAAAATTTCTACAGGATAGATATGCTATTTACATTGATTTAGTACCATAATGCTATGAAAATGTTATTGGCACTGACAACGCGATTTGTTCATGCTTGCAGTGTACCTGCAATCTGCACATGACAATAACTCAAAATTTTTGGACAAGAATCCATTGTTTCGAACCTAAAGGCAACAAAACTTCAAATACAATCATGAGGTATGATTTATGATTTTTCATTTCATATGTGGCCATAATTTTTGGTGTTGAATTTTGTCTTTTATATGCAGTTTTATCCATCTCAAAATGAGGTTTTAGTTGAAGAACTAAAATAAACCAATTATTTTCAGGAAAATTGAGCAAAAATCAATTTTATGACAAGTTCTGTTCTGATCCATTACAGAGGACAAGTGAAGATTTTAGGTGAGGAAAGAAATGGCACAATTTCTTTTGTTAATTAGACTACAAAAATGGTTTATTTTAGAATGCAATTTTCATGACAAAAAGATATGAATGTTGTTATTTTCTTTCTGCATATATAATGAACTACCATTTATATCTTCAACAGATTGAAAATTTCAGGCAGATTCAATACCAAAGTCATTAGTCATTTGTATGCATCGATTTGATTTTTTTTTGTAGAAGACAACTTGATGAAATACAAGTAAACAACAGTGAAATACAAAATGGCTCCATTGCATATAAGAATAATTATAGATCGAATTTGTTTTACATAGAAAGTACCCTAATAAAAAAAAGAAACAATGGATCTACTCGAACAATTGTAGATCTGAAGTTTTTTGTTATGGAAAGGACCAATTAATTAAAGATCTGGAGATTTTCAGTGTGAAAGTCTAAGGATGACTAGATCATTTAGAAAGAAAAAAATATTTTGGACGATTTTTCGCTCGGGAAAACATTGAACGAGAGGCATATATATATAAAAATAAAATCGAATGATTATTGAAAAAATATTACATCAATTGAAAAAAAACGAATCTCTGTTTATTATAAGATCGATGCATAAATTGGTTTGACAAACAAAAAATGAAAACGAATTCCGATCTATCAAAATCATGAAAATACGAAAATAAAAAAAAGACTTCTGATTGAAAGTCGAAACTATGCATATGTGAAGAAATCTACTTTATATTGTGTATTTTTGTCTGTGGTATTTTCTGTTTAGTTTACCATGCATATTTCTTTCGATGAGCTGCTGTATTTTTTTATATTTGTTTTCAAGTTTTGTGCCTTTCTTAAGGTTGATTCATCAATCATAATCTTCAACTCGAAGAACACAAGCGAATTCAAAAGATTTCAAATATTATGACGATCATTAAATTTACCATTTTTTAACAAGTTTAAGAAGAAATATAATCCTGATTCATGCAGTAAGTTTATAGCATTAGTTTATATATTGGTTTTATAATAAATAAATCAACTAACCTGATTTGGTTGATGTGATTTTCCAGAATGATAACATCCTTGCGCCTAGGACAAGAAAGAACCTGGAAGCTCTATAAATTTTTAGTATCATCTTCAGTCACAAAAGGCCATTTACAACAGCCGAAGTAAAACAATTGCGTTTGTGTATTCCTGCATTTGTCTGTATCGTTTCAAAGGATCAGAATACAAGAAAATATATTGCTAGCTGTAGAAATATGTAGTATTTTGATTAATCAGTACTAAACCTTATTTGCTAAACTAATTGTTTAGGTACGCCTTTTTTATACTTTGAAACTTTATAATCAATTCTCCAGGATCATCATAATCATTCTTTCTCATTTTCTATATTGCAAGTAGGATATATTGAAGATAAACAAGTAAAAAGATATATTGAACCTTCAAAAGGTATTATTTGAAGGTCTTTGAATGTGATGTCAGACAATTCAATTATAAAGTAAATAACCAGATAAACAGACAATATCCTGGCTATCATAAAAAGATAGTAGATTTTTGTGTTATTACCTTATCCTTCCCAAATGAATGCCTCCGGCAATGGCTAGGCTTTTTGCTTGGAACTCGATTTGAGAGTAGTTTTGGTTAGTCAATGAATCCTTCAGTTCAAAATAGCTTTGGCTTTTTCCTCATCTTCCAATTTTGGTTGCAATTTAATCCGCCCAGCTTCAAAGTGCAATGTATAAGCACTTTGTTTAGTTGTAAAAAAGAGATCATTGCTAGCTGTCAATTTGTGGACTAAATAATTACACACAGTTTTTTTGTTAAAAAAAAACACAGAAAGAGAGTTAGTAGACGGAAAAAAACCAACAAATCATATTTGAAGTCAGAATATATATTTTCCAGAAAACAAATCATATTATTTACAAAATTTGTATAGTATCAGTAGATCTTTGCGAGAAGAAGACAAAAATCCATCCGAAAAAATATATTGTGAGAAAAGAGTCGTGGCAACTAGAGTAATCCAAGAAAATTGTCAAAACCTTTCGGTAAAAGACCATCAATTTTTATTTTTTAAATTCTTTATTAATTGCAATCCAGTTAACATACTTCTACTTGAAGAAGCAAGAAGTATTAGTTGTTGACAACTTTTCAAAGTTAAGCAATGACCACTATATTGGTTTCTCATGAATTTTGGTCCTGAATTTTTTTTAAAAGACTTCATCAGCAAAAAATAGAATAATAAGCTTAAAAATCGTAAGAAATTATCTCAGAATATGGAACCCAAACACCAGTGCTTACAAAAACCATCGAGGACAGATTAAAATTTTAAGCCTAATGATAATTGATTTTTGGTGGTCGGCGGAGTCGAAGAACTCTCGGGCATTAATGGACGAAATGATTATAGAACAGAGAAAGATGAAATATTTATGCAGACTGTAGATCTGGGAGAAACGTAAATGAATCCATCTGTAAATTTACAAAATTTGTATACTTACAATTTTTGTATAATATAAACAGATCTGGTCGAAATGAAACGAATCCATCTGTAAAAATATAGATATAAAGAGATCTATTAAATAAAAAAAATACGATTTAAAGAACCAAAAAAATTGAAAAATTTATGCAAACCTGTGGATCTCTTCCAAATTAAACCTAATCTGAGTAAAACAAAATAGATCTATAAAGATATAGGACTAAACAACGAACACTAACTTCGAACCAAAAAAATACGAAAATAATATGTTCCGAGATGAAATTGCAAAAAATAAACAGTGGATTCCAAGAAAAATCGTAGAACAATTTTTCATTTTTCAGATGGATTTTGTAAGAAGAGACGGGACAGAACAACGGGGAAAAATGAAATTGTGACACAAATTCATTTGACGGCGACATTTTAACATTCAATATATATATGTCCTCTTTAGGGCTACAACAAGACTCTTACAAATTTGTTATTATTTTTTTAATTTAATTTGCAGCCTTCGTTTATTGGGTGCCAAATAATTCGGCCGAATATGTAATGTAAGAGGACAATTTTATGGAGCATGTATTTTTACATGTATGGTTTACGTAGTCTTTGTTGACTCATAATTGTTATAGAAATATTTTTCTTTTATACTTAAATTATAAAAAAAATATTCATTTAGAGGGTGTTTGGCTAAGCTTATTTAAAATATCTTATAAGCTCCTACATCTTATAAGCTGTTTTAGGAGCTTATAAGATGATGAATCTTATTTTAAAAATAAACTTTCAAAATGTTGGGATAAAATAAGATAGTTGAGTTTATGGGGAAAAAAATGAGAGATTGATTGTGTGGTGGGTAATTTTGGGATACTATAAAATTATTAAAGATATTTTTGTCTTTTGAATGTTTAAAAATAAAAGCTTATAAGCTCTTTTAAAAAAAATTGGGGTGGATGTACTTTTTTTATGAGATTATAAGCTCTCTAACAGCTTTTCTTTTGAGCTTATATGTTCTTCTGGGAAAAAATTATCAAACACATTTTAAGAGCTTATAAGCTCTTAAATATCTTATAAGCTATTTTTAAGAGCTTATAAACTCAGTCAAACACCCTCTTAGGTTTACTAATAACTATTTTTTTTATCTAATTTTTAATTTCCGTTTTGCAGGAAACCTATCATTTTAAATTATTGGAAGTTGTCATTTACCAAGATTTTCATCAGTTACATCTTCAATTCCATATGGTGGTCGATTTAATAATTGACGAAATCTACTAACTCTTACAATATGACCTCATACAATATAAGAGAATGCATTTAGATAAAGATCCAACTTACTTAATGTAAAAAACAATTCTATTAATAAATAATATTATGTCATATTCTTAATTTTGTAATAAAGAACTCAATTTTAAATTTATAATAACACTTTTTTCCTATTAATATTTTTCCTATATATTCACATGTCATTAGATCAATCCTCTATTCATTAAACTTGAGTTATTTCGGCTGTACAATTAAATGATTTACTGAATTTTAATTCATTTTAAATTTTAAAATATTAAAATTACATTTACTTACTATACAATCCGTGCATCGCACGGGTGGAATACTAGTAGTACAAAAATAGCAATGAGAAGCAAGGCTCCTCCAAAAGTAGCTTTTCACCTTTTTTACTCTCCCCCCCAACTATAATAAGTTGCTACTATACTTTAGACCATTTGAATATATAATAGATATTTTTGGGTGAACGGGAAATTTTTGTCAAAAGTGACTGGTCACTTGAAACTATTTAGAATGAAAAGGTCTATTCGAATAGTTGTGTTGTTTTTGAAACCAATGGACGTATCTGTTCGAATAAATGGACATGTCTGTTCGAACAATTGTGTTGTTTCACTTGTGACTTTTGGTAATCTATATATATCTCAAGAATCTGCAGATTATTCATTATCATTTTGCATACATTCATAATCATATTTTCTATTAAAAAATTTCGATAAAAAAGATAAAAAAGGAGTACAAAACATTCGAAGTTTGTCGTCTCTTGTTGTTTAGAGTGCTACTACAGTAAGAGTAGACTGTTGTATCTTGGGAGACGTTTGCTATTCAACCGTGGGTATCGTAGCGGGAAATTCATCTTAAAGACATAGAATCGAACTCTAGTCTCAGTCTAAAATTTTATGTATTTTCTGTATTTTATTTTTCTAGAATTCAAGTTAGTTTTTCATGTTTTAACTCTAGAATATAATATTGCACGTAATATATCTCCAACAAGATCAAAATTTAAAATGTCCAATTAGTAATGATTAACTATTAAAAAACATTTTATTTTCAAAAAAAAAACTATTAAAAAACATTTTAATTTTTGGTTTATGGCGAGAGTAGCTCTTCCTCATAAATTATAGTTTACGTTGTGTTTTGAACTAGTTTACCTAAAGAATTATGGAAATTATCAAATAATCGAGAAACAAAAAGAAAGACTGATGAGAATCTAGTCACGAAAGATCCGGGCAACACTAAATGCAAGCTATCTCGAGTTCTTGAAGACTATGTTATTGAGTTCTTGAGTTCTTGTATTTGTTTATCATAGATTAGGTGTTTATTTTCATTATTTTGAGTCGTTTGAGTGGCCAAGTTGATGTTAGAGGCCAAATATATTGAGTTTAGAGTCATATTAGTTAATCATGTGTCGAAAGGAAGCATTGATGGTCGAACATCAAGAGGATTCCTTCAAAAACGTCCAAGCGCGTCAACAGTTTTCAGCACTGGCAGGGTTTAGTATTTTGGCTATAACTTTCTCTACAAATATGTGTCAGGGGTGATTCAAGATGCTATGGAAAGCTAAGAGAAAGGGCTACAACTTTCATGAAGACCCCAGGAGCTAATTCGGACTCGAACGGACGAAACAGAGGCCAACACGGCCTGGCCGTGTTGACAAGCACGGCCGTGCTCTGCAGCAACTCGATTTTTGGCTCCCGAATACAACAAGGAACACGGCCTGGCGGTGTCCCACGACACGGCCGTGTCAGGGGGCGGATTTTTGAGTTTTAACCAGTTTTTATTTCCTTTTTCGATTTTTAAATTGTTTCCTAGTTGGTTTAGGGTTTGTTTTGGTTTAGGGTTTGTTTTGAGTCGCCTATATAAGGCAAACACTTGTTTATTTTTCAGAAAAACTTTGATATTGAATATTGAATTGAGATTATTTTCTCCAACCCTTTGGGTTTTTCCAAGAGCTTCAAGATTGTTCATCTTGTTGTGAATTCTGACTTATCAAACAAACTTCTGCATTTGTTTGTGGCGTCTACGCATACCGAGGTTCTTGCTTTGCTAAGCAACGGGTCGAGGTTTCCACCATTTTTAACCGAACTAGTGAAGATCTTGGGTTAACAACATATTGTTGTTGGGTCGTATGCACAGTTGTTGCTGCGGTTCACATCAAAGACCCAAAACTTTGTGAACAATGCTGACTCGAATTTTTTTATAAGTTTGCTTATGTTTTCTAGAATCATCCTTGAGCCTCTAAACAAAATCCAAATATATGGAAAATCGTTATAGTTATTGTTGATAATCGGTGTAACTTCAAGGAAAAAAAATAAATAAAAATCATGATTGTTTTGAGTATGAACTGTATGAACATCCCAGAAAGTCTGAATTTAAGCAGTTTCACTTGTTTTTGAGCATTCGTGATAAATACGCACTTATTTTGGGCCCAATTAGTGGTTATAGTTTTGAAGATGGGTACCAAACAGAGCATGAAGCCTTAATGGGCTTATCTTCCTACTGAAAGCTTCATGCACAAATTTTAACATTGATGGTCCAGCATTGTTTTATTTCAAGAGAAATGAAGTGGTCAAATTTAAACAATTATCATGCCATATGTAAATTCTTTACAGCGTTATACACGACTTTTTTTTTCTTTTTAAGTACACTCACTCTCTAAATACATCCATTCTATTTTTGAAAAACAACCATTTTACTTAATATACCTCCCAATATTCCCCTCACTCATTAAACCCATATGACATGATGGCATGATGGTTGTGGTATCATGCCATTCCATTTGAGTCATCATACCATTATGCCATCATGTTTGAGTCATCGTGCCTATGGTATGATGACACGATGGTACGACCGTTCGTGCTATCCCACTTGAGCTATCATACCATCATGCCATCTATCATTTGAGCTATCGTGTCATCTATCACTTGAGCTATAGTGCCATCCAGTCTACTTATTATAATCTTTTAAATTAATGGTATGTTTGCAATTATAGGGAAGGGTGTGATTAGAGAAAAAATGGGTGTGAATAGTGCCACCTATTTTTTTTTTTTTTTCTTCTTCTGTTTGAGCACATATCCTGATAATGGAGGAAGTGATGAGAATCAATTAATCAAATCACATACATCTGACCTAGACATGAAAGTCTTAACCACTGAAAACTAATTCCATTTTTCACACAAAAACTAATAAATTCTCAAAATTTATTTTTCAACTATAGAAACCGAAAATGGACAATGGAAAGATACCTCACCTTCAATTTTTCGTTAAAAAAAAAAAAAGTAAATTCTCCTTTTGTGGTTCCTAGACCCTAGTTCAACTGTTGTCCACACATCAATTCTTTCTCTTCCCAGATATTTGGGGTGAAATTCCACTTTCCTCAGTCATATTAAATCTGTTAGTCTGATGAATTTCCACCACCTGATTTCCTCTTCTCCCCATCACTTAAAAACCTGCAGCTTAACAAAAAACCCAAGCACATCATGGCTAATATTTCATCAACAGGACAAAAGCTGCTTCAACTCCAAACTGTATGATCTTTACCAGTGTTTTTGGTTTTGGTGAAAAATAATTTGAAAAAATCTTTCTTTTTTCTTTCTGAATCTGTGTTATCTGTCAACAGTGTTCAGTTTGGCTGTGGCTTTAGCTACTTTCAACTGGGATGGCAGAAATCACAAAGTTGGAAATTTTCAGAAGCAAATAAAAAGAAATTTGTGACGGTGAGGTTGAAAGATGATGAGCCTGTAAAAGTTTCCAGGAAAAAGGGCAGTATTGGTGGTGCAATTGCTCTTATTATTGGAACAAGTATTGGTTCTGGGATTCTTGCTCTTCCAAAGAAAACTTCCCCTGCGGTAAAATTGGCTGTTTTTTAAACATTTTTTTTCTGTGCATAGAATTAGGGCCCTAATGTACTGATCACTGTTCTAAAAATCACCGCCTAGCCAACTTGGTCCCAGTCTAGGCGCTAAGCTCTCGCCTATGTTTTGCTTTCTAATTATGTCCCACTTAATCTTATCTATACACCGCCTAATCCGTTTAGACCCCACCTAGGCGCTAGACCTCAATATGACACCTGCTTAGCTCCTAGTGTTTTTTAGAACACTAGCACTGACCATATCATTTATTTTTCTTGAAAAAAAGGGATGTGAAAAAGATTCAAAATTTTCCCCTGATAAGCAGAAAGAGATTGGAAAGATGGAAATACAGAGTTGGTGGTTGTGGCTAAGTTTAGATTTTTCATCATTTACTGTCTCTTACAAAGATTAATTACAATATTATTCTTAGGTTTATTCAGATTACAAAAAGTCCCCTTGTCTTTCAAAATTACAAATACAACTAGATATTTGTTTCTATTTACAAATTGCACATGTTGAGGGGTAAAATTTTAATTAAATACAAATCTCAAGAGAGTATTTGTAATACCTTAAGGGTGTCTGTAATGATTTTTTTTTTTTTTGGTGTGGTAATTAGGCTAAACTTTAGTGGTAGTTTTTTCAGTTTACCTTGTCTTATAATGGTAATATTTGCTCTTGTTAGAGAAAGATTGACACTGACACCATAGCATTCACCAGTTGCAGTGTAAGTGTTCATCATTTTTTTTGCAATAAAATCTGTTAATAGGTTTACTTGATCCCACACAAAATGAGTAAGCATTTTTTTATACAGCCATAGTTCATTAACTAGATCAATTTTGTATTTTTCCTTCATTTTGTTTTTATGTAGGGACTACTTCCAAGTTCAATATCAATGACAATGTGTTGGGCTTTTCTGTTAATTGAAGCTCTGTTGCTAGTCGAAATTAACGTCGGTTTGCGAAAGAAGAAGAAGATAAAAATAAAAGTAGAGGATAATGATGCATTAGAGGAGGTAATATCCATTAGAACCATGGCTGAAGAGACACTAGGAGAATGGGGTGGAGCTTTAGCATCTGTGATATATGTTTTCTTAGGTTACACTTCTGTGATAGCCTACTGTTCCAAATCGGGCGAGATCCTACATCGTTTAACCGAATTTCCTGAGTCGATTTCTGGAGTTTTCTTCGCTTTCTTTTTCACCGTTCTGATATCCATAGGAGGAACGCGAGCTACGGATCAAGTGAACCAGTGGCTAACTGTATCCATGATAGGTACTTGTGTGGTATGAATCCTTTATACTAGCCTTCAATTTGTAAGCAATCTGAAAAAGAAACTTCTTTGAATATTTGGAGTTGGTAACATTGATTAGTTAGAGTTTTTTGAGTTGGCAAAAATGGGAAATTGATCCAGTGATAGTCCCGTTGGAATGCGTAAATTCAAGGGGTAACTACAAAAGACCCCCTGAGTTTGGGCTAATTACAACAAACCCCAGACATGTTTCAAATTTACAAAAAGCCTTACCCTTAAATTTAAGGGTGTGACTGTAATATTCTTGAAATATCTAGGGGGTTTTGAAATGATTTTCGCTTATGAAGAGGGAAAGTGTAAGATGGAATGAAACCTAGAGGGGTCTTTTGCAATTTTCAAAAACCTCTGTTTTTTTTTTATAGCCCAAATCACATGTTTGTTTGTTTTTTTGTAATTATACCTAAATTCAATTTAGTCTTATAACTAATAAGAAAGCTCAAATTGAGTCCAAATTTGTCCGGAAAGTTTAGAAGTGTCCGAATATTGTCACATGAAGTGCATATGATTTGAAAATATTGGAGATTTTTGGATTTTTCGGTCAAGTTGTTTATTTTTGACTTACAGTGATTTGGTGCCCATGGGGAGAGAGAACAATGACGAAATTAAATTAAAATGTCATTTAACTTGCCACTCGGATAAGGTAAATGGTATTTGTGATTCAATTTCGTCGGCATTCTTTTTCCCCATGTGAATGTCAATTCATATATGAAATCTAAATAAACAATTCGGCCGAAAAACCTAGTATTTTCAAGTCATGTCCGTTTCATGTGACAATATCTGGCCAATTTTTTGGGCAAATCTAGACTAATTCGAGCCAACTAAATTGAATTTTTGAATATTAAACACAACTATATTTGATACCCCTATTAGTGACTGGACCAATTATAATTTTGCCTCTCTGAGTATGACGAAATGACGAAACAGGTCTGCTTATAGCAATAGAGATTCTTGCTGTTGTGTTTGGAGGGTGGTCGGGATTTGAGGGCAGCGGCGGTGACTGGGGAAAAGTTCCGGCAACTCTTCCAGTAATGATATTTGCTTTGGTTTACCATGATCTTGCTCCAGGTGGATAAATATTCGGGTTTTCTCGTCTTTATCATATTCAAAAACGCGAATCTTGAATGTATCATGAAATGCATGAGTTGATTCTTGTTTTTTGCATTTGCTGCCGTCTTGCAGTTCTGTGTGCTTATCTGGATGGCGATCTTTCACGTATACGGGTTTCGGTTTTTCTTGGCAGTGTGGTGCCATTGTTAGCATTGCTTATTTGGGAGGCGATAGCACTAGGCCTATCCAACCAGGCAGACCAAGTTTCTGATCCCGTCGAATTGCTTCTAAAGTTAGTTCCTTTACCTTATTGGTACATATATATTGAAATGAAGTAGTTTTTAGTGGTTTCAAATGCCAACTTCTACTTCTAATTCTACATAAATTAATCAGAATCTAAAAACATAGGAAGGGGTGCTTTAAACTTTTGATTCTGCTTCTAGTTTTATTTTAAAATAGGAATAATTACAAAAATTGCCCCCGAGGTTTGAGCTAATAACAAAAAAAATACCTAGAGGGTTTTTTGAAATTAATAAAAGTCCCCTTGAGGTTTGATTCTATATATTACATTTTTCCCCTTTAGAAGCAAAACTATTTCAAACAATCCCTTTACATTTGAAAAAATATTAAAATTATTTCCTTACATTTAATATAGATTCAAACCTCAAGGAGATGTTTGTAATTTTGAAGTTTCTCTGTTTTTTTTTTTAATTACCCCAAACCTCAGAGGTAGTTTTTGTAATTATCCCTTTTAAATATGTAAAGGTTCTTTTGGACATTTTTTTACCTCAAAATGTATTTACATATACACAAATTCTATTTCAAAATTTACAGACAATTTTGACTTTTAAACACAAATAAAAGTACTTTTCGACTATTAACCAAAAACACTCTCTTTTAACTTAATGTAGTTTTCAGCTTCTAATTGCAAACACTATCAACTTCTAATTCTCAACTGTTTTTGCCTTCTACTACAATATATCACTTTCTCTAAAAGCAGAAGTTTTTCCAAACACTCCCTAAGTTAACCACAAATCGCTCTGTGTTTGTTACAGTGTGAGATGGGGTGGAGTTCCGTTTATGGTCGAGGCCTTCTCGCTTCTGGCTGTCGGGACATCACTAATCGGCACTCTGCTGAGTTTCTCAGAGTTCTTCAAAGAGCAACTCAATAATCTGTCTTTAGATATTCCATCAGCACAACTTCTAAAGGTAGCCTCCCATAAAACACTTACCCGATTCTTGGTAATATTTATGACTGAGAAACATAATCTGTTGCAGAAATCAAATTCATCTTATTACATCACCAATTGGTGGGACAAGAACAAAGCTAACGTCACGGCGACAGCAATGGTAGTTGCTCCTTCGCTTCTTGTTTCGACAACGGTACCAGATGCATTTTCCGCGGCCACGGATATTGCTGTAAGTTGTATTATTGGATTCTTTCTTGGCAGTTGGCGCTTACTGGATTTGCGTTTTGTCTATGTTGTGAAAACCGTCTGATGTCTAAAATATTGTCTTGCTATCATAGGATAGCACATCAAGTGATCAAACTTTGGTTAACATTCTTATTTGGGATAATTACAAATACTACCGTGAGGTTTAGGGTAACTACAAAAAATCCGACTTTTTTTTTAAAACTACAAAACATTCCCTTATAATAGATATTTGTAATATTTTTACAAATGTAAATAGGGTTTTTGATATGTTTGTTCATATGAATAAGGCAAAATATAATACAACATTTATGACAGAATCAAAACTCAAGGTTCTTTTTTAATTACCCTAAACCACATGGGTAGTTTTTGTAGTTATCCCTTCTTATTTTACTTTGTGAACAGAGTTCCAACTACATAATGTGTTTATAGAAGAATTTTCTAGAGAGACTTGCTATATATCAGTAGATAGTCTTCGCCTTTTATTGATCTCATTCTCTGGTAATCTTATTGGAGGTGTGATGTAGCGGAAGTGTCTAATGAGAAAAACTTACATGGAAGAAATTAGTTGATTTCACTCACGAATATCGAAAAAAGACATCGAATATCTCGCTGTAGAATACGGAGAACTTGGGAGAGAAAAATAGAGACTCTCTTTTACATTTTGTTGATTTTCTTCACTTCCTTCTAGAAAGACCATAAGACATACAATATATAGGAAATCAATCCCTAATTAAAAATCATAAAGATTCACAACGGAAAAAATATAAAAGGGAATCAAGATAAAAGGTTATCTAGATGCTACACCTAGTGTGCATAAATTTTGATGTAGACCCAATGGCGGAGATAGGGGTCCATACTGGCCCCAGCCCCCCCCACCCCTTTTTTAATTTTTTTACTTAATTTTATTAAGAAATTAAAATAGAAACAAATATCAAGGGATTATTTGCAACTTTGAAAGATAATCCAGCTTTTTCGTAATTATTCTGAACCTCAAGGGTATTTGTATTTTGCTTATCACTGTGTTAAAATGTTCGACTTTCGTGAGAGAAAAATGATGATCGGAAAGTTGAAAACAGGGAGGGTACTGCATGACAATGCTGTATGGAGTTCTTCCACCGGCTATGGCGTGGGCGATGATGAAGAAGAAGAAGAAAAAAGGCCTAGAAAATGATAAAAGTGCAGCAATATCAAAAGCAGGGGCTGCACTTGTTGGTGTAGGATTATTTGCTTGTGGGATTGTGGTGGAACAGATCCTTCAAGATTTCTCTTTCTTGCATCCCTAACTATGAAACATTAAACATGTAGATAGCCCTTATTTTTCATTCTCCTAAGTATTTATTCTTTATGGAAGGTAGTCAGCTTGTTGTAGAGAGCTATCCTCCAATGTGAAAAGAAGTTTTATACCTTTTTTTTAATGTAAATATAATATTTCTTTTGGAATTTTTTTTATTAATGGCATGCTCATTAGAACTCCCTTTCAATGTAATAATTAAATGGAATAATTATTATAAAAAGAACCACGAGGTTAGACCACAAAAGTTTCAGAAGTACAAAAAGAGTCATTTAAGGTTTAATTTCGTCTTACATCTTTATCTCCAACCATTAGTTGAACTAATGGAATTTGCTCATATGATCAAACATTTTACAGTTACATCCCTAATTTTTTCTAAATATTACTAATAGGCACAAACTTTTTGTCATACATTTTATAATTGCATCTCTCAACTTTTCTAAATATTACAAATAGCCAGGCGAAAAGTGGAGACTATTTTTTCTATTTGAAAGTCAATGAATATTACTTCATTTTTTGTTTAATTTATGATGTTATGTGTAGTAGCATTTAAAAAAAAAAACTATAATTTAATTGTATTACTAAAAAGGGTATATTAATCAATTCACAATCAACAAAGAAACACCTTATGATCATCCACAAACAAAAAAGGCAACTGCACCAATACAGCAGAAAACAAGCATCTATATTCCATGATAGAGAGCTACAACAAGAAAAGATCTAAGAGCCCTCAGATCAAAATCCACCACTTTGCTTAAGCCAAAGATCTCAGTTCTTGACGGTCGTAACGTGCCTCAGGAGCATAGAGACAACATCAGGTGAAATTCTCGAAGCCTCTGTCTTCAGGTGATCGATCTTTGTTGCTGTTTCTTGTTCAAGGCGCTTCACATTGGCACCCGAGTCTCCACTACTCTGTGTAACACAACGCAACAAACGATAAGAAAAAAACCAGAATAACAAATCTCGGATTCGGGAATAATTTGTTAGCCCTTAAAATTTGTATCTCGGGTATTATTTGGATATGTTGGGAATAATTCAATAAAATCTTGGTTATATGTTTGCATGTTACGTGAATAGTTTGGGATACATCGCTATATATATATATATAATTATGCTATAAAAGATAATATATTCTAGTGTGAAGATTCTCAATAAGTGATTTTTTTAAATTTATATTATTTAATAAAATTATATAAAAATAGAAAAACAAATTATTATAGTATAAATTTATTAAAATAAAAAACAACCGAGACTATATCACTTTATTAACGAACAATTAGGGAGAATTTGTCACATTAGTATTTTATGAAAGATATATATATATATATATATAAGGGACATTAACGTTGTATAAAAATATCGTGTTTTATTCGAATTATTTTCAAAATAAACCAACTTGGAAAAAATGGTTGCATCCTAGAATGTGAGTGATGGACAAAAAGGAGAAATTTGGATGTGTTCAGAAAATAAACCAAGACGATTGCTATCAAAAAATATTTCATCATAAATAATACAATAGAGAACATAATGCACAGAAAATGTCGAGAATGTCCCTTTAAAAGTTTTTTTATATTAACTTAAATTGCACCTCTGCAACCTTCCTCTGAAAGTCAGCTTCCATTTGAGCACGAAATTCAGCAATTTCCTTCTCAGCCTCTTCTTTTGCCTGTTTCAGTCTAGCTTGTTTTGCTGCACGAAAGCCACAGTAAATTTAGATAGTTGCAAGAATCTGTTTCGTGCAAAATTTGGAGTGCATATAAATAGCTTATTACGACAAAAGCTTACGCTAATTTCGTTGATTAGTGATTAAGCATAACATAACATAATAGTTGGAACTGAGCCCTACGTATTGACAATGAAGCTCAAACCTTCTACTTCTCTACACTGAAAATTATTAAGTCATAAAATTCAATAATTCTTTAGATAGATACTATATTGGTGTCAATTATACCATAAAAGGTTATAGAATATCTAAAATCAGAATTATCTTCAAGTTAAAAGTGAAAAAAAGTCTTGCGGCTCAAACACAATTTTTGAAGCTCGATAAAAATTCAAACAAGCTTGAACAATACTATATTCGGCTCGACTCGATTTGTTCAGACCCCTACTTACTAGCCAAGTAGCCAACCCATACAAAACTAGTGTTTGGTTGAGGTATTTTAAAGGATATTATAAGCTCTTACATCTTATAATATGTTTTTAGAGCTTATAAGAAGGTAGGTCTATTTTTAAAATAAGTTGGTCAAGTGTTTGGAAAGAAAAAAATGAAAAAGGTTTTAACATGTTAGTAATGACAATTTCCTAATTAAAATAGTCAAAACTAAAGGAAGTTGTTAAAATAAGATGTTATTTTGAAAAAAAAAACTCCATTTTCTTTTACTCAATAATTGTCATACCAAACACAGCGCTATAAACTAATATACTATGCTGTAGTTTCATCATTAAAAAGCTTCCTTGTTTTTTAATTAAATAAACGGAGCAAATGGCGAAAATGTTCCTGGAATTTACAACAGTAAAGAGTAATCACCAGTTCTAGCAGCATTGACAATGTGCTGAGCTTCTTGTTCTGCGGCTAATAATAGTTGAATTCCATTCTGGCTACTGTTGGCTGCCATACTGATATATCGATGCAGAAATAAACTGATAAAGGACAACAAAAGCCAGTTCGATATTATAAGGTTAAAAGATCTAACGTGAACTAATTCAAAATTTAGGTTGATTCGAATTTGTAGAAAATGCAACAAATGGGAGGAACCGAATGATTCAGATTGTTTCACATTCTTTATTTGCATCAACAGGAAACTCAAAAGTAAAAATCACTAACTTTATAAAGGAAATTAATTATAACATAATCGATCCAATTGCCCTAGCAATGGAATACTTAAGCCATTTTATAATTAAGATTCTTGTTTTTAAATTACGTGTCACATTAATTTCCTAGTAACCTTGTAAACCCCACAAAAACATAATAATCACCAGCTCATATTATGCAAATACCCGTCAGATCTAAGCAAGTAGAAAATGCTGAAAAGTGAAAGGTACTAGATTCATTAGTTAGATAAACTTACTACCCATAAAACAAATTGCACGTTCCTTTTAATATATAGGATGGCATCTTAATTCACCAAAATATTTCGGTCAGAAATCCTAGAATTATCTGATGGAATACAAAAGCGATTATTCCAATACTTAGTCGGAAAGTAATTATGTTTAACCTTCATATCTAGTGTTCCTTCATGATAAGTCCTTTTCAGTCGAATACATTTCAATGCTCAAGCCTGATCAGATCACAACACCACTAATTCTTGGTCCAAGATTCAATCTTTTTTGCTATTTAAGGGCAAATAAAAGATCGTCAAAATTGCCAAGTTACCCAAAAACTGCCAGAAATAAAAAAGTTCACCAATTTCATGTGCCAATTCTGATGGATTTTGAACATTCCGGCGAAAACAGGACTAAAATTGAACAATTTTAACAATTGCATGACTAAATTAAAAATTTAAAAACGAACATGATCAATTTCCTAAATTACAGGACCAATTTGACAATTTTGCCTAAAAGATCATCCCTATCATAAAAAATAACCAAAAACTTCAATGTACTCAACCAAGCAATGGTCCTCATCAAACCCCACCACACCCCACAACCAAGACTCTGCAATTTAATTCAACAAAATATCAACCACCAACATATAGATTTAAAAAAGAAAAATCACACACACACACACACACTCACTAAGTCACCCTCAAGTCAGATCAAGAAAAAGAGAGTAATTCTTCGCTAAATTTACTTTAACACAAAGTAAAAATGAGTGAAATCAAACAAGCAACAACAATATAGAGCAGTTATTCCGTTCAAGCAACAACGATGCGAGGCGTAGATAAAAATAAATACCAAAATAAATAAAGATTTGGGTTGAGAGGAACAAGTACCTGGATAAACGGAGTTTGGTCAATTATGGGAAAAATTATTGAATTTGAGGTATAGATCATTTTATAGGACTTGGCAATTGAGAAAGGGTATCGGTTGCTGCCAGAGCATAATATTTTTCTACCAGAGCCATAAATACGTGAAACTCCTAATCTGCCCTTCTATGTGGTTGTCTTGAATTTGTAAATCAATAATGGGTAAATTGCAATTTTAGTTCTGCAATCAGAAACGAAGGGACATTGGGGCCCATAAGATTTAAAAACAAAATAAGGACATTTTTGTCATTTTATTTTATAACTTCCATAAAATTAAACAAGAAAAAAGGAAAAAGAGGAATTAGCTAGTAAAACCAATTATTTGGGAGGAGACACTTAAAGAGTGATTGCTTGATTTTTCATTCCGCTCATTTTTACTTTTAGAAAGAATAATGTGAAAAAAATATTTTAGAAAATGAGAATGAGTTTTGAGAGTGATGATTGGATATGAGATGAAAATATGATGATGATAGTTGATGTGATGGTTTTTTTTAGTATAATAGTGGTTATATTTGATTGATGATTTGGAAAATAAGAGAGAGTGTATGGTGTATCTATGATATGATTGTATAATAATTGATAGTTAATGTGTTATTTTTTTGTTTAAATTATAATTGGATGTGTTGATGATTTGAAAAATGAGAAAAGTGAATAGTATGTTTTTTGAAACATTTCACAAACAATCACATGTCCAAGCAAAATTTTGTCCAAAAAGTGAAAGAGATGAAAAATATTTCACAAGCATGCACTCCCTTACCTTTCACGCTACTGACACGAAAAAAATATTAAATTGAAGAAATTGTGCGCATGTGTGTGAGATTGAACAAAGTCAAGAAGGAGTGGTGGATTCAACTCATCAACCATCATAATTGTATTAATGTTAACCCTTTCACCTTAATGTCATGAGATTTAAACTGAACGAGAATGAATTATATCAAGCCTTTATTTTATTAAAGTATATTTAACTAGGTTTGCATAATTTGTTGTTGATCTTCTCTATTTGTTTTATTCAGTTGCATGTTTTGCAGTTACATTACATAAACTTGAAAGTCAACTTGAAAACTTTATTTTTTATTTCCTTTTAGATGAAAGTTTTCTCTAAAATAGCAATTATAGGAGGTTTTGCTCATAAGAAGGTTGCTACAAGAAAACATATTTATATTCCATTAGTTTATTTGTTGGTTAAGTTGTCACCGATCTTACCAAAGTGTTGGGTAAATTTAGAAGGTTTCTCAGATCGCAAATGGCTAAGTGCTTTAGATGTTTACGGCTAGTCGAGGCCCCGTGGATTCGATCTCTGCAAAGACGAAAAACATCCCGTATACAAGTCTTCTTTACCGTTAAGCGCTCGTCCCTAAGATACAATGACTATTTCGATTTTTAGTTTACAACACTTGCAAACCCGAAACCACAACGAACAACAGGGTGTTTAGACTTTCAAGCTTTTGAACAGAAGGGAATGTCAATATGCTCGAATGCAAATGACCAGTTTTAATCTTATATTTTTGTGTGTTTTTCAATCCGCAGGGGTTCGAATTATATAGGCATCAGGTGCCCCGTATGAAAAGTTCACGTCTTTGGACTCGAAAAGACATATTTTTACCGAACAGACGCATCTGTTCTTCACTTCGAATCGGCGCACGGCCTGTGTGTGTGCCCGTGCGTGGATGCAAAGGAAATGACAACGTTTTGACTTGACGCACGACCCGATGCACCGCCATGCAGTGCCGCCTGCTCGGATGCGAACAGTCCGACCGACGCGACGGCCGTGCATCCTGGTCGTGCTCGGTGCGAACTCTTCCGAGTTGGAAACTCTAATTAATTAATTAAAAAATAAATTAATTATTTATTTAAAGTGTCCAAAAAGAATAAGCCCACGACCCGACCCGACTCGATCGCCGAGCTTCTGGCCGTGGCCGGCGGCGCTGCGCTGTGTATTTTGAACCAAGCCCACAAGCATGTAGGTCCTCACCCCTTTAAAAACTTGGATGCCCCCGGCCCAAACCCATAAGTCAACTTGGGATATATCAAGTGAGCAAACTTTGCCTCCTTTTCCTATGTGGAATGGAGCATTTCTCCTTCCCTACATTTTACATTTTCCACACCATTTACTTGTATTAAGTGGCTAACTTCTAGCATTAATTTCTCATTCACCCTAATTGGTTTTGAGAAATTCCAAATGATATTCTCATCTATTCTCTTAGTAGAATTTTTACAAATAATTTAATTTCATTTTTCACTAATGGAAACCACTTAATTATTTGGTCAAAATCGGTCAACACCCATTTTTATACAACGAAAATTCCAACAATCTCCCACATGAATGAAATTAATGCATGCGTGTATCTTGATTAAACTGAAAGTCTCGTGAACTGTTATCGCATCGGGATAAAATACTTTGCGGCTTGGAACCTTCCTTAGTAAAATACTATCGTTCTTGATCGGCCGCTTAGTGACGCGATGTCTTGAACTACTCAAAATCGCTTTGTGTAAACCGAGACAACAAGATTTACACAATAACAACTCTAACACTTTTGTTCTCACGTTGTGTCCATTTCGGCCCTGGACCGTATTTTAGATTCATAAGCGTTTCTTTGAAGCGGCCATTACTTTTCGTTTATATAGGTGATCTCCTATTAAAGAGTATCCTGCCATACTCCATCTTTTGGTATATGGATCATTAAAAGTCTTAAACTTAACCTCACCACATTCAGCAGGTTTTCATTCACTTGGATGTTTCGAGAATAAGCTCACACATTTACCAAGTGTTCAGCTAAACATTAATAACTTAGTTGTCTCATTGAATCAAGGTCTTGGGATCTCCAATTCACAAGGTTGGGTTACCGCTATGAACATTCTTTAGTTTGTGGATTTTAAACTCATTTCCTTATCAGCTTTATACAATTGATCTCGATTTGTGCCTTTCGTAAGTGGATCCGCAAGGTTTTCCTTTGACTTCACGTAGTCAACCGAAATAACCCCATTCGAAATCAACTGTTTGTTGGTATTATGTCTACGACAAAAAAAACATCTAGACTTACCTCTTTCCTTTCCAAGAAAGGACAATTTTTATAAATACAACATTCCTTGATTTAGTGATCGTACCATCATTTATATCAATAATCTCAATTTATTTTCTTGGTGCTTCTACTTTAGCCAAAGCACCCCACACTTCAAGGTATTCTCCTTTATGTGTTTTGCTAAAGTAAAACTTCCCCTTCCAATTTACGTATCCTTGTTCAACACAAGATTATCCAAAACTTATATGGCTCTCGACCACTTTCCTTTTATCATGTTAGAACATTGTCCCAATAATCTAGTTAGAATCTCGTTCTAACAGATTTCAGACCTTAGTTCCAACAACTTTATTAACACCTTTTACAAGGTTTATAACCTTTGGTGTTATCACATTTTCAGTAACACTTCGAATTTAACTTGACAGAGTGTCTACCTCTAGTGTTATAATACTTCATGTAATTGTGGTTTTGCACCCACAACACTTTTGGCAACACCTTCTCTTACATTTAAAAATGCAACAGAAACTCCACTGGTGTTCCATAAAGTATGGTCACACCCCCACATTTGCCGATTTTCATTCGGAATCCCAATTGTCTTCTTCAATTTGAAGTCGAACTATCAAATCCTCAAGCCCCATTTCCTTCCGATTGTGGTCGAGGTAGTTCTTAAAATCCTTCCATGATGGCGGCAAATCCCTTCAGACACTAAGTCGTGAAGTATGATCTGAATTTCTTGCACTTGGCTGATTACCATCTTGGTGTCAACCATCTTATAATCCAGAAATTTACCGACAACAAATTTCTTTGTGCCGGCATCTTCTGTTTTATACTTTTTCTCCAAAGAGTCCCACAACTCTTTGGACGTTTTGAACGAGCTATAGATGTTATAGAGGGTATCGTCTAGCCCATTCAAAACATAATTCCAACACAGGAAATCGTTGTTATGCCAAGCATCCACATCGATTCTCCGTTGGTTGTCGGATTTTTCATCGCCAACGATAGGGGGGTCCTCCTTCAGAAATTAGGACCCAATGTAGTCACGTAGAACATCATCTTCTGTTGCCATCTCTTGAAGTCAACACCGGAGAATTTCAACGGTTTCTCGCCAGGAGCAGGAGCAGCAACCATCGGAGTGAACAAAACTGAAGCCATCATCTTCAAACAGAAACGTAATTTTTCGTCTTGCGATTGTTGGGTAAATTTATAAGGTTTTTGTTTCAGAAATGGCTAAGTGTTTGGATGTTTATGGTTTAGTGGATGCCTGAATTGGATTCAGTCTCCGCAAGATGAAAAATGCCCGTATACAAGTGCTAACGGTTCCCAGCAAAGCCGTCCCTAAGATACAACGACTATTTCGATTTCGAGTTTACAAACCCAAAACCACAACGAACAATAGGGTGTTTAGACTTTCAAGCTTTTGAACAAGGGAATGTCAATATGCTCGAATGCAAATAACCGGTTTTAATCTTATGTTTTTGTGTGTTTTTCAATCTGCGGGGTTTGAATTATACAGCATCGATGCCTCGTATGGAAAGATCACGCCTTTTGCTTCAAAAGACATGTTTTCACCAAACAAACGCATATGTACTTTACTTCGCATCGACGACGACCTGCGGCGCACGTCGTGTGCGCGGCGTGGATGCGAACGAAATGACAAAGTTTGACTTGACACACGATCACGATGCATGGGTCGTGCCTCGTCCGTCCGTGATACAAACAGATCGACGCGACGACGGCGCCGATGCACGGGCTGCGGCGTCCGCCGTGCTCGGGATCATGCGAACACTTTCGAAAGAAACTCTAATTAATTAATTAAAAATTAATTAATTATTTATTTAAAGGTTTTTGGTCCAAAAAGAATAAGCTCATTGCCCCACGACCCGACCCTAAGCAGCCGAGCCGAGCCCCGTCAGGGTGGCGCGCGTGTGTGTTTGATCCAAACCCACAAGATGTAGGTCCTTACCCATTTGAAAACTTGGGTGCCCCCAAGGGACCAAACCTTTAAGTCCAACTTGGGATATATCAAGTGAGCAAACTTTGCCTCATTTTCCTATGTGGGATGGAGCATTTCTCCTTCTCCACATTTTTTATTTTTCATACCATTTACTTGTATTAAGTGGCTAACTTCTAGCATTAATTTCTCATTCACCCGGAATTGGTTTTGAGAAATTCCAAATGCTATTCTAATCTACCCTCTTAGTAGAATTTTTACAAATAATTTAATTCCATTTTTCACTAATGAAAACTACTTAATTATTTAGTCAAAATCGGGTCAACACCCATTTTATACAACCAAAATTCCAACAACTAGTTGACACTGCCACGCTGGAAAGAGTTTTTTTGGCAATAAGTATCATCAAGAGTTCAATATGCAAACCGAATGGGATATAGCTAGGCTATTGAATGATTATTTGGTAACATATATTGGAAATGATATATTTCGAAATATTATCAAGAAGCCATTGTGCAACGATTTCAAGATATGAAGAATAGAATAAAATTGTTATGATATATTAATGTAATTATATTTCATTATTTGTTTTTGAATATTAAGATGCAGTTGAATCAATACATTAATTTTATCAAAATTTTTAAATATTCATCACAAAAACTTGCATGAGATGGTCTCACGAATATAATATGTAAGCCAAATCCTATATTTCAATTGAATTTCACTCCGAACCCAAACCTATGAAAAATAATATTGGTTTATGTGTTTTTTAGGATCCGTCTGATGAATCTAAATCCATGAGACAATCTCGTATAAGAGCTCCTCATTATCTATAGTGTCATTTTTAGAATTGATATGTATTGTATTTTATTTATATACTAATGTTAGTTGGGTCTTTCTACATAGAAATTCTGAGTTCATCACTGCCTGCAATTATAGTGTGGCAAAATAAAATATTTTTAAATTTTGTTTGACAAAATCACCTTAACTTTAAGAAACTCGAGGATTTAGTCAAACTCCAAATTGTTTGGAAAATCTTACGTTAGTTGCATGAGAATGCAAAAATTAGAGATTTTTGAATTTTCACCAAAAATTATTCCTAGCCATTTCCCACCAAATATTTGACTAGTGTCTTTAGCAACATCTTACTAGAATTAGAGCATCTCCAAAGACATCCCGAAATAGGGGAATCCACTATAATTGGTAAAATTTTCACTCCAAGAGCTTAGAGATGTTAAATGAGTCGCGATCCATTGGCCCAAATCATTTAAACCGAGAAAGAAAAGGGTTAGAATCAAGTTCGGCCCGTTTAAATCCGGACATTTTTGGCCCGCACCATTTAGCCTCGAAGCCCGCAAGCTAGCCTGAAGGTTAACTGGCTAGCTAAATCTGAAGCCCGCCATTTTATTTTTAAAAATAAATACAATTCTAATATTATGTATTTACTTTTATTACCTATTATCTATTTATATTACTAGTAAATATATTTTTCAAATTCACATTTCCTTATCTTTAAGTCTTTAACTTTACCAAAGAAACTATATTTCTCGATAAAATTCTCTATTTATTACTAAATTTAGCTTTTCAATTTTTATTCTAAATAAGAAAATATCATGGAGTTTGATTAGATTATCTAGGATATAAATTATATTTCCAAATGGTATACTAAATCTAATTTTATAATTTTGTTAATGCAATATAACTATAAACTATGCATGTTTTTTTTACTAATGAATATAATGTATTTAAATATTATATATGATCAAGTTTAAATTTTAGATTTAAATATATAATTTTTTGAAAATGACTTATTACCATATGAGTAATTTCTTGAAAAAGTATTAATTCTTCCCATTTTATATGGATATATAATGCTAACTTTTATTATTATAGTTTTATTTTAAAATTTAGATCATACAATATTTAATTTTATAATTATGTTAATGCAATGTAGTAAGAAACAATTCATGACTTTTCATGATGAATACTTTAAATTAAAAATTTAAACATAAATGTTATATATGTTCGAGTTTAAAATTTTAGATTTAAATTTGACTTATAGCTCGATAGTGGCCCCTTTAGCCTAAAACCCACTAGGTTAGGTTTGTGTTCCAATATTGCTAACCTGTTTAACACCGGCCCATTTAGCCTGGAGATTGTTCAGCCTGAAGCCCTCTAGGGTTGACCCAACACCGGTCAGCCCATTTAACATCTCTACCAGTTGTCCTCCAATTCTTACGCCAAATTGAGGGGGATAACAGTGCACCACTACATCTAGTGGTGCACTGTTCCACACTAAACATATTTTTTTTTTGGCATTTTATTTGTTTGTTTATATAATTATAATATCTAATATATCATTTGTCCGGTTTATGTTTTTGTATATTGATTAATTTATTAAAATAAGTTTAAAATTAATTCCTAATTATTAATTTTTATATTTATGTTCAGTTATATATATAATAGAATTTACATAATAAATTAAAAAAATGATTTTTTAATTATAAAAAATTACTTAAAATAAGATTAGAATTCATAGCACATATGATTTTGCTTTTGTTAAGGATCTATCATGAAATATTAATTTTATGTTCAAATTATTTTTTATTTTTTTAAGGATTCATATAAATATATTCAAACTACTTAATTTTAAAACTAATGCAAATTATATTTATATTTAATTATATTAAATAAAACTGAATATTAAACGATAACATATAAATATATATGCTAAATTATAAATTTAATAAATATATTAATTCAATATAAAGAAGAATAATAATATAATATTCCAATTTAGAGTGAATTATATAATTGACTACTAGAATCGAATCTTAAAGTCCCCTAAATTTTTCTCTAAAATAGTGTAAATACATATAAAAATATAGTTGACTATTAGAGATGCTCTTATATGAAGAAGATGAAGGAGTTTTGCTGAAGACGACGACGTTATTGGTATAGCATGAGTTTGTTGGAATTTGGTTTGATAAAATTGGGTGTTGACCCAATTTTGACCAAATGTTTAAGTGGTTTCCATTTGTGAAAAATAGAATTAAATTATTTGTAAAATTTCTACTAAGTGAGTTGATGGGAATATCATTTGGAATTTCTCAAAACCAATTTCGGGTGAATGAGAAATTAATGCTAGAAGTTAGCCACTTAAAACTAGAAAATGGTATGAAAAATAGAAAATATGGGAAAGGAGAAATGCTCCATCCCACATAGAGTAGAAAGCCAAAGTTTGCT